>JAWZYU010000107.1:213647-553662 GCA_038380435.1 Ryuthela nishihirai | reverse complement strand
CACGGGGGCCACGGCTTAACGTCCCATCCGACGGACGGCGGCCTTTCCAAGCCCATCGGTGTCCCCTACTGACCGTGGGCAGGGCGGGGAATTTTGCGGAGATAAATCTCAACGCTGACCCAGCTGGGACTCGAACCTGGGGAACTACAGATTACGAGCCTGGCGCGCTACCGACTGAGCCCCCCCCCCCCCCCACCCCCCCCCCCCCCCCCCCCCCCCCCCCCCCCCCTATCTTGTCAGAAAAATTGTTAAAGATACAAGAACCAGAAATGGAAGTCGTAACCGATGCACCGTCAACTGAATTCAAACATACTTCATATTTTAGTTCACTATGATGTTCCATCGCAGCTAATATAGCATCTATAGCACGGGTGGGGAACCTTTTTTTGGGTTAGGAGCCGAAACAGCCAAAAAAAAAGGAAAACCAACAAATTTTGAGAGCAGCAAATTATAATCTTATTGGGTCAAGAGTCATAATCAGAAATAATAAATGACAGATTATTTAATTAACGAAAATAAAACCATAACGTATAATTTTAAAATTGGTGTATACAATAAAACTATTGAAAAGAATTGTTAAAATTGAACCTTTCATTAGGGTGACTTTTGAATTTGAGTCTTCTCGATCAACTCGATGAAATTTCGAGTGTATTTGGAGCATTTGAATGGTGTCAGTTCTTTCAAACTATCTTCTGTCAACCTGCTATAATGCTTTTTTTTTTCCAATGGAAATTCTTTAAAAAAATTAGAGTTGAACCAAAAATTTCAAGAGTCACGTTTTAGAATGTTCAGAGCCGCCGGTTCTCGACGTATAGTTTTGGAAATGGCCGTTCCTTCTGTTGTACCACGCGCAAGTATAAGGATGGGCTGTTGGATTCTTCAATTTCTATAAGCTGCTCGAGCATTAAAAGAGATGGTATAAGGGCAATCACCATTTCTTTGAACAAAAAAATGGTGGTGCAGGTTTGATACTGAAGGGCTTGGCATCATTTGCATGCAGAAAAATGTCATCTGAGAATCTACCTCTTCAAACTGTAAGTGACACTTCTGGGAGTCCTTGCTGACCAGTGGAACTTACCATTGTCGTCAGTGAGCACGACTCAGATGATTTCAAGGGAACAACCTTCCCCAAGTCTTATTTATCGGCTCAGGCTGGTTGTTGTTGGGTTGTTTTACCTCTGAACGGCACTTTTTGCACACCATGGGCTAAATGGCCAGGTCACATGGACCCCGAAGGCTCAGAGAAGGTTGGGGGAGGGGACCCACAGAAACACCTGTTTTGATGACAGATGATAGCCTCCCGTCAAAGCCATCCAGCGTGTTCTTTAACGTGCACAGGGTATGGCACTCCCGCACACGGGGCCACGGCTTAATGTCTCATCCGACGGACGGCGACCTTTCGAAGCCCATCGGTGTCCCCTACTGACCGTGGACAGGGCGGGGAATTTTGAGGAGATATATTTTAGAGGTGAACAGGTTGTAGAGTTTCATGCTGTCCTGTGGGTGGAAGTTCGCTGGTGCTAATGGTCGACACTTCTAGTTGACCCACTCAGGTTCCACAGTAGCTATTTTGCCACCCGGAACAAAGATCTGCGATTGCTCGGTCAGCTTTACAGCAGTTGTGGTTAACTTATTGGCAAATTTGCAGCACGGTGCAGTAGCACTGGTCCAGGGGCGGGGGTGGCTCAGTCGGTAGCGCGCCAGGCTCGTAATCTGTAGTTCCCAGGTTCGAGTCCCAGCTGGGTCAACGTTGAGATTTATCTCCGCAAAAATTCCCCGCCCTGCCAACGGTCAGTAGGGGACACCGATGGGCTTGTAAAGGCCGCCGTCCGTCGGATGGGACGTTAAGCCGTGGGCCCGTGTGTGGGAGAGCCATACCCTGTGCACGTTAAAGAACACGTTGGATGGCCTTGACGGGAGGCTACCATCTGTCTCCCAACAGCTGTTCCAGTGGGTCCCCTCCCCCAACCTTCTCTGAGCCTTCGGGGTCCTTGTGGCCTGGCCATTTAGCCCATGGTGTGCAAAAAAGTGCCGCTCAGAGGTAAAACAATCCAATCCAAAACAAAGCACTGGTCCATGTCTTTCCGGTTTTAACTTCTTCCGGTATGGCTCAGATGTTTACGCTAAATAAAAACGAACAGCTCAACCAGACCTTGTTTTTCTAATCAAAATATTTCGTTGATTTCTTAAAAGTTTTTTTTATAATTAAAATATTTCCAATGATTTCTTTAAAAAAGTTTTTTTTTCTAATTCTTTTAAAATGTATGTTTTTGTTTTTAAGTTGCGAACATTCCCCTGCTGCTCTTTCAGAATATAGATTATTTTAGTGCCTCTTCAATAAGTTTGAGTTGTACGGTCCTGACGTAAATAGGAAAATAAATACCAATGTACAGTCGCTCAAAAAAGTATCCGAACGCTAATGGTTGATTACAGAATTCAGAAAAAATATCTGGCAACGATTTTTTCTGAAATTAGTGATCTGGCAAACTTCGTGTCACGTGACACGATTTTTTTTTTTCAAACGAAATTGAGAAAAAGAAAATCATTCCTTCACTGTTCCCCTTCTCCGTTATATTCATACTCTCGTTCCGAAACTACTGCTGATAAATTCCTAAATATTAATTTCTGTTTTTAGGGGTCACATTAATAGAAACACTATGAGAGAAAAAAAATTATTTTATAGTCAATATTAAAATACATTTCGAATTTTCAGTTTTGCAGTTTTAATTCCATGATCTAACATTTAAAAGATCTGTCAAGTTGTGTGTTTATGGATTTATTAAAGCACTAAAGCATTCTCGGTTGAAACGCATAGAACAAAAACAAACAATTTTTTTTTGTGCTACTGCATGTATCCATTTTTGACATTGTTCTTCATTTTGTAACAGAAATTTAAAAAAAAAACTAAATCGATGAATAAAACTATTGTTTTAAAATAGCGAACCCATTGAATCTCATATATGTTCTGCACTCAAATTTTTATTGCTTTTTATAACACTCATAAAAAGTAATTCAATATCTTTTTTTTTATCTACCGGAACATTAAATTGTACATAAACAATTCAACATTGTCTGAGAGTTAAAGTTTTTTATAATAATATAATAAATAAATACCCCCTCAAGCAGCTGCTTGCCACAGAGGTCTGACAGGAGCCTGTCAGTTTATATGCCAGAGTAGAAGGTCTGTAAGGATGGCAGGACCTCAGCAGAAAAACAACACACACGTCCATGCCTTATCCGGGGCTCGAACCCAGGTCCCTTAGAACCAAAACAAAATGAGATATTAAAGTGAAAGGTCCGTGGTCTATTCTAGCTCGTTGATCATGTCTGAAGGGTAAGATGACCAGATTTAGGGGGAAGTATCCGAGAACTTTTGAAAATTCAGTTTGGACGGATTAAGAACGATTGACCAAACGTTTTCGGAAAAAGGGGACGTCTTGGTCATCCTAGTTTGGCAGTTCTCAATTGAAGAATTATAAAATTAATAACGTCAATTGTTCAGTCACTTGCATTAACGACGATTTTTTTAATATAATATTGTTCCAATCACTCTTCTATAAGTAAATATTCTCTGCATGTCGTGCAGTTAATTTAAAATATAAAAAACTGTTAATGACAAATTCTGGGAACGTTTGTTCGTGAGGAACCAGACGTTCCCGAAAAACGGGGACGTCTGGTCACCAAACTCAAGGTTCAACTTTCAGACTCCAATTAATTTTCTAATAACAAAAAGTTCTATAATTGAAGTTTTTGCAATATTTCAGAAACAAAACACATCTGCTTACCTTGGTAAGATATTTTTCCTTTTAGTACCTGGCAACCAGGGGCGTAGCCATGGGGGGATGAGGGAGGCACCCCCCCAAAGTAACTAGGAGTTGGCAAAATTCGAAGCGACTTCGTTAAATGTAGGTGAGTTGTGAAAATTTCTAATTTTTTTTTTTCGCAAAATTAAGGGGAATTGTTAAAATCGAGGCAACTTCGCAAATCTAAGGCAGTTTGGAAAATGGATAGACGGCAAAATTTAGAGCAGTTGGCAAAATTCGAAACCACTTAGTAAACTATAGGTGAGTTGGCAACATCTTGGGCAGTTGGCAAAATTCGGAGTGACTTGGCAAAATCGTGGGGAGTTGGCAAAATTCAGGTGAGATGTAAAAATTGGGATTTTTTTCTGTAAAAATATGGTGAGTTGGCAAAATCTAGGCCAGTTGGCAAAATTTGGAGTGACTTGGCAAAATCGTGGGGAGTTGGCAAAATTCAGATCAGATGTAAAAATTGGGATTATTTTCCGTAAAATTACGGTGAGTTGGCAAAATCTATTGCCAGTTGGCAAAATTCGGAGTGACTTAGCAAAATCGTGGGGAGTTTGCAAAATTCAGGTGAGATGTAAAAATTGGGATTTTTTTCTGTTAAATTATGGCGAGTTGGCAAAATCTAGGGGCAGTTGGCAAAATCTAGGGGCAGTTGGCAAAATTCGGAGTGACTTGGCAAAATCGTGGGGAGTTGGCAAAATTCGGAGTGACTTGGCAAAATCGTGGGGAGTTGGCAAAATTCAGGTAAGATGTAAAAATTGGGATTATTTTCTGTAAAAATATGGCGTGTTGACAAAATCGAGGCAACTTTGCAATATCTAAGAGAGTTGGAAACCTTGAGGGAGTTAGCAAAATTCAGAGTGATTTTGAAAAAATCAGGTGAGATGTAAAAATTGGTATTTTTTTTTCTGTAAAATTGTGGCGAAATCGAGGAAACTTGGCCAAATCTAGGGCATTTGGCAAAATTCGAATCCACTTGGTAAAATACGGGCGATTTGTGAAAATTGGGATTGTTTTTGGGAAGTTAAGGAGAGTTGAAAAAATCGAGAAGGCAAAATTTTGTGGAGTTTGAAATATTTGAAGTGACTTGGTTCAGGAGAGATGTAAAATTTCGGAATGTTTTGAGAAATTAAAGAGGTGGTAAAATCGAGGCAACTTGGTAAAATCTAGGGAAGTTGGCAAAACTGGAAACCACTTATAGTACAAGTGAGTTGTAAAAATTGGGATTGGTTTTGTGAAATTAAGGAGAGTTGGAAAAATTGATAGGCAAAATCTAGGGCAGTTGACAAAATTCGAAACCACTTGGTAAAGTGCAGGGATTTGTGAAAATTGTGCCTTTCTTGTGCAAATAAGGAGAGTTGATAAAATTCGAAGTGACTTGGAACTGACTTGGAATTCGAAATGACTAGGGAATATGTAAAAATTGTGATTTTTTCTGTAAAACTACGGCGAGTTGGCAAAATTCGAATCCACTTGGTAAAATACAGGCGATTTGTGAAAATGGAATTTGTTTTGTGAAATTAAGGAGTGTTGGACAAATCGATGAAACTTAACAAAACCACCGAATTGTAAATAATTCACTGCCTATCAGCAGTATATAAAAAAAAAAGCCACTACAACTTTCGACGGAAAGGCGCCAATTCCCCTTTCTCGCCAAGGCCGATATAAAAGGGAAGTACCAAAATTTCGTTAGGAAAGGATATTCAGCAGAAAGACAAATATATCAGTAGACAAACATCCATGCCTTATCCGGGACTCGGACCTAGACCCAGCCAAGAATACTAATCACTCGACCAGTCATCAGCAAATGTCTGATTTTACGAAAGGAGGAATAACAACGATTGTGTTACACCAGACGATAGTGTGCATTAAAAGTGCACTTTGATCTGTTTACCTGATGTAGTTGGAAAGCAGAGGACTGATTCGAGCAAAAATTCAGAGTTTAGGATAAGTTAGCTCGGTCAGATGGAAAGAACACGTGTCACCGATTTTTGTATTGGTGTGTTTTATTCCCCACAGACTCAAGAATCGAGACATTTAATGAACGACACTCAAAATTTCCTTACGAAACGAAAAGTAATAACGAAGGCAATGAGCAACTCGAGCTATGGTTTGCATTTACATACCATTCGTAAATCGATCGATAAGAAAATTTTCACTTGACGATCTTCAACGTACCGAACGATTCGTTTAAAATTTATAAAACTTGTGGAAGGTTCTAATGAATGTGGGCGGGATTTATTTTCTTGGCTCCGGTTTTCAGGTACTGTGTAATTATGTTCGATCAAGGTTCTTAATTTTTAGTCTGCTATGAATTAGTGATGATTCGTTCGCGAAAGATTGGTTCAAAATCAACGAATCAGGTGAGTCATTCGTTAATGAATCCTTTCTGAAAGGAATCGATTCTTTGAAAGAATCAGTTCACCTCACGATCGATTATTTTCCACTTTTCAGAATAAAACAAAGTCTCTAATAACAGAGACGAAAATTATTACAATCAAAAATCACCTTTTCCCATACAAAGTTCTGAAGGGGCCGAAAGAATCTGATTGGCTAAATGACGACGAATGAACAAATCGACCTTATTGTTGAATGGTTCAAATGAATCATTTGATTCCTTTGACTCTTGTCATTCGCGAAGGGGTAGAATCAGAGTTAGTCAGTAGGGGACACCGATTGGCTTGGAAAGGCCGCCGTCCGTCGGATGGGACGTTAAGCCGTGGCGCTGTTTGCGAAAGTGTCATACTCTCTGCACGCTAAAGAACACTGAATAGCCTTGACGGAGGCTACCATCTGTCTCCCAATAGCTGTCCAGTGGGTTCCCTTCCCACAACCTTCTCTGAGCCCTCGGGGTCCTTGTGACCTGGCCATTTAGCACATTGTGTGCAAAAAAGTACCGCTCAGAGGTAAAACAACCCAACGAATCGGCCGTATAGACTCAATGGTTCAAACGTATCCTTTGATTCTTTTCTTTCGTGAATCAGAGTGACCGAAATCTCCGAACTGATTCAAATGATTCTTTTGATTCCTTTGACTCCACCAATGATGAGTCCTTTGCTTCCTATCCTTTTTAATAATAAATATAAAATAAATCAATAAAAAATATTCCCTCAAGCAGCTGCTTGTCACAGAGATCAAACAAGAGCCTATCAGTTTATATGCCATAGAAAAGGTCTCTGAGGATGTCGAGACAGCAGAAAAAAAGAACAGAAACATCCATGCCTTACCCGCAGCTCGAACCCAGGTCCCTTTGATTAGTAGCCAAATACATAAGAAAAATGTCATGGAAGGTTGACTTAAATACACGCAATTTTAATAGTTGCTCTAATTCTGTTTGTCTTTTTTTTGGGGGGGGGCGAGTGGGGCTCAGTCAGTAGCGCGCCAGGCTCGTAATCTGTAGTTCCCAGGTTCGAGTCCCAGCTGGGTCAGCGTTGAGATTTATCTCCGCAAAATTCCCCCCCCCCTGCTCACGGTCAGTAGGGGACATCGATGGGCTTGGAAAGGCCACCGTCCGTCGGATGGGACGTTAAGCCGTGGCCCCGTGTGTGGGAGAGCCATACCCAGTGCACGTTAAAGAACACGCTGGATGGCCTTGACGGGAGGCTACCATCTGTCTCCCAACAGCTGTTCCAGTGGGTCCCCTCCCCCAACCTTCTCTGAGCCTTCCGGGTCCATGTGACCTGGCCATTTAGCCCATGGTGTGCAAAAAAGCGCCGCTCAGAGGTAAAACAGCCCAAACAATCTTTTTTTTTTTTTCAAATAAAGCAATTAAAAAATGCTATTTTTTTATTTTTAGGCTTTGAATAATTTTTGTTATATTCACTTGTTCTACAGTTTACCAGATTTTCTCAGTTAATTTTTTAACAACCGTTAAATGAACAATTTCGGACAAATCTTTTGAAGTTGCGTTTTAATCTCTAGTACTTACACAAAGAGTAAAATCAATCAAGATATGATTGGATCGCAAAAGCTCTCGAACAGGAAGCGAAAGATTTTGTAATATGTAAAGATTTATAGTTTTATGTCAAAAATTAACTACAAGTATTTCTTACAAAATGTGATGAAATAAAATAATTTAGCTATTAAAATTAAAAAAAATAGAGAATTATTTAAAATTAATTAGTACCTATATTTAAAACAGTTCACCTATCTAAATTACATTAAAGAGCAATTGATTCAATCACCGGAAGTGACTCCCTTAAAAAATCAAATGAATCAAACGAATGAATCTTTTGTGTTTCACTTTTCAGAATAAAACACAGTCTCTGATTACTGAAAATCTACAGAAATTAAACGAATCTTTTAAGTGAGTTGATTCAAAGAATCGAATCATTTAAAAGAGTTGATTCAAAGAATCGAATCATTGAAAAGAGTCATTTTGCCAATCACTCCTATGAACCCTCGGCTCACCAAACCCTCACATAAATCTGTAGTCTATAAAAAAAATTGTAACTTCTAAAATATGCATTTAATGGAAAAAATTGACTGAAAATAAATTAAAGATCATAATCAAATCTATTTAAATCCCCACTTTTAACAATATCTTGCTTTGTTTTATAAAAACCATTCACAGTTGTCTAACGTTAAAATAACCAATACGCAAAGTTCTAAAATGTATATTTATTTACGAAATGATTTGAAACAATAATTTCGTATTTAAAACTTAAATAACAATGATTATTATTTAAGTTTTAATTAATTTCTTACTTAGTGAAATATTCCAGCTTCCATTAACTCTTTAAATACCGAAAGAATATTGTTAAAAATCGGAAATTAAATAGATTTGATTGCGATCTTTATTTTCACTCCTACTTTTCTATTAAGTGCATATTTTAGAAGTTATAGAGCTTCGAAGTTAGATTTCCGTTAGAGATTAGTTCGGGCTCAATTTTTCGAGCTCTAAGTTACTGGGCCCAATTTGGCCGAGTCCGAATCATTCATCGTCAGTTGCTGAGCCTTATTTGGGTTTGGATTGGGTTGTTTTACTTCTGAGAAGCACTTTTTCCACACAGTGGGCTAAATGCCAGATCACAAGAACCTCGAGGGCTCATAGAAGGTTGGGGAAGGGAACCCACTGGACAGCTGTTAAGAGACAGGTGGTAGCCTCCCGCCAAGGTCATCCAGCGTGTTCTTTAACATGCACTGAATGTGGCTTTCTTACTCACGGGGCACGGCTTACGTCCCATCGGACGGATGGCGGTCATACCAAGCCATCGGTGTCTCCTACTAACCGAGGACAGGAGGGTAATTTTCCGCCAGAGATAAATAACAACGTTGGCGCAGCTAGGACTCGAACCTGGGAACTACAGATTACGAGCCTGGAAAAAATTTATCCGACTCATCATCAAGGCATAGACCAAGTTACTAATAGTTTGTTCTATTCTTATATTATTAATTATAATCAATGACAAAATTAAAATTTTAATGCTACTTGGAATGAAATATGTTAGAAATGTTATTAGAAAATGGAAGTTTATGAGCAGCATCATTATAAACGCAAAGAATCATTCATTTATTAACGATAGAGAATATGTAAACAATAATTAAAATAGTATGATGCTTATTTTTTAATTACTAAAGACTGATCTAAGGGTTCGACTAAGGGTCCATGCCTTAACCCGGTTCGAGCCCCGGGTTAAGGCATGGACGTTTGTGTTGTTTTTCTGCTGAGGTCCCGCCATCCTCACAGACCTTCTACTATGGCATATAAACTGACAGGCTCCTGTCAGTTTATACGCCATAGTAAAATTCTAATAAAGGTCTTATGAAAGTCACAAATGCGCGAATTAGGGAATCAATGTCGCATTTAGCATAACATTTCAGAATTAAGGAAACGGTACGATTAGCCTTTCTAAAAATGTTATTTTGGTGGTCAACAAAAGTAAACTGTGATGAGAATAACCTCCTAAGTTTTTCTGCGTCTATACATTTGTAATTGGATCATTTGTCTTTTGATACAGGTAGTTCGTACTTTTAATTTTTCTTCCATTGGTAAAGAGCGTCAGAAGCAGATTGCAATGAACCACATTCTTCTTCATTGCTGGAGGTACAAAAGAAATTGTCATCTGCATATACTGTACATTGGGTAGGACGAAGAATATAGGAATTTCAGAGGTGAAGATTAGGAAGAATAATGCGCCTTGAACGGACCTTTATATCATTTCAATGAAAACAGCTGAAAATCTGGATCCCAATATTAATTCTGATGAACCACTCTCCCCCTCCAAACGATTCCCACTCCACAGGATGTCTGCTGAAGGCTCAGTTCAGGTCTTCACTAGGCATGGACGTGCCCAAAGGGAGGGGGGGAACCGGGCCCCCTCCCCCGAAAATGCTGTCGTCTTATAGTGAATCTCAAACTAATCTGCTTGTTTTGAAATCCAAAACAGTAAAATAGTTGCCTTTGTGTAATGTATTTTTGCCCCATATTTTATGTCCGACACTAAAAATAGATTTAAAAAAAATCTGTAAAATCTCGTTTTATGTAGAATATCATTTTAACCTTTCCTGTTCGGTGGAATATTTTAGTAATTAAAGTAAGTTAATTATTAACCTACTCAAGTCCTATTTTCAGACGCACACCCCGAAGCTAAAAATCTCGGATTTTTCCTGAAATCCCTCAAAACGAAAACAAAACCTAACTTTGAATTAAGCATTTCGTCGAAAAATGTCACAAGAAATGGAAAATCCCGAAAATCCCCCAAATCTAGCCTTTGAGCAATATTTGCTTACTATTTAAAGAGTTCTGGAAACAGAACATTTATCATCAGTGTTGCTACTCATACGAATTTATCTTAAAACAAATCTTTTACTGAAATAAATGCTATTTTAGAAGTTTACGAAATGTTTTTCGCTTTGCACCATTTCTGAGACAATGGTTGAACATACATAATAGCAACTTCTGCTGTCAAATACTTCAACTTCAAATCACACATTCTTGCAAATAGTTCTTTAATCCTTCAAAGAATTAAAAAGGATGTAATTTTGAAGTTACTTAAATGAATTGTAGCAGTTAAATGATGGTGTTCCTGTTATGAAGGCGCCCCTGGGCTAGTGCCTAATCAACCCAAACCCAGAAAGAAAACATATGAAAACTGAAACCTGAGAGAGACAATAATGAGTGAAAATACAGTATAGACAGATAAACGTTACTTGTAATTCAGAAATTCTTTTAACAAATTTGTTTATTATAATAATTTTTTTGCAATAAAGTTTATATGTTATACTAATTTTTGTTATTAAAGTATATTATAACACCTTCTAATGGCAAATCCGGGCTCGGTCAATACAATAGCTAACGAAATCACCGCACCCGCCGTTCGAAGGAACTAAAGTTAGATACTTGAAAGATAGAAATAATTAAATAGTTTCTATTTGATACGTATTTTAATACGAAAATGCATTAATTTGTGAAGTTTTTGCTCAAAACTGGATTCTTTTCAGATCTTAAAAAAAAAAATTTTTTTAATAGACCATTCCAGCCGCCTCATTGTTTTGGCCTTTTGCGTGCGAACGTACGGAGACGTTTCAATCGACTGAGGGCAATGTTTTTGCGGAGATAAATCTCAACTTTGGCACAGGTGGGACTCGAACTTGGGAACTGCAGATTACGAGCCTGGCACGCTATCGCGGAGTTAAATCTCAACTCTGGCACAGGTGGGACTCGAACTTGGGAACTGCAGATTACTAGCCTGGCACGCTATCGGCTAAGCCAACCTGCCCCAGACCTGACAGAGAAATAGGGTATTGTGTTATAAAACATAAAACATCGTTAGTTCTGCTAGAGTGAAGAATAAAGAGCATGGAAACCTTAATTAAAATTAATGAAGCTCATAGTGAGGAAAACAAGTCTCCCTCTTCTTTTTAAAAATTTTATTTAGAATAAATTTTTTGCATTCTAACCGGCAGTTCCTGCAGACCTACGTGCATCGTTCAAGATTTCTTGTATGCACATGATTCATGGTAGTGTGACGATATATAAGCTCAGGGCTATGTCTAGCTTCCCCCCCCCCCACTTTGCTAATGCCAGTTAGGATAATAGGGGCAAAAATTATTTAACTCGTGCATACTTCAAGCATTTTTCAATACATTTTTAAACCTCTAAAACGGAAAGAGAAATGTTGTACTGCAGCGGAAATCCAGTCCCTTGTCTCCCCCATTTACTTTTTTTCGGCTCAATTTCGTCACTTGGTCATAAAATGGGAACAACCTCTTTATTTTTTTTGTCCAGATCGGGGCCTGCATGAGCCTGTGATGAGGGTTGGGTTGTTTTACCTCTGAGTGGCACTTTTTTGCACACCATGGGCTAAATGGCCAGGTCACATGGACCCCGAAGGCTCAGAGAAGGTTGGGGGAGGGGACCCACTGGAACAGCTGTTGGGAGACAGATGGTAGTCTCCCGTCAAGGTCATCCAGCGTGTTCTTTAACGTGCACAGGGTATGGCTCTCCCGCACACGGGGCCACGACTTAACGTCCCATCCGACGGACGGCGGCCTTTCCAAACCCATCGGTGTACCCTACTGACCGTGGGCAGGGAAGGGGAATTTTGCGGAGATAAATTCAGCTCAACGCTGACCCAGCTGGGACTCGAACCTGGGAACTACAGATTACGAGTCTGGCGCGACTAAGCTATCCCCTACGATGCTACCCCCTATACCGCTACCGACTAAGCCACCCCCTATGATGAGGGACCACACTGGTCAGTCATTTCAAATGACGCATGCTAACGAACTTCGACAGTTGTGGATTTTTTTTTTTGGTCTTCAGACGTTATTCTTTGATGCGTTAAAGTTTTTTTTTTTATTAGTATTTATTTGTTGCTTATTTTGTATTGTAAGTGGTTTTGAAAATTAATACACAAAACCGAAAGGGAACTTCTAATACTGAGCTACAGGATGATTTTCCGTTTCTTAGCAAATCAAAACCAGTCAGTGATTTATTTATGAAGCTGACACTTCCCCAGGAGTTGTGAGAGGTTTAGAAATGAAGTGTACTGAGAAAAATGCGGTTCTCCATTGGTCATGTGGGTCATCTGACATAGGTGACACGTCAAAACTTAGGTGACCACTTTTGTGTGGGTCTTGTAGAAAATGTCCCGTTTTTTTCGGGATCTTGTGGAAAGTGTCACGATGTTTCGGAGGTTTTATGGCCGAGTGGTTAGCACGCTTGGCTACTGATCTTAGAGACCTGGGTTCGAGCCCCGGGTAAGGCATGGATGTATGTGTCGTTTTTCTGCAGAGGTCCTGCCATCCTCTCAGACCTTCTACTATGGCATATATACTGACAGGCTCCTGTCAGACCTCTGCGGCAAGCAGCTGCTTGAGGGGATATTTATTTATATATTATTTATAGAAAGTGCCCCGATATTTTAGGGATTCTTGTAGAAAGTTTCTTACTTTTGCCTCCTAAAAAATTGTCATATATGGCATACTCTCCTCCCCACCTCTTATTTAGATTCGATCCTGAGTCATAGAGAATATTAATCACCGGAACAAGGCAAAAAAAAAGAATTATATAATAGACAGATTTTGGTTAGTATATTTTTAAAAGGCTTTTAAACCAAAGATAGAGCTAAACATTATATTCCACTCTTTCACGAGAATAATTTCTGAAATAAACGCATCGAAACAGGATTCTGATACATTTTGCTTTAAATATATATATATAATTTTTTTTTATTTAGAAAATAAATTTAATTAAAAATTTATGTAACGACCTGAACCCTAAACCAGAGTAAACTCGCAATCTAGTTCAATATACTCTCTATTATCTAGAATGAATGAAAAATAAAAACAATCACGAATAATCGAATTCCTGGTTAATCCACCATCCATATAAAACGTAGAAAACCTTCAAAATTTCTAGAAAATATCATAGCATGGATTACTTTATTCATTTAAAATAGGATAGCAAGGATGTTGTGCTGCATGAAACCTTTTACTATTGCATCGTACTTTAGCGCCAGCTTTCTCATAACCATATTATTTGGGGCGGGGGTGGCTCAGTCGGTAGCGCGCCAGGCTCGTAATCTGTAGTTCCCAGGTTCGAGTCCCAGCTGGGTCAGCGTTGAGATTTATCTCCGCAAAATTCCCCGCCCTGCCCACGGTCAGTAGGGGACACCGATGGGCTTGGAAAGGCCGCCGTCCGTCGGATGGGACGTTAAGCCGTGGCCCCGTGTGCGAGAGAGCCATACCCTGTGCACGTTAAGGAACACGCTGGATGGCCTTGACGGGAGGCTACCATCTGTCTCCCAACAGCTGTTCCAGTGGGTCCCCTCCCCCAACCTTCTCTGAGCCTTCGGGGTCCATGTGACCTGGCCATTTAGCCCATGGTGTGCAAAAAAGTGCCGCTCAGAGGTAAAACAACCCAATCCATATTATTTCGGGCTTACATTATTTTTTAAATCACGGCTAATCTGACTACGGATAATTGAGAGTCCATTGTACTATTAGTAGCTTTTCTTGACAGTTAAAGTGACAATTCACACTAGAGTGTAAGTTCGCTACCCATGTGGTGAGCGGATTAGTGTGATCGTTCTTAACAGGAATGTCGGTCGACCCTTTTGCTGTTAACAAAATAGATTCCAACATTCCTTCCCTTCCACAGTTAAGTGACAATTCTTTGCAAGGATTAAACTGTGGTTAGGTTGGTTTCATGGCCCACTAGCAACCAAGGGGATTAAAGGCTCCAATGCACTAAGTATTAGTAGACATTGTATTGTCCTATCGGGTCCTACTCTTCCTGCAGTCTGCTATAGCCTGGAGCCGATTTCCAGTAGAGTAATTAGCTCCAGCACACAGTGCTGTAAAAACATATAAACTGGGCATTCGACTAGAGTTTTAAGGATTAAAATGTAGGAATTATTTTCTTCCTAACACTTAAAACTCAAATAACGAGAACATCCCAAATCTGCCGGCTAAGCAGATGATCAGAAGGTGATACTGGAAGCAGTTTACCGCCTGCTGAGTTCTATCTTTTGTTCCCTGGGAAGGGGATTTAATCCCTTCAGTTATCTAGCTCAGGGATCTTGATTGACACATAGGTGAGAAATGCATTTGGAGCCGTTGTTCATGGCGTAATATCCCAGGTGATAGCTGAGTTCCATCCACCTAGCTTATAATTGGATTGGGTTGTTTTACCTCTGAGCAGCACTTTTTTTTGCGGGCGGGGGTGGCTCAGTCGGTAGCGTGTCAGGCTCGTAATCTGTAGTTCCCAGGTTCGAGTCCCAGCTGGGTCAGCGTTGAGATTTATCTCCGCAAAATTCCTCGCCCTGCCCACGGTCAGTAGGGGACACCGATGGGCTTGGAAAGGCCGCCGTCCGTCGGATGGGACGTTAAGCCGTGGCCCCGTGTGCGGGAGAGCCATACCCTGTGCAGTTAAAAAACACGCTGGATGGCCTTGACAGGAGGCTACCATCTGTCTCCCAACAGCTGTTCCAGTGGGTCCCCTCCCCCAACCTTCTCTGAGCCTTCGGGGTCTATGTGACTTGGCCATTTAGCCCATGGTGTGCAAAAAAGTGCCGCTCAGAGGTAAAACAACCCAAACAACAACAACGCAGCACTTTTTTGCACACCATGGGCTAAATGGTCAGGTCATAAGGACCCCGATGGCTCAGAGAAGGTTGGGGGAGGGGAACCTACTAGAATAGCTGTTGGGAGACAGATGGTAGCCTACCTTCAAGGAAATCCAACGCGTTCTTTAACGTGCACAGGGCTCTCCGCATACGGGGCCACGGCTTAACGTCCCATCCGACGGACGGCGGCCTTTCCAAGCCCATCGATGTCCCCTACTGACCGTGGGCAGGGCAGGGAATTTTGCTGAGTAAATCTCAACGCTGACCCAGCTGGGACTCGAATCTGGGAACTGCAGATTACGAGCCTGGAGCGACTGAGCTACCCCTGCCCCCTTAGCTTATAAAGTGGACTAATAATCATACTTGAGTTAATGTCCGTTAAACGTTAAGTTAAAACTTTTACTACTTAACTCTTAACTTTATATTTAACTTTTCAACGTAACGCGTTAATTTTTTGAAATAACGTTACCGATTTTTTTCTCGATGTTAATCATTAATCTTCCAGTATTTCCCAATTTTCAATGGGAAGTTTTGACGTTTTCTGAATCGTTGTCAACTGTCAAGTGAAATGTCCAGGACCAGTTAAGATGATTGAAATGAACTGGTTGAAATGAGCGAGACCAGTTAAGATGATTGAAATGAACTGGTTGAAATGAGCGAGACCAGTTAAGATCCGATCTCATAGCTGCAGTGGCTCCGTATGTGGTTCGAGGTGTGGAACAGAGAGAGCCTGACAAGTCAAAAAGAATATCTTTCAATACGAAGACAAAGGTTGGGTTGTTTTACCTCTGAGCGGCACTTTTTTGCACATCATGGGCTAAACGGCCAGGTCACATGGACCCCGAAGGCTCAGAGAAGGTTGGGGGAGGGGACCCACTGGAACAACTGTTGGGAGACAGATGGTAGTCTCCCGTCAAGGCCATCCAGCATGTTCTTTAACGTGCACAGGGTATGGCTCTCCCGCACACGGGGCCACGGCTTAACGTCCCATCCGACGGACGGCGGACTTTCCAAGCCCATCGGTGTCCCTACTGACCGTGGGCAGGGCGGAGAATTTTGCGGAGATAAATCTCAACGCTGACCCAGCTGGGACTGGAACCTGGGAACTACAGATTACGAGCCTGGCGCGTTACCGACTGAGCCACCCCCGCCCCAATTTTTGGCGGTTGTGGAAATTTAATAGAAAATGTAAATAGCGCTTCTTTTTGTGATCTTGTAATAATTTATTTTTTTTTTGCGATTTTGTGATAATTTATATAAATTTTTTTGTGATATTGCAAATAGTGTTTTTTTTTTAACTCTGTTGTAGTAGAAATCTTGAAATTTTGGACTTTTTACTTAGTTTTTAACGAGTTAATTTTTTTGGTCATTTTACATCATGTTAGTTAATGAACTTTATCAAAAAATTTAATTAACTTAACTTTAAGTTAGTTAACTTTACCCAAGTGTGTAAATAATGCATAAGATGAAGCCATGGTTCAAGAAGAAAGCTGCATGATTTTCTTTTTTCTGATATTTTATTATCTGTAAATGGTAGTTAGGTAGTCACTGGAAGGAGAGCTATGCACCAATCCCCTGTGATGATGCATAGAACCGGCCAGGCCTAGCACCTAATGTCCGACCCCGCCTTCTCGTGGTCCAGACCGTTAGTACCTTTCATATGAGATAATCTCTTGTGAACGGAAGGAGAGGGCTGTCTGATCAGTGTGGCCTACTGATCTGGACATCTATGGTTACTTTTCTTTTCTTTTTTTACCCTGCTGAGGAGTGATCAACCACACAGGGTCCTCGTGCTGACCATATATACCAACCTGAACTGAATTATGGCTCTGAGCTTGATTATGAATCCTGATTTTGCTGCACTGCTGGGCTTCTGTGGAGGGAAAATCTTCCGCTGTGTTTTCTGTTTGTTTGTGGGTTGACAGCCCCAAGTGAATAGATTCACAGGATATGTTTATCAGCTGGTGGATAATCCTGAGCAGAGGTCATCGCAGGCACCTGAACTCTTTGCTTCTATTGGCATCGTCAAATTCTACATTGGAGGAAGTCTTCCAGTGTTGATGGCTTCAGCCTTTAGTGGTGGGGGAACGGGTCTTTGCCCCATGTCTGCGATTAGGGGGCTGTTTGATATTGTCGGCATTCCCTCTCTCAATAAACATAGTTTCTTTAAACATCCCACTAACCATTTTCTCTCCATAGGCAGTTGGAATGTGAGGACTCTGCACAGAGCTTTTTCTCTTGATGTCCTCACACAAGAATTCCACCATTATAATTTAGATATTCTTGGCTTGCAAGAGACCAGATGGACAGATAAAGGTCAGATTCTTAAAAATAATCTTAAATTTCTCTTTTCAGGGAGGGACGACAATAAGCATCACCAAGGCGTGGGTCTGCTTCTCAGCAGACACGCTAGTGATGCTCTTCTAGGATATGAGTGCATTAACGAAAGGTTTCTTACAGCAAAATTTCAGACAAGCGTTAAAGACCTGAATGTTATCTGCTGTTATGCCCCCACTAAGGATGCCGATGAGGATGAGAAGGATAGGTTTTATGAACAACTTCAGGATATTTTGAATTCTGTCAAGAAAGGAGATATTACCCTTGTTCTAGGTGATTCAATGCCAAAGATGGTACTGACTCTGACCTTTGGGGAGGAGTAATAGGCTTTTTTGGTATTGGTAGCTGCAGTGGCAATGGGCAACGTCTCCTACAGGTAAGTATACTCAATGGCTTCAGAATAACTAACACTTATTACAAACATCGCGACATACATAAGTACACATGGGTTTCACCTGATGGGCTGCATAAGAATATGATTGATTACATATTAATTAACAGCAAATGGGCTAGTTCTGTTAGGAATACCAGGGCATATAGGGGAGCTGAAATTGGATCTGACCATTACCTTGTTAAAAGTGTCTTGCAACTTAAACTTAAAAAGTGTTGTGCTAAAGTTAAAAAATTTACCTTTAATACTGAAGTTCTGAAAGACCCAGTTATAGGTAAAGCTTACCATGATAGGTTACTTAGTCATTATGACAGTCATGGTATGCTTACTACTGAAGTTGAGGAAGAATGGGACCATTTTAAACAGGCATTTTTGGAAACTAACAGTACTCCTTTAGGAAAAAAGGAGCAGAGGGGGCAGAATTATCTGAGTGATAAGGCACTTGAGCTTATTTCAGAAAGAAGGAACTGCAGGAATGTCCTTAATCAGTACCCTACTAGTCCTAATAGAAAGGATTACAGAGAGTTTAATAAACGTGTAAAGGATCAGTTATCTTGGCTTAAGATAAGAATCTTTGGCTTGATGGCTTGGCTGGCAAAGCTAAGTTTTTAAACGAACAGGTATACAGGGATTGAAGGATAAACAAGGTAAGGTTATAGAGGGTGAGGATTCTGTCATGGCTAGGTGGGCTGAGCATTTCAGTGATGTTCTAAACAATGTGGTTAGTTCTACTCCCATTGTTTGTAGTGATGATAAATGTATTGGGAGCTTTAATGTTGGTTCTATAACACAATCTGCAGTTATTTTGGCTATTTCTAAACTTAAACTCCATAAATCCCCAGGAGTAGATGAAATTATACGGAAATGCTTAGAGCTGGGAATGTTTCGGTTACCACTTGGATGACTGAAATTTTGAATAACTTTTATGATAAAGGCATGGTTCCTAAGGATTTTACCAGAGCTATTGTTATCCCTGTTTTCAAAAAAGGTGATCGCAGTTCTTGTGATAACTATAGAGCAGTGTCTCGCAAACTTTTTTACTCTGCGGCACACTGAATCTAATTTTTTTTTCCGCGGCACACCTAAAAAAGAATTTTTGATGGTTACGTAAAAAGAGGAAAATTGAAGTTTCGTTAAATGCATTTTATTTAAAATAAATCCTCTCAGATCTTCTACTGTGGCATATAATTGACAGTCTCCTGTCAGACCTCTGTGGCAAGCAGCTGCTTGAGGGGGTATTTATTTATTTATTTTATTAAATATAATAATAAATATAATTAATCATAACTCGGTGTTTGTTTTAAATATTTGTCCATTCTATGGCTTGAAATAATCAAAAATTAATGCCAAAATTTGGAAAAAGCTTGATAAATACTTACAAGATCCCAATTGATAAAATCTGAAAGATTTTTATTAAAGCACGTCGATAACGCAAGTCAAGTCAAAATGAAATCTTTGGAATATCTAGTGTCAATTTGAAAATCTCTCGCGGCACACAGTTTGCGAGACACTGTTATAGAGGTATCAGCGTACTCTCTGTTCCAGGGAAAGTTCTTTGCATGATTGTGCTTAATAGAATTAAGAATCTGGTTGACAGTCAATTGCGTGATGAGCAATGTGGATTCAGAAGTGGTAGGGGATGTGTGGATCAGATATTTTCACTTAGGCAGATTCTTGAGAAATGTTTAGAGTTTCAGAAACCTTTGGTTGCTAGCTTTGTTGATTTCAAAAAGGCTTTTGACTCTGTTGATCGTCATAATTTGTGATTGATTGTGATGTCGTATGGCATACCAGACAAGTTAGTTAACATAATTAAAGCTCTCTATAATAACACTGAGTCGTGTGTGAGAGTTGGTAAGGCTTGTAGCAATTGGTTTAGCATTACTTCTGGTGTTCGACAAGGGTGCATTTTGTCTCCTTTCCTCTTTAGTTTGGTTATTGATTATGTTATACGAAATTCACTGCTAGGGAAAGATTTTGGCCTTAAATGGTCTGGAGATACGAAAATTTCTGATTTAGATTATGCTGATGATTTAGCCCTTTTGGTCAAATGATGTTGATGAAATGAACTCTTTTATTCGAGATTAACTCTTTCATTCGATGAAACTGGTAGTAGAGTAGGTTTGGTTATAAACAGAGAGAAAACTAAAGTGATGAAAATTGGTCAGGCAGGCTATGATTCAGTTAATCTGAATGGTTGCAGTCTTGAGCAGGTGTCACAGTTTAATTACTTTGGGAGCCTTGTAACAGATACTGGTGATGTGCGGCATGAGATTAACAGACGAATAGCGATTGCTGCCGGGACTTTTAAGAATCTATGGAGAGTGTGGAGAAATAGGCGTATACACCTAAAGACTAAAATTAGACTGTATAATAGTTTGGTTCTTTCTAGGGTTAGTTATGGTAGTGAAACTTGGACACTTTGTAAACAAGATAACAGGAAACTAGATGCTTACGCGGTATCCTGGGCATTAGTGGTTCAGCTTTGTAACTAATGATGAGGTTAGGAAAAGGAGTCGGCAACCTCTTTTAAGCAGCATATTGTGCAGAGAGTGACTCCGTTGGTTTGGCCATGTTGCACGTATGGATAATTATAGATTAGCGAATAGGGTTATGAACAGTGTGCCTAGAGGCCTCAGAAGGAGGGGGAGACCTAGGATGCGGTAGGCAGAAGATGTCAAACAGGACCTTATTAGAATTGGTGTGCAGTGGCCAGATACAGCAGATGTAGCTCAGGACAGACTTGCTTGGAGAACTAAATTGCACGGTCTGGTTGGACCTCCGTAGCCCATTTCTGCTTGAGGATGATGATGATGGTGTATTTTAGCTGTGCGTTCGGCTTTTGCAAACGAGACATGGGTTGTTTTACCTCTGAACGGCACTTTTTTGCACACCATGGACTAAAAGACTCAGAGAATGTTGGGGGAATGGACCCACTGGAACAGCTGTTGGGAGACAGATGGTAGTCACCAGTCAAGGTCATCCAGCGTGTTCTTTAACGTGCACATGTTATGGTTCTCCCGCACACAGATTTATCTCCACAAAACTCCTCGCCCTGCCAACGGTCAGTAGGGGACACCGATGGGCTTGGAAAGACCGCCGTCCGTCGGATGGGACGTTAAGCCGTGGTTCCATGTGCGGGAGAGCCATACTCTGTGCACTTTAAAGAACACGCTGGATAGGCCTTGACGAGAGGCTACCATCTGTCTCCCAATAGCTGTTCCAGTGGGTTCCCTCCCCCCAACTTTCTATGAGCCTTCGGGGTCCTTGTGCTCTGGCGCATGGTGTGCAAAAAAAGTGCCGCTCAGAGGTAAAACAACCCAACCATCTGTGAGACTGATGGGCATGGAAAGGCACCTTCCGTCAGATGGACGCTAAGCCGTAGATCCATGCTTAGGAGAGCTACATCGGGGGCACGTTTCAATACACGCTGGCATGGGTGTCAGTAGTGTGTGTGTGTGGGGGGGGGGAGCCAAAGGGAAAGTTGCTCCTGCAAACATTGATCGAAAAATTAAGTTATGTTCGTCCCATGGCCGAGTGGTTAGCGCGCTTGGCTAGTGATCTAAGGGACTTGGGTTCGAGCACCGGGTAAGGCATGGATGTATGTGTTGCTTTTCTGCTGAGGTCCTGCCATCCTCTCAGACCTTCTACTATGGCATATAAACTGATAGGCTCCTGTCAGACCTTTGTGGAAAGCAGCTGCTTGAGGGGGTATTTATTATTATTTTATTTTTTTTTTAAATATTAAGTACAGACCCGGTTCTAGGAAAAAATAAGGCAAGGGACTGGATTTCCATTGCAGTATAACATTTCCACCTTCGTTTTAGAAGTTTTGAAAACATTTCTCAAAAAATGCTTTAAATGTGCACAAGTTTAATAATTTTTGGTCTCCATTTCCCTTTAGTAGCATTCTCACTAGAAGGGGGTTCCTTCCCCCCCACTTCTCTCTAGATCTGGCCATGATTAGTTGTACAAAAAAAAATTTTTTTTTCCTTTAAAGAAACGTAAATTTGAACGTTTTTTTTTTGCTGTCGGAAGTATTTCACTTAAAAGTTCATTATTATGTAAAAACATTTTTGTGTATATTCAATAAATTTCTTTCTTTTTTTCGTTTTAGGTCATCCTTAGTTTTATTGTGGCATGATGATTCCTTATTTGCAACTGTACTCATAATGAACGGCTCAAAATAAATATTTTTATCTTGAAACATTGATTTTTTTTTTTGCCGCGCGCTGGAAATATTTTTCCTCTCCTTAAAACAAATTTGTCCCCCACCTGGAAAAATTTCAGCCCGCGCCCATGCACCTTGACGGAAGTCTTCCATCTGTCTCCTAACAGCTGTCCAGTGGGTCCCCTCCCCCAACCTTCTCCGCACCCAGGGATCCTTGTGACCGGCCTTTTAGTCCATTGTGTGCAAATGGGAATGTTAATAACAAGAATAAATAAAATATATAAAAATACCCCCTCAAGCAGCTGCTTGCCACAGAGGTCTGACAGGAGCCTGTCAGTTTATATGCCACAGTAGAAGATCTGAGAGGATGGCAGGACCTCAGCAGAAAAACGACACACACATCCATGCCTAATCCGGGGCTCGAACCCAGATCCCTTAGATCAGTAGCCAAGCGTGCTAACCACTGGGGATGCAAAAAAATATTAAACATTTACGGGTTCTTCCAAAAAGAAAAATCAATGGTGGGGGAAATTCAGTAAAATCTGACCTTTCCAGCAGTTTTCGCCACGAGCCAAAGCAAATGGCTTATACTAAGGTGGGAAAGAGAAACAAAGCATTATTAAAAAGAGAACGTGCAACGAATTAACGCTACTGTGTTCAATGGGGAAAGTTAATATTCATCCCTTTGAAAATCCTTTTCCTTGTAATCCTTTTCGTTGAATCCTTATCCTTGTGATTTTTGAAAGTATCAAGCCACGCCAAACTAATCACTCGGCATTGAAGAATGGATTTTTCCCACCACTGAATACTACACATGTATATTGGAGGATTTTTTTAAAGACCATTAAAACGGGTTGCTTTACCCTTTGAGCAGTGGGGCGGGCTCGTAATCTGCTATTTCCAGGTTCGAGTCCCAGCTGGGTCAATGTTGAGATTTATCTCCGCAAAACTCACCGCCCTGCCCACGGTCAATAGGGGACACCGATGGTCTTGGAAAGGCCACCGTCCGTCGAATGGGACTTTAAGCCGTGGTCCCGTGTATGGGAGAGAGAGAGAGAGCCATACCCTGTGCACGTTAAAGAACACGCTGGATGGCCTTGACAGGAGGCTAGCATCTGTCTCCCAACAGCTGTTCCAGTGGGTCTCCTCCCCCGACCTTCTCTGAGCCTTCGGGGTCCATGTGACCTGGCCATTTAGCCCATGGTGCTGCTCAGAGGTAAAAACAACAACAAAACAACCTTTGAGCAGCACGTTTTCGCACTCAATGGGCTAAATTGTCCGGTCACAAGGACCCCGAGGGCTCAGAGAAGTTTGGGGGAAGGGGACCCTTGATGAGCTGTTAGGTGACAGATGGAAGCCTCCCTTCAATGCTATCCAGCGTGTTTTTTAACGTGCACGTGTTATGTCTCTCCTACACACGGCTTAACGTCTCATCCGACGGACGGCGGCCTTTCCAAGCTCATTGGTGTCCCTTTCTCACCGAGGGCAGGATCAGTAGATCATTTATCGAACCCTTCCTGCCATCCTCTCAGATCTTCTACTTTGGCATATAAACTGACAGGCTCCTGTCAGACCTCTGTGGCAAGCAGCTGCTTGAGGGGGTATTTTTTTTTTTAATTTTTTCTAGATCAGGTACTATTTAGTGACAACTTACCTTTCAATAATTTTATATAAGGAAATATTTAACTCGAGAGGCAAATGATTAGCACAGATTTACGAACAGGTGTTAAATGTACAAATGCCCTTTTCTTTGGCATCATCAGACAATCCCAGTTTTCTGTCAGAAGAGGAAGTGGTCGTTCTATCTCCCTCCCTCTTTCCTTCCCCTCGGTCCACTACGAGGAAAAGTTCAGTCATAAACAAAGCTTTGGTGTCAACCCAGAAGAAGGAGGAGAGGAAATTTACTTCTCGCTCTCGGGAATTCTGAAAAGGACACCGGACACCCTCCAAGGAACTGAGGGAAACTTTCCCTTGGTCACGGAACGTCGGGGGTGCAGTCGTATCGCATGGGGCTGGCTGGCAAAAGACAGAGCCAGTTCTAAGCCTAACAATTCAAAGCTACAACTGTCAATGGAGGCAACGGAAGGAATTGTTCCTTAAAAATTCCGATGATTAAATATCGTCTCGTCCGTCAAATCATCCGTTTAAATATCACATAAATGATATATAAGTTATCAAATATATTCGGAATGAAGTAAAATAAATTTGTCGACATAAAAGTAAAGATGTTTTCACAACTAATAGGAAGTGTTGGATCCAGGGTTCGTGGCGTCTATGGCAAAAAAAAATCGGAAATACACGTATTTAAAGTTAGAATATTGATTTTTTTTTTCAATTTAAAAATTCGTGTTTTTTATAGAAAATTTTTAAATATTGATATAATTTTCAACAACAAAAAAATTACATGTAGACTTAAAATGATTATTTATACGTCTAAAAAAAACTGCGCCAAAGATATGTGTATTTTTTTTACAAATTAATATTTCTTGTCTTTATGTTGGCAAATTCTTTAATGCCATCATCAAGATTTATTTTTTTGAAATAAATTAATTTCGATAGATAAAAATTATACGAAAAGGATTATTTTTTTTTGTATTATATACGACAATGATTATATGTGGAAATTTTGCACGTTCCTAGACTAGATACAGCAGAGGACTCGGAGATACGAAAATTTCTGATTTAGATTATGCTGATGATTTAGCCCTTTTGGCAAATGATGTTGATGAGATGAACTCTTTTATTCGAGATTAACTCTTTCATTCGATGAAACTGGTAGTAGAGTAGGTTTGGTTATAAACAGAGAGAAAACTAAAGTGATGAAAATTGGTCAGGTAGGTTGTGATTCAGTTAATCTGAATGGTTGCAGTCTTGAGGAGGTGTCACAGTTTAATTACCTTGGGAGCTGCGTAACTGATACTGGTGATGTGCGGCATGAGATTAACAGACGAATAGGTATTGCTGCCGGGACTTTTAAGAATCTATGGAGATTGTGGAGAAATAGGCGTATACACCTAAAGACTAAAATTAGACTGTATAATAGTTTGGTTCTTTCTAGGGTTAGTTATGGTAGTGAAACTTGGACGCTGTGTAAGCAAGATAACAGGAAACTAGATGCTTTTGATTCTAGATGCTTACGCAGTATCTTGGGTATTAGGTGGTTTAACTTTGTAACTAATGATGAGGTTAGGCAAAGGAGTCTGCAACCTCCTTTAAGCAGCATATTGTGCAGAGAGAGACTCCGCTGGTTTGGCCATGTTGCCCGTATGGATAATTATAGATTGGCGAATAAGGTTATGAACAGTGTGCCTAGAGGCCTCAGAAGGAGGGGGAGACCTAGGATGCGGTGGGCAGACAATGTCAAACAGGACCTTGTTAGAATTGGTGTACAGTGGCCGGATGCAGCAGATGTAGCTCAGGACAGATATGCTTGGAGAATTAAACTGCGCGGTCTGGTTGGACCTCCGTAGCCCATGGCTGCTTGAGGATGATGATGATGATGATGATAAATAATAATAATAATAATAAATACCCTCTCAAGCAGCTGCTTGCCACAGAGGTCTGACAGGAGCCTGTCAGTTTATATGCCACAGTAGAAGGTCTGTGAGGATGGCAGGACCTCAGCAGAAAAACGACACAAACAGCCATGCCTTACCTGGGTCCCTTAAATCAGTAGCCAAACGCGCTAACCACAGCAAGTAGCATTGCTTTTAAAAAAATGCTTCCCTTTTGCTCCGTCGCCAGGAATCTCTCCAGGGGAAAATATTTTTGCAGTTGGGGGGGGGGGGGCAAAAAAACTCAAATAAGTGATTCAAGAAGGAATTTTTTGATTGGAGCCGTTCATTAATTAAGTAATTAAGTTCTAACATTAAAGTAGTTGTGAATACATCAATCATGCATACATCATACTATACCCTCAGATCTACAAAATAAATAAATAAATAAAGGTGTGTGATGTTGTTTTACTCGTGAGAGGCACTTTTTTGCACACGATGGGCTAAATGGTCAGGTTACAAGGACCCCGAGGACTCAGAGAAGGTTAGAGGATTGGATTGTTTTACCTCAGAGCGGCACTTTTTTGCACACCATGGGCTAAATGGCCAGGTCACAAGGACCCCGAAGGCTCAGAGAAGGTTGGGGGAGGGGACCCACTGGAACAGCTGTTGGGAGACAGATGGTAGCCTCCCGTCAAGGCCATCCAGCGTGTTCTTTAACGTGCACAGGGTATGGCTCTCCCGCACACGGAGCCACGGCTTAACGTCCCTTCCGACGGACGGCGGCCTTTCCAAGCCCATCGGTGTCCCCTACTGACCGTGGGCAGGGCGGGGAATTTTGCGGAGATAAATCTCAACGCTGACCAAGCTGGGACTCGAACTGGGAACTACAGATTACGAGCCTGGCGCGCTACCGACTGAACCTCCCCCGCCCCGAAGGTTAGAGGAGGGGAACCCTCGGAACAGCTTTATTTTTTGTAATAATAATAATAATCTTTATTCATATTCATGTTAGTTATACAAAAGTTTAAACAAATGACCCTCAAAGCATCTGCTTATCTGCAGGAGAGAAGAATAATAACGTTACATGAAAATACATAAGATATAGTTTAAAACAATGTCATCGAATTATGTGAATTTCAGTGGAAGCTCCATTGTGGTGGTTCAAATTTTTATTTAAAATTTAGTGCCTAGAAGAAAATTTTTAGTCTTATTTTTGATTTCTTTAAATTTGTTTAATAAAATAATTTCCCTTGGCAGTTGATTGAACACGTAAGGTATTGTATATGCCCTTGTATATTTCCCGTAATTGTTTAATATTTTTGGTAGTTGGAAATAATTTTTGGATTGTAACCTTGTGTTTTTCCCATGAGAGATTTTAGATTTAAATTGATTATCAAACAAATATTTTAAAGTGATGCTGTATTTGTAAAGGTTGGGAAAAGAAAGTATGCCTAGAAAATTTAGTCTTTCTTCGCTGTGATAAAATGGATTTCTTAAGTTGTGTGGGATTATATTTTTAGCAATGGATGATTGAATAGTTTCTATTTTCTTTATATTTATTTGTGAGGTTAGTTGAGCCATATACTGTCAAGCCATAAGTCAATATAGATTCACAGATCACTTTGTAAACCAAAATACATGTATGTGTGCTTGCAACAAATTGTAGTTTGTAAAGTTTAGATGCACATAGACGCAATTTCCCTGCTAACGTTTGAATATGTGTATTCCATCGGAAGGTTGTGTCCATGTAGAGTCCAAGATATTTATGGCTCTCAACACGCTCAATAACATCACAGTCGCAGCAGTCAGGGTCATGATTTACCATGTTGTGAGGACACAAGGGTTCGTGGTTTTTAATTGCATAAGATGAAAGATCATAGTATCCTGATGAATGAAAGCTCATCCATTTGGTTTTTTCTGAGTTTATGTAAATACGATTACTGTTAAGACCGGTTAATAATTTTGTTAAAATCATCCTGTGTATCTCGGACTGTGTCTCCTATATTGTGATTCACGTCAACCAAGGCGGTGTCATCAGCATATATGTAAGGAGAGCCCTTCAGTTTAAGGTTAGCTAGATCATTAATATAAATAATGAATAAGAGAGGACCTAAAATTGAACCTTGTGGAACACCAGGGTACACTATTCTCTTCTCACTAAAAACGCCATTAATTTTAGTAACATGCAGCTGTTAGGAGACAGATGGTCCCGTCAAGACCACCCAGTGTATTCTTTAACGTGCACAATGTATGGTTATCTTGCGCACACGGCTTAATCTCCGCACACGGTTTAACGGACGGCGGCCTTTCCAAGTCCATCGGTGACTCCTAATGACCGAGGGCAGGGCGAGGAGTTTTGCGGGGATCAATCTCAACGCTGGCACAGCGGGGACTTGAACTTGGAAAGTACAGATGCGAGCCTGGCGCTTGACCTCTTGACTCCTTAGATCCTGTCCTGCATCATACCATAATACAATTAACCCATTTCTTCCCAGTGTTGCGAGGGGCGGGGGTGGCTCAGTTGGTAGTGCGCCAGGCTCGTAATCTGTAGTTCCCAGTTCGAGTCCCAGCTGGGTCAGCATTGAGATTTATCTCCGCAAAATTCCCCGCCCTGCCCACGGTCAGTAGGGGACACCGATGGGCTTGGAAAGGCCGCCGTCCGTCGGATGGGACGTTAAGCCGTGGCCCCGTGTGCGGGAGAGCCATACCCTGTGCACGTTAAAGAACACACTGGATGGCCTTGACGGGAGGCTACCATCTGTCTCCCAACAGTTGTTCCAGTGGGTCCCCTTCCCCAACCTTCTCTGTGCCTTCGGGGTCCATTTGACTTGGCCATTTAGCCCATGGTGTGCAAAAAAGTGCCGCTCAGAGGTAAAACAACCCAACCCAGTGTTGCGTACACGCAACACTTGGGAAGAAATGGGTTAAGGATGTTCGAAAACGAAACGAAAAAAAAAGGAAACTTGTTATTGAAAATATATGTAAAATTTCTTTTTTACCTATTAATAAATAAAAAATGATATGCTTCCGACAACAAAGAAGACTTAAAAGAAAATAAGGTTGCATTTCATTAAGCCTGCTGTTATTGATCATAAATTAATTTTTCGATCAGTTTTTCCTTCCCTTTTCAATGCCAAGTGAAGCTAAGCTGCTTCAGATGAACCATGTGAGCGTCACTTCCTTGGTATGGCTTCCATGTAGCGATGCTTCTTCGTCCGATGATATTACCAGTCTAAGGGTTTCCTAAGACAGCATACATTCGTAACTGCAATCTCAAAGATCGGATCTCAGATCACCACACTTTTTCGCTGCAGACACTAAACCTTTGTTTAGTGCGTTTTTTTTTTTTTTTTTTTGGGGGGGGGGGGGGGGGTTAAGTAGCAAAACTTCATTTTTTCTCGATTTCTTTTACAAAATTATTAAAACTTTTGACATGAGGGGTAGTCGCACTGGCTGGACTATCTCAGGAAGCACATTTTGGAGGGGCAGGTACAGGCATTCGTAAGCATTTTTCCAAGGGAGGGAGGGAGGGGGGGCGATTAAGAATTTTTGAAAGTTGGGTTAAATGGCCAGGTCACATGGACCCCGAAGGCTCAGAGAAGGTTGGGGGAGGGGACCTACTGGAACAGCTGTTGGGAGACAGATGGTAGCCTCCCGTCAAGGCCATCCAGTGTGTTCTTTAACGTGCACAGGGTATGGCTCTCCCGCACACGGGACCACGGCTTAACGTCCCATCCGACGGACGGCGGCCTTTCCAAGCCATCGGTGTCCCCTACTGACAGTGGGCAGGGCGGGGAATTTTGTGGAGATAAATCTCAACGCTGACCAAGCTGAGACTCGAACCTGGGAACTACAGATTACGAGCCTGGCGCGCTACCGACTGAGCCACCCCCGCCCAATTTTTGAAAGAGTACCAATTTTTTTTTTAGATAATCGTATCTAGTAACGTTTTTATTTGTTACAAAATAATAGTAATTTTAGGCCACATTTTCATTTTTAGACTAATTTTGAATATTGCAAAAAAAAAAAAATTGTTTCCTATCATATTAGACGAAAATTTTAAACACAGAAGTTCGCTTTATATATTATTTTAAAAGCTTCCATCACACATTATTTTAAAAAGATTTCTTCTAAAATTTTTCCAAATTTCAAAAACAACATTTTTAACTGTAAAAAAGCTATTTTTTTTTTGCTATGACAACATGAGCGCTGGTTACAGATATCGAAAATAAAATAAATAAATAAATACCTGCTCAAGCAGCTGCTTGCCATGTGGCTAAATTTATTTTATTTCATTACGAATATATTTCAAAATTGTTTAATCATCGAAATTATACGGGAATAATGATTTCCTTTCTTCCACGGACTAGGGGTAGCTTTGAATGTAGCTAGTGGTAGCCTTCGCCAAAATAGGGTTGGGTTGTTTTACCTCTGAGCGACACTTTTTTGCGCACAATGGGCTAAATGGCCAGGTCACAAGGACCCCGAAGACTCAGAGAAGGTTGGGGGAGGGGACCCACTGGAACAGCTGTTGGGAGACAGATGGTAGCCTCCCGTCAAGGCCATTCAGTGTGTTCTTTAACGTGCGCAGGGTATGGCTCTCCCATACACGGGGCCACGGCTTAACGTCCCATCCTACGGACGGCGGCCTTTCCAAGCCCATCGGTGTCCCCTACTGACCGTGGGCAGGGCAGGGAGTTTTGTGGAGGTAAATCTCAACACTGACCCAGCGGGGACTCAAACCTTGGAACGCAGATTACGAGCCTGGCGCGCTACCGACTGAGCCACCCCCGCCAAAATAGGATAATTTACATGTTCCCAATAATAATTTTCGTTTACTTACATAGATGATAGAATGATTTTATCAAGTAAGGCCCTCGTACCACAAGACAGAAGTCAGAGAAACAACAGTAATCCTCCAATTTTCTCGTAATTGTAAAAAATACATTTCCAGTTTTTGCATGCGTTTTTGGACACAATACTACTTCCAATAGAAATTTGTCCTTATCTGTGGGGGTTCGTTTAATTTCTGAGAGGGATTTTTTGCATACAATGGGCTATATTGCCAGGTCACAAGGACCCCGAGAGCTAAGAGATGTTGGGGGAAGATAATCCACTGGACAGTCTTCCCCCAACCAGATGATAGCCTCCCGCGAAAGCCATCCAGCGTGTTCTGTAATATGCAGAGGGTATGAATCTCCCGCGCAAGGGGCGTATCATATTTTGCCTGATGATTTAGCCGTTTTTTAGTCGGGTGGCGACTTTCCAAGCCCCTCGGTATCCTCTACTGACGAGGAGCAAGACGAGGAGTTTTGCGAAGATAAATCTCAATGCTGGCCCAGCTGGGACTCGAACTTGGGAACTGCAGATTACGAGCTTGGCGTTATCTGTGGGGAGAACTTAAAAGTACCATTAGTAAATAACGTGTTGATTTGGAAGAAGATTGATTACTAAGTTAGCAGAGAGTTGTATATCACTTTATGCAGTGGCGAAACAACTAGGATATAATCTTCGGGATAAAATGAATCGGAAGACTCTTCCCCCCCCCCCCCCCCAACTTAAAATTAATAGTAAAGTTTGAAATAATGTTGCTTTCAATCTAAATAACATAGAACTTGTAAACCGATGGTGGCACATAACATAGCTTAGATTTGAAAAAAATTCCATGTTATGACAATAGAAAGACATTCAATACTGGTTTTCATAAATTAAGGAAAATCCCTATGTTAAGTCAATGGGAAGCTAACGTCAAAGCTCTATAACTTTTAAAATAAGTTTTTTTGCTTTGAAAAATGTGATTGCAGATAAAGATCTCAATCAAATAAATCAATATCTCGATTTTCAACAATATTCGTTCAGTATTGAATGAGTTACGGAAGTTTGAATATTTAGCGATAAAAATGGCAGCCATAAAATTGACTTCAGAAGTTATTTAAAACTTATAAGTATTGTATCAAAGAGTTTAATAAAATAAATTTGTATTTTAAAACTTTGTGTAAAGAATTCTTTCACTATTCTTCAATTTCGTATAAGTTTCTTAAGACTGGCATTGCTGTTGTTAAATATTCAAACTTCCATAACTCATTAAATACTGAACGAATATTGTTGAAAATCGAGATATTGATTTATTTGATTGAGATCTTTATCTGCAATCTCATTTTTCAAAACAAAAAACTTATTTTAGAAGTTATAGAGCTCTGACGTTAGTTTCCCATTGACTTAACTTAGGGATTTTCCTTAATTTATGGAAACCAATGTAAATTCTACTCCTGAAATAATAAACTTTTTATGGTAAAATTGCTGAAAATAGATTAAAGATCAACATGAAATCTTCGTTTGACTTTCAAAAATATTCCGCCTTATTAGTAGTTATGGAAATATATATTGCAATTTTTCGGTTCGATTGTGTTTCTGCCCCCATTCCCTCCTCGATTTTTTTTCTAAATCTGGACCTGGTTTGAAATAATATTTGTAAAGTATTCATTAATTCTGACGTAAATTTTTACGACTGACATTGCTAAATATTCAAAACTCCCACAACACTTTAAATTACTGAGAGATTATTGTTGTAGATAAAACTTTGATTCAGATCTAATCACCAATTTAAGTTAAGTAATTACCGTCCAAGTGGCTGAGTGGTTAGCTACTTATCAAAGGAACCTGGATTCGAGCCTCTGGGAAGTCTTGGGTTAAGATTGTTTTACCTCAGAATGGCACTTTTTTGTACACAATGGGCTGAATGGCTAGGTCACAAGGACCCCGAAGGCTCAGAGAAGGTTGGGGGAGGATACCCACTAGACAGCTGTTAGGAGACAGATGGAAGTCTCCCGTCAAGGTCAGCCAGCGTGTTCTTTAACATATCTGCTCTCCCGCATACGGGGCCGCGGCTTAACGTCACATCCGATGGACAGCGGCCTTTTCAAGCCCATCGGTATCCCCTACTGACCGTGGGCAAGGTGGGGGTTTTGCGGATATAAATCGCTGCACTGGTCCAGATGGGTTAGGTTGGGTTGTTTTACCTCTGAGCGGCACTTTTTTGCACACCGTGGGCTAAATGGCCAGGTCACAAGGACCCCGAAGGCTCAGAGAAGGTTGGGGGAGGGGACTCACTGGAACAGCTCTTGGGAGACAGATGGTAGCCTCCCGTCAAGGCCATCCAGCGTGTTCTTTAACGTGCACAGGGTATGGCTCTCCCGCACACGGGGCCACGGCTTAACATCCCATCCGACGGACGGCGACATTTGCAAGTCCATCGGTGTACCCTACTGACCGTGGGCAAGTTTTGCGGATATAAATCGCAGCACTGGTCCAGATGGGACTCGAACCTGGAATCTGCAGTTTACGAGCCTGGCGTACTACCAATCTCCGCCCCCAGGAAACTCAGGGATACGTTCTTCAGAAAAAATCGTGTTCCAAAAATACAATGCAGAAAATATGAAAATTGGGACACATAAAAGAGAAATACAGTATGCAGAAATATAAATAGACGTTTTTTCGTAATGAAAACCTGGAAGTAAATACCTGTAGAAATGTATGAAATATAGAAATCAGAAAGCAACAAAATGTCGAAGTAATATTCACGTACTGCACAATAAAGGAGTAAAACGGAAGAAAATAAGAATGTAAGTGTTATACACTTGACTCACAATGGATACTTCACTATCTTTGTGCTTATAGGTAAGTCCTGCACGGATCGCAAAAGTCCTATCCGCAAGGTCTTATCAGCATCTGCGTATATTGGCTACTTAATAACAGTTGAGATTTTGCATTGCTAGAATTCCTATGTATGTGTGCGAGTATAGGAAATCGATGATGGGTTTTTTTACCTCTGAGCGGCACTTTTTTGCACATCATGGGCTAAATGGCCAGGTCACAAGTACCCCGAAGGCTCAGAGAAGGTTGGGGGAGGGGACCCACTAGAACAGCTGTTGGGAGACAGATGGTAGCCTCCCGTCAAGGCCATCCAGCGTGTTCTTTAACGTGCACAGGGTATGGCTCTCCCGCACACGGGGACACGGCTTAACATCCCATCCGACGGACGGCGGCCTTTCCAAGCCCATCGGTGTCCTCTTCTGACCGTGGGTAGGGCGGGGAATTTTGCGGAGATAAATCTCAACGCTGACCCAGCTGGGACTCGAACCTGGGAACTACAAATTACGAGCCTGGCGCGCTACCGACTGAGCCACCCCCGCCCCGAAATCGATGATGTGTGCCCGTGTAGGTTCTAATGATTTATTAATGACTAATTAATAACTGAAAAAATATACACTGAAATATTCTTAATTCTAATTTTGCAAATTCTTCTGAATTAATTTTTCTCTTTTCATTGCAGTTATTGGTGATTATGGGAAGACACTCCTTTTTATTATCCAGTAACTCTCCTTTAAAATCTGGGCGGGGGTGGCTTAGTCGGTAGTGCGCCAGGCTCGGAATCTGTAGTTCCTAGGTTCGAGTCCCAGCTGAGTAAGCGTTGAGATTTATCTCCGCAAAATTCCCCGCCCTGCCCACGATCAGTAGGGGACAGCGATGGGCTTGGAAAGGCCGCCGTCTGTCGGATGGGACGTTAAGCCGTGATACCGTGTGCGGGAGAGCCATATCCAGTGCACGTTAAAGAACACGCTGGATGGTCTTAACGGAAGGCTACCATCTGTCTCCCAACAGCTATTCCAGTGGGTCCCCTTCCCCAACCTTCTCTGAGCCTTCGGGGTCCTTGTGACCTGGCCATTTAGCCCATGGTGTGCAAAAAAGTGCCGCTCAGAGGTAAAACAACCCAAACAACAACTTTCAGATAGAAAAATACACTTAATTAACAGGAGGGGGGGTGTTCAGTCCCTTTCCTCCTCAAATTCCATCTAACGCCGCCGGGTGTTCGACCCTGACCGGAAGTAAATATGTTATCCTCAACAGCTGTCGAATGAGTGGCAGAAAGCGACAACAGATGTTTTACCTCCGGTTTTCCTCGCGCAAAATATACGAGTACTTAACAATTGTGGGTGAAATGCTAATTTTGCTTTATAATTGATGAAACAATAATAAGGAATATTGATTATTTTTCGTCTAATATTTCTTCATTGTGTCATACATATATCACCTAAATCAGGTACAATTAGTATTAATCCAAATGCCATGAAAATTGACAGAAATAATATAAAATATTGTGTTTTAGGTTTTTGGGTTGGGTTACCTCTGAGCGGCACTTTTTTGCACACCATGGGCTAAATGGCCAGGTCACATGGACCCCGAAGGCTCAGAGAAGGGGACCCACTCTGTTGGGAGACAGATGGTAGCCTCCCGTCAAGGCCATCCAGCGTGTTCTTTAACGTGCACAGGGTCTCCCACAACGGGGCCACGGCTTAACGTCCCATCCGACGGACGGCGGCCTTTCCAAGCCCATCGGTGTCCCCTACTGACCGTGGGCAGGGCGGGGAATTTTTCGGAAATAAATCTCAATGCTGACCCAGCTGGGACTCGAACCTGGGAACTACAAATTACGAGCCTGGCGCGCTACCTACTGAGCCACCCCCGCTCCCAGGTTTTTGGGAAGATGGCTCGAGTTAATTTCTATCTTGGGGACGCGAGAAAGGTAGAGACAACCCTATTCATAATATGAGATTTGCCAGAATAACTAAAAACCTTTAACTCTTAACGAATTTGGGAGGCAGTTTCCAGGTTCGAGTCCCACATGAGCCAGCATTACGATTTATCTCCGCTAAACCCCACCCTGCGATCAGTAAGTAAGTAACTAAGGGACACTGATGGGCGTGGAAAGGCTGTCGTCCATCGGATGGCATGTTAAACAGTAACACGTGTGCATGAGAACCATATCCTGTGCACGTTAAAGAACACGCTGGATGGCCTTGACGGGAGACTTCCATTTGTTTGCTAACAGTACTACAGGCTCCCTTCCCGCAGCTTTCTCGGGGTCCTTGTGACCTGCCAAGGACTTAAGCATAAGCTACAGCTTAGGGTCTCGTAATATAAGGGGCCTCAAAAAATTCCTTTTTAAGTTTTATTGTGTTGCCGTTTTGGGATTTGTATTAGTAGTTATGAAATATAATGAAAGTTTTCACCACATCAGTTTTATCTTAATTTTTAATGATCTCTTCAATGAAAATAATAAATTCATATTTTGACTTCCGAATTTTTGGGACCTCTTAAATTTGATATAGTTTAGGGCCTTAGAAGGCCAAAGTCCGGCTTTGGACTTGCCCATTGTGTGCAGAACAAATGCTGCTCTGAGATAAAAAAAAAAATAAAAAAAATAATTAAAAAAAAAGTCCGGCTTTGGACTTGCCCATTGTGTGCAGAACAAATGCTGCTCTGAGATAAAAAAAAAATAAAAAAAAAAGTCCGGCTTTGGACTTGCCCATTGTGTGCAGAGCAAATGCTGCTCTGAGATAAAAAAAAAATAAAAAAAAGTCCGGCTTTGGACTTGCCCATTGTGTGCAGAACAAATGCTGCTCTGAGATAAAAAAAAAAATAAAAAAAATAATTAAAAAAAAAGTCCGGCTTTGGACTTGCCCATTGTGTGCAGAACAAATGCTGCTCTGAGATAAAAAAAAAATAAAAAAAAAAGTCCGGCTTTGGACTTGCCCATTGTGTGCAGAGCAAATGCTGCTCTGAGATAAAAAAAAAATAAAAAAAAGTCCGGCTTTGGACTTGCCCATTGTGTGCAGAACAAATGCTGTTCTGAGATAAAAAAAAAATAAAAAAAATAATAAAAAAAAAAAGTCCGGCTTTGGACTTGCCCATTGTGTGCAGAACAAATGCTGCTCTGAGATAAAAAAAAAAATAAAAAAAAAGTCCGGCTTTGGACTTGCCCATTGTGTGCAGAACAAATGCTGCTCTGAGATAAAACACCCGAATTTTAACGGATTCGAATGGCCAAAGGATTTCTTTTAAAGAGAACATGTTCTCTTTTTTTTTTTAGTTCGGATCTTTTTTAATAGACGAAGTTCTCTTTTTTAAATTACTAACAAAAATTTTATTTCTCGGGGTCCTTGTGACCTGCCAAGGGCCGGACTTAAGCATAAGCTTAATTCAATGTTTAGCAATTAATTTTAAATTTAACAAATATATATGGTAATATTTCAGAAAAAAATTAAGAAATGTGAAAAATAAATATTATAAAATAATGTTACCTAAAAAATAAATAAAATTACTGAATGAAGTACAGAGTGGTTCAAAATTCGCTCAACTCATATTGGAAAATTTCCTTTATTCTCAATTTGCATTTACAAATTATTAACAATGGTTGACAAAATTTAACAAAACGTTGATTAATATCCTCAAGTTTTTCATCACTTAATAGAGAAGGCCGTCCAGTATGTTTCTCGCCATATATGCTTTCAGTCTCGCGGAATCGTGCAATTAAACGTGGGTTGGGTTGTTTTACCTCTGAGCGGCACTTTTTTGCACACCATGGGCTAAATGGCCAGGTCACATGGACCCCGAAGGCTCAGAGAAGGTTGGGGGAGGGTACCCACTGGAATAGCTGTTAGGAGACAGATGGTAGCCTCCCGTCAAGGCCACCCAGCGTGTTCTTTAACGTGCACAGGGTATGGCTCTCCCGCACACGGGGTCACGGCTTAACGTCCCATCCGACGGACGGCGGCCTTTCCAAGCCCATCGTTGTCCCCTATTGACCGTGGGCAGGGCGGAGAATTTTGCGGAGATAAATCTCAACGCTGACCCAACTGGGACTGGAACCTGGGAACTACAGATTACGAGTCTGGCGCGCTACCGACTGAGCCACCCCCGCCCCTTTTTGGGTACCGGAGAAACAAAAAATTATTCATTGAAGTCACCATACACGTCACCAAAAAAGAACTAAACAGTATGAGAACTAAACAACGTTGCATATGTCGATAATTGTAGGGTTGCCAACGTTAGAATCGGTATTTCATTCCGTTCTGTTGGCGCGAATTAATAAGCATTTACATTTCGGGTTGAGTTAATTTTGAATCATTCTGTATAATAATACGTGAAGATAAATATTATCCTAAATAAATATTATCCTAAGAGCCAAAATATTATGACGGCGTGTCTTTATGCAAATCGAAGCAACTGCAGGTAAACGACGGCACGTATGAAGGTCAAGAAACGGTATAAATAACATCTGACAACTGATACTGAGTTTTGTTAATCAGTGTTATTCTTATTCTTCAGATGGGAAAGGCAGCAGACTTAGTGAGTTTGACAAAGGCCAGACGACTGGGTCAGAGCATTTCCGAGATGGCAGGCTTGTGGGGTGCTCATGGCTGATCACGGTTAGTACTTCAAAAAGTGGTTCGAGCAGGAAAAAACCACGAACCGACGACGAGTTGTGGGCTGACCACGGCTCATCGGTGCTAGAGGTGAGCGAAGGCTATCCCGTATGGTTCAGTCCAACAGAAGAGATACTGTGGCACAACTCGCCCGTAATTTGAATACCGGAATTTGGGTAGTGGAGAAATTATTAATTTCATTTATTCTCAATGTCTGCTGAGTCATATGTTGTTGTTGAGTGTTTGAGTGTTGTGACACATCAAATGATGTGTCACAACACACAGTATATCGAACCCTGCTGAAAATGGGGCTACATAGTCGCAGGCCGCTCAGAGTGCCCATGCTAACCTCGGTTCACTGTCGAAAGTACCTGCAATGGGCACGCGAGCATCAAAACTGGACCTTTAATGATTGGAAGAAGGTCGTCTGGTCCGATGAATCATCGTTTCCTATTGCACCATATGAACGGCTGGGTATGTGTTCGTTGTTTACTTGGGGAAGTGTTGGCACCAGGATGCACCTTGGGATCAAAACAAGCTGGTGGAGGAAGTTTAATGCTTTGGGCAATGCTCTGCTGGGAAACCCTGGGTCCAGTCATTCATGTGCAGGAAACTATGACGTCTACCACTTACCTAAACATCATTGCAGACCAGGTACCTCCTTTCATGGCAATGGTATATCCCTTTAGTAGTGCCTTCTTTCAACAGGATAATGTGCCATACCACACTGCCCGGATTGTTCGAGAATGGTTCGAGGAACATGAGGAAGACTTTCAAGTATTATCCTGGTCTCCAAATTCCCCAGACATCAATCCAATCGAGCATCTGCGGTTTATGTTGGAATAGCATATCCGATCTGCGGCGGCTCAACCACGTAATTTACAAGAGTTAAAGCATCTGCTGGTAACGTGTTGGTACCAGATACCACAAGACATCTTTAGAAATCTTGTAGCGTCCATGCCTCGCCGGGTAGGAGCTGTTTTGGCGGCACGTGGAGGACTCTTCAAGAAGTCTTACAGTTTAATGCGCAATAGAGAAGATCTGTAATGACGGCGAGACCTGTGCAGGCAGACGATACCAACATCCATGTCTTACCGGGTCTCAAACACAAGTCCCTTTAGTCAGTAGACAAGCACGCTAACCACTTGGCCACGGGACGGTGATATTAAAAGTTACTGAACGAAGTATTATAATTAAACAGAATAGCTGAACACTTAAATGGTATTCAAATACACAGAGATATGACTAGACTATAATATATATGTATACAGATGACATATATAATAATTTATATGTGTCATCTGTATACATTGCCTTATCAAAATGTTAGAGAATTTTTATATTATGGTTCTAAAATTTGAATTTAATAGTTTAAACGTAAATGAATATAAATCGAAGCTCATAATCAAATATATTTAAATTTTCGATTTTCGACAATATTCGTTCATTATTTAAAGAGTTATGGAAGTTGGATATTTCAAAACGGTAATATGTTACAAAACTTTACCTCAGAAAAGGGGGAAACTGTTTTCTGTCGGTAGCGCACCAGGTTCGTAGTCTGCAGTTCCCAGGTTCGAGTCCCAAACGGGCCAGAGTTGAGATTTATTTCAGCAAAACTCCCCGCCTTGCCCTCGGTCAGGAGGGGACACCGATGGACTTGGAAAAACCGTCGTCCTTCGGATCGGACGTTAAGCCGTGGCCCCGTGTGTGTGAAGTCATACCCTGGGCACATTGAAGAACACGCTGGATGGCCTTGGCTGGGAGGATTCCATCTATTTCCTAACAGCTCCCTAATGGGTTTCCTTCTCTGAGCCCTCGGAGTCCTTGTGACCTGGCCATTTACCCATTGTGTGCAAAAAAAGTGTCGCTCAGAGGTAAAAACAACACAAACTCAGAAACTGATTAAAACTGAAATAATTACTGTCCCTACGATTTAATCAAAAAAATATATATACATTTTAGAAGTTTCCCTAATGATTATTTCAATGTTAAACAATTACGAATGATTAGATAATTCACTGTTGAATATCCCAGCTCCCACAACTCTTAAATACTGAATGATTGCTATTTAAATAGATTTGATTATGATTTGAAATATGTTTGCAGTCCCATTGTCCCATTAAATGCATATTTTAGAAGTTATAGAACTTCGAAGTTAGATTCCCATTGACATAACACGGTCATTTTCTAATATTTGGTAGGGCGATGGGTGTATTGATTCCCCTCCCACCTCTAAATAAATTTAAAAAAATACCCCCTCAAGCAGCTGCTTGCCACAGAGGTCTGACAGGAGCCCGCCTCTATTAGTGGCTAAAATGAAAAGCTAACAATGGATTGCGGTGCCCAAGTGCAGTCCACATGCAGCTTCTGTCTGCCCCCTTCAAATCCACCTTTGAAATGACTAACCTGTGAATCACCACCAGCGATGGGTTTTTTCTGCCTCCAGTCAATACCGTCCCAAAGTTGCCCCGCCTGTGCGAAGGGCCACGACATTGAATGATAATAATCCCGACCCAAGTTATTGCAGCAGCTGGTTTTCCTATAATCGATTAGCACCATATTTTAGAGATAGCTAGTTTCTTTGTTTAGTTGCTCCTGTTCTGTACCCATGGGTCCTTGTAACCTGATCAGTTAGTCCATTGTGTTGTAAATTAGGGTAATAGATGTAAAATATTTCTGTTCATATCGTTTAGGTACGTTATTTAAATAGAGCAAAAATAAGAATCCATTTTTAAAAGTTCAAAATATCAGCTTGTTAAGCTGCATATAGCCATTTCCTTCACGAGGGTTTTCTTTACTTTTTACGATTTAAATCTTTATCAAATACGATAAAAGTCGAATTTATAGAGGCTCCTTTCCGTATACCACTTAGGGGTGGCTCAGTCGGTAGCGCGCCAGGTTCGTAATCTGTAGTTCCCAGGTTCGAGTCCCAGCTGGGTCAGCGTTGAGATTTATCTCCGTAAAAATTCCCCGCCCTGCCCACGGTCAGTAGGGGACACCGATGGGCTTGGAAAGGCCGCCGTCCGTCGGATGGGACGTTAAGCCGTGGCCCCGTGTGCGGGAGAGAGCCATACCCTGTGCACGTTAAAGAACACACTGGATGGCCTTGAAGGGAGGCTACCATCTGTCTCCCAACAGCTGTTCCAGTGGGTCCACTCCCCCAACCTTCTCTGAGCCTTCGGGATCCATGTGACCTGGCCATTTAGCCCATGGTGTGCAAAAAAGTGCCGCTCAGAGGTAAAACAACCCAACCCGTATACCACTTAATAAAAAAACATTTTAATTTTATCCCCTTTTCAAAAAAAAAAATTGGCAATGTGTTCACTTGATCGTTTGTCTTGTCAGTCTGTAGGCATTGAACTTTTTTTTTACTTTAAAGATTAAAAAAAATATTTTTTATTTGGATAGGTATTGACGAAATTCCAACTTTCCCACAAAAGCTGTAATGGCGCCCTCTAACGGTGAAAAATTTGCGAACTTTTAAACGAATATTCCAAGCGATGCATTTATTTATGTTACAAATTCGAAATTTTGATGGTAGAATATGAAAGTCACGAAGTTTCCACTGGCAACAATGAGTTGACCCCTTAAGGTCAAGGTGGGTGGGAAACGCAATTGTTTTGTTTTAAGAGATAATTGTGAAATGTTTTTATTCAGACCTAACATTTTAAGAGTTAAATATAAAGTTATATGCTAGTTGAAATTCAGAAACCTCGTTTAGATCACTCTGATAATGTGTAGATTGGTTTTGTTTGATGTTTATCGTGGCATATTTTTAAATCGTAATATGAGGTTAACGATATCTTGGGGAGTAAATATAGTTTTAAAAAATAACGATTCTAACTGGAGCGTGTGCAGTTACCGTTCACAGCAAACTGGAGCGGTTGCGGTTAATGTTCACAGCACAATGGATCGTGTGAGCTCACAAAGACCTGGATCGTGTGGGCTCACTCACGGAAATATTGAGCGTGTGCAGTTACCGTTCACAGCAAACTGGAGCGTGTGCAGTAACTGCACACGCTCCAGTTTGCTGTGAACGGTAACTGGAGCGTGTACAGTAGCTGTACACGCTCCAGATATTTTTCCTGAATTCTGTAATCACGTGACACGAAGGTTGCCAGATCACTGATTTCTAAAAAAATCGTTGCCAGATATTTTTTCTGAATTCTCTAATCAACCATAGTGTTCGGATTCTTTTTTGAGCGACTGTACTTTAGGCTTCCAGAGCTATGAAAAAAGTGATGAAGATAAATTAAGGATCACAATCAAACTTATCCAAATTCAGACTTATCAATAATGTTCATTATTTAAAGTGTTATGAAAGCTCGCATTTTTAAAGACCTATTTTATTTTTTTAATCGTCTCAATCGATTATTTTGCATAAAGTAGTGCAATGGCCGAGTGGTTAGCGCGCTTGACTACTGATCTAAGGGACCTGGGTTGGAGCCCCGGCATGGCTGTTTGTGTCGTTTTTCTGCTGAGGTCCTGCCATCCTCTCAGACCTTCTACTGTGGCATATAAACTGACAGGCTCCTGTCAGACCTCTGTGGCAAGCAGCTGCTTGAGGGGGTATTTATTTTTTTTGTTAGTGCAATATGAATTATTTTTTCCTTTGGTAGAATAGAGGGTGACCTATTGGACAGTGTTAGGAGACAGATGGTAGCCTCCTGTCAAGATCATCTTTAACATGCAAGGGTATGTCTTCCTACACACAGAAGTTATTGACGCACCTAGATGCACATTTGATAGTAGATCGGCTGTTTTCACAGAATGATTAATTGTCAATCAACCAATATTCTCCTGAATCAAAGGTCAGTGATTGACAAATGATTAATAACAGGACTGGCTCAAGATACTGGCGAATCGGGACACTGTCCGAGGTGCCCAATATCTCAAGAATGCTTTTAGAGCAAATGTTTTTTGTACAGTGGCGGACTATGTCTAAAAATATTGGTTGCCAGGAGACAACGGGGGCCGACTCACAACTATAAGACTATTATTTTTAACATATTGTCTAATGTTTAAGGGGGCCCACAGGGCCCACGTGCCATCGGGCAAGCTGACACCCTGGCCAGTCCGACACTGTTTTTGTATATTTAAATATTAATAAGAAGAAAAGAGAGCTACTTTGCCCTAGGCTCTACAATATTCCGAGATAATTGTCAGCCCCCCCCCCTACACTCACTCGGTGGGTTGGGTTGGGTTGTTTTATCTCTGAGCGGCACTTTTTTGCACACCATGGGCTAAATGGCCAGGTCACATGGACCCCGAAGGCTCAGAGAAGGTTGGGGGAGGGGACCCACTGGAACAGCTGTTGGGAGACAGATGGTAGCCTCCTGTCAAGGCCATCCAGCGTGTTCTTTAACGTGCACAGGGTATGGCTCTCTCCCACACATACGGGGCCATGGCTTAATGTCCCATCCGACGGACGGCGGCCTTTCCAAGCCCATCGGTGTCCCCTACTGACCGTGGGCAGGGCGGGGAATTTTGCGGAGATTAATCTCAACGCTGACCCAGCTGGGACTCGAACCTGGGAACTACAGATTACGAGCCTGGCGCGTTACCGACTGAGCCACCCCCGCCCCCTCACTCGGTGAAAAGGGGCCATTTATGTGCTTGGAGAGGCAGCAGTCCCAGAATTAGACGCTAAGCCGTGTCCCGTATGCAGGAGATCTACACACTATGTTCATGTCAGAGAACACTCTGGATGGCCTTAACGACAGACAACCATCTGTCTCCTAAGAACTTCCCAGTGGATTCCATTGCTCCAGCTTTCTCTGAAACCTTGGGGTTCTTGTGACCTAAAAATTTAGCCCATGGTGTCACAAAATGGCGTTCATAGGTCAAACAACTCAACTCTAGATGAATTTAAATTACATTAAATACTCATTCACGTGAAGTATCAAAAGCTTAATCGTTTTTTAATAAATAGCGTGCGTTGTAAGAACACTTTTATGACTTCTGGGCTTTCCAGCAATTAATGTTTTGAAGCTTCCATTAACACTTTTATTTTTACTTCTTTCATAGGCAGAATCTGTAGTGATCTGTAGTGACGACTTCAGGGTTTTGATCGAAGGGATAAAATTTACACATCTTAATTTCAAACGTTTCTTTATTATTTAGCGTTCGTTTGAGGTGTGATACTTACAATTAATGTGTTTAAAGTTAACAGTACTTTTTTTTTTCTTTCTGCTAAGGTCTCGCCTTTTTCAACAATTTTCTCTGTTTCATATTATACTGAAAACAGGCGCGTACCCACGATTTAGTTTCTGGAGAGGGGGGTGGATGTCAGATAATAAGAGTAAAGTCTCCGTTCCATGGCCGAGTGTTAACGCGCTTGGCTGCTGATCAAAGGGATCTGGGTTCGAGCACCGGGTAAGGCATGGACGTTTGTTATTCTCTTTCTGCTGAGGTCTCGTCTTTCTCACAGACCTTCTACTCTGGCGTATAAACTGACAGGCTCCTGTCAGACCTCTGTGGCAAGTAGCTGCTTGAGTGGATATTTATTCCCAAATTCCTAAAATACTCCACCGAACAGAAAAGATTAAAAATTATACTCCATATGAAATAGCTGAGTGGTTGGTGTGCTTGGCTACTAATTAGAAGTATCTGGTATTGAAGTTTTCTCCCGAAACAATTCGAGCCCAGGTTAAGGCATGGATACTTATGATTTTGCTGGGTTCCCGCCTTCCTCACAGGAAGGCGGGAACCCAGAATAAACCCTCACTCAAAATAAACTGACAGGCACCTGTCAGATCTCTGTGGAAAGCTTCTTGACGGAATATTTGTTATATTTAAATCTATTTTTATTGTCGGCAAAAGAACATAATAATAAATAAATAAATAAATAAATAAATACCCCCTCAAGCAGCTGCTTGCCACAGAGGTCTGATAGGAGCCTGTCAGTTTATATGCCATAGTAGAAGGACGAGGCTAAAATGAAATTATACAAACACACTTGTTTACGATTACGAAGCAGGTATACAAATTCGAGAGTTCGGGGGTGATGGCCCGGCCCTTTGGTACCCGACCCCTCCTTGTAAGACCTTGACTGAAAGGTTCCTGTCAAACCTTTTTGGCAAGCAGATCCTTGAAGAGTAGTTTAACTTTTCTTTTAATTGAAGAAAATCTATAACCAGTGATGGTTTTGAGTGGAGTGTGGAGAGGTGTTCGACTCGAGACTAAAGGTCAAAGGTAACCTGGATATTCTGGATCATTTCAGTTATCGTTATCTCACTTGTAGGAGCACAATTCAATTCAATGTCAAGAAACAAGCATCTTGTTAGAGCCAAAATAATTTCATTTCATAAAAAAATATAATTCCTGATGGTTAGTTAGCTTTGTGGTTAGTGCATTTGGCAACTGGACCAAAAACTCGGTTTGAGCCCCAGGTAAGGCATGGATGTTTGTATTGTCTTTCTGCCGAGGTCTTGCCTTCCTCACAGATCTGGGGCGGGGTGGCTCAGTCGGTAGCGCTCCAGGCTCGTAATCTGTAGTTCCCAGGTTCGAGTCCCAGCTGGGTCAGCGTTGAGATTTATCTCCGTAAAATTCCCCGCCCTGCCCAGGTCAGTAGGGGACACCGATGGGCTTGGAAAGGCCGACGTCCGTCGGATGGGACGTTAAGCCGTGGCCCCGTGTGCGGGAGAGCCATACCCTGTGCACGTTAAAGAACACGCTGGATGGCCTTGACGGGAGGCTACCATCTGTCTCCCAACAGCTGTTCCAGTGGGTCCCCTCCCCCAACCTTCTCTGAGCCTTCGGGGTCCATATGACCTGGCCATTTAGCCCATGGTGTGCAAAAAAGTGCCGCTCAGAGGTAAAAAAACCCCAAACCCTCACAGATCTTCTCAATGGCGTATTAAACTGAAAAGCTCCAATCAGACCTCTGTGGCAAACAGCTGTTTGAGGGAGAATTTACTAAAACATAATAACACTGTTTAACAAGCCCTCAGCTCTTTGTTAATTGATTGGCAGTACGCTCCATGAAAATTGGTCAGGCAGGCTGTGATTCAGTTAATCTGAATGGTTGCAGTCTTGAGCAGGTGTCACAGTTTAATTATCTTGGGAGCTATGTAACAGATAATGGTGATGTGCGGCATGAGATTAACAGACGAATAGGGATTGCTGCCGGGACTTTTAAGAATCTAAGGAGAGTGTGGGGAAATAGGCGTATACACCTAAAGACTAAAATTAGATTCTATAATAGTTTAGTTCTTTCTAGGGTTAGTTTATGGCCTAATGATGAGGTTAGGCAAAGGAGTCTGCAACCTCCTTTAAGCAGCATATTGTGCAGAGAGAGACTCCGCTGGTTTGGCCTAGTTGCCCGGTATGGATAATTATAGGCTGTCGAATAGGGTTATGAATAGTGTGCCTAAAGGCCTCAGAAAGAGGGGAGACCTAGGATGCGGTGGGCAGACAATGTCAAACAGGACCTTATTAGAATTGGTGTGCAGTGGCCAGATGCAGCAAATGTAGCTCAGGACAGATATGCTTGGAGAATTAAACTGCACGGTCTGGTTGCACCTCCGTAGCACATGGCTGCTTGAGGATGGTGATGATGATGATGATGCTCCTGGGGAAGATACCCATGTTTTTTTAATCATTTTTAACCCTTCACGTCTTAGAGTCCTCTTTTAGGTCGACAATGATTACTGCCCATTTTTTCAACAAACAGCAAAGCACATTTAATAACGATAATTATTAGAGAGAACTGACCTCTGTGGCAAGCAGCTGCTTGAGGAGTAATTTAATATTCAATAATAATCTATGTATGAATGTCAATATGTATCCCATTTATAAGAAAATATCTGCATATATTTAATTTTTCCTGCGGATAATACACAGCCAGCTTCACGGGGAATTTGTTAATCTCATTATAAAGTATTTTATTCTATTTGATCTATTAGCTATTTGTATAGTATATAGCATTTGCACCTAGAATCAAGCTCTCAGAGCTTGCTATGATTTTTCTCGTACATGCAAATAATAAAAAATTACCTCTCAATCAGCTGCTTGCGGGACATGGGCATCTTCTCCAGGAGTTTACTCAACAGAGGTCTCACAGGACACTTACCAGTTAAATAACACGAGGAAGGCAAGAAACCAGCAGAATGACAACACAGAAATGTTCATGTCTTACCTGGGACTTGAACCCAGGTCCCTTTGACCAGCCAAGCGCGCTAACCGGCTAACCACTCGGCCACATGTACATAGAAAATAAAAAAATAAATGAAACAAAAAAATAAATAGAAACAATAAAACTTGGTTATTTTAAAAGTCTTTGATTTGAAATATCCGCAAATTGGAATTTTCTTGATTTCAAGATCAAATAATCAAATTTCATTTAAAAGTGCCCGGATAAACCGAAACTCTTGTTAATTCGTAATTCAAAATCAAATATTAGCTCTGTGCTCATAATATCAATAAAATTTTGCATTTGCTAATAATGATGAATAAATATCTCCTCAAGCAGCTGCTTGTCACAGAGGTCTGGCAAGAGCCTGTCAGTTTCATACGCCATAGGAATACACACCCATGAAACAACTATGACAACGAAAGGGAAGATGACGATGACGAAGCATCGATTAAGCCACTGCCATCTAAGGAAGACGTATTCTCAGCTTTGGACATTCTCCAGCGATGCTTATAAGGGATAAAAGATGTTCCAATCACAATACCTCGTGTGAATACGTGATGATTATTTCTCAAATTCGGGTTGAAAAAAAAAGCAATTTTTTTCAGTTATTAAATAATAATTATAGATATATATGCCCCCTCAAGCAGCTGCTTGCCACAGAGGTCTAACAGGAATCTGTCAGTTTATACGCCATAGTAAAAGGTCTATGAGGATGGCGGGACCTCAGCAGAAAAAATACACGAACATCCATGCCTTATCCAAGGTTTGAACCCAGATCCGTAGATCAGTAGCCAAGCATGCTGACCACTCGGCCACGCGACGGCTATATCCAGAATTCGAACCCAGTTCCGTAGATCAGTAGTCAAGCGTGCTGCCACGCGACGGCTATATCCAGGGTTCGAACCCAGGGCCCGTAGATCAGTAGTCAAGCGTGACTGCCACGCGACGGCTGTATCCAGGGTTCGAACCCAGGACCCGTAGATCAGTAGTCAAGCGTGCTGACCACTCGGCCACGGGACGACTATAATAATTATATTTACATACAATAACTTATGCATTGACAATGTTCCTACAGCGAGATTGCTTCTATACAAACTTTTCCGTCGAATTCTTTTAAATTCATAACAGATATTCATTTATAAATGCTTTTAATATTAAGAAATATGTTTTTACTCTTTTTTTCCTCGTTATTTTACTATTATGCAGTAACCATTTAATTCGTTATAGCGAGAACTGCCTGTTACACTGCTACTAACAGACATACTATATTCAATTATAATAATAATACTTTCTCTTATCTTTATCTATGTAGAGTTTGGCAACTAACAAACTCAAATCAACGGATACTAATTTAATCTTTTATATATATATAAAAAAAACAACAACAAACTATTATGAAGTGCTGGAGGGGGTATTTATTTTTATTTTTTTATATATATTTTTTATCGTCTTTAACCCGGATACTGAATATTTTTTCGACGGTTAAAATTCCGGTGAAATCAGGCAAAACCCGGAAAAGTCACAACCTAATTCATATCTTTCTATATACATATTTGTGTTCATATTTAATAGTTTTATTTTCGTAAATGTCGAATTTTCTAGGTCTTCGGTATTCCAAAAAATTTTTTCCATCCCTTGAATTTCGAATTAATCAGATTCTACTCTATTTCAAGTACATAATTTTTTTTTTATAAATCTCAAAATTCAAAGAGTGGATAAAATCAAATCGCTCCAAAATATTTAATTCGTCACGAGCAAATTGTCGTATTTTTCCCCCCATTTCACTGATAAGGGCACTGCAGAACGATACGTGAACAGAATTCAACAGGAACAGAATCTCCGTTCAAGGCAAAAGTTAGCAGATGCCGAACCTTGGCAGCTTTCTCAAGATATTGCACCCTCCCCCCCCCCCCTCGAGGAAAGGTCAAAGGTTACTGAATACCCAAGGTCAGTACGAACTCGGGGCAAAACTACAAGGTCAAAGTTTGGTTCCAGGAGTTCACCAAGGTCAATGTTGACTTGCCTCTTAACGACAAGGCAAAGCGAATGGGAAAGTTTCTCTACCTCTGGAGGAAACAAAGCTAATACTGATAACACCCTTCGATATCTTGGTGCAGCTTCTTGGTCTCCCAAACTTTGGGGACCGATTTCTTTCAGTACATTTTTTGCGGTCAAAAAATGTAAACGCATATAAAAAATAAAAGAAAGATAAATTTATACTCTTTATTTAATCTTATGACAATAAGTCATTTGTTACGTGCATGTGATCATTCGTCCTATATTTTAAAGGGCAGTCCTATATTGTTATATTTTAGGATATTCTCTTGTATATTTATACATAAAAATTTTCAGAAACAAGTATTTGCCCTATATTTTTTGTTCTGTCCTTTAAGAGTTCTATATTTTTGATACCAAATAAAAATTGTAACCTTGACATCAATTTTGAGCCCCGGGTAAGGCATGGATGTGTGTGTCGTTTTTCTGCTGAGGTCCTGCCATCCTCACAGATCTTCTCCTATGGCATATAAACCGACAGGCTCCTGTCAGACCTCTGTGGCAAGCAGCTGCTTGAGGGGGTATTTATTTATTATTTATTATACTTATTATTGTTAATGTCATTGAGGAATTTTTAATTTTCAAATAATTTTTTGCTTTTGAAATAAAATTAATGTATCCTCTCAGATCTCCTACTGTGGCATATAAACTGACAGGCTCCTGTCAGATCTCTGTGGCAAGCAGCTGCTTGAGGGGGTATTTATTTATTTATTATGCATAACGTTTGTTTTACTTCAGAACTTTTTAGGATATTTACCACTTTTTAAGGATAACTTAGTTAGACATAACATAAAATTAATAGCATAATTAGAAAAATTGTCGAAATAATAGTATTAATGACAAAAATTTCTAGAAAATATGTTTTTCTATAAGTAGCCTATATTTCACTAAAAAATGGTTTATGTGTACACATTATGGCTTATAAATAAAGAAAAAGAAAATACAAAATATACCATGGGATCCATTGCCTCTTTCATTTCTTGAATATTGAGCGATAGTAATAGGACGATGCGATGATATGTATATTTTCTGAAGGACGGTACCGGGGGCCACTGTTCACACTTTGGAAAATGATGCATTAAGCCATTTACAATATGCGCGAAATTATTTTATTAGGAAAATGATGAAACATTTTTAAACGAAAATTAAAAACTGCGAAATTTGGTCGTGTTGGTAGAGTTTATAAAAGTTTACAAACTGTGCGAACTTTGATGTTTGCCAAGTGATCAAACATATTTAAAATACTTGCGGGTCAACAAGAAGTTAGGAAATCTGAAAATAATAAATGGGTAAATAAATAAATTGATAAAAAAATACTATATTATCAATTCAGTTATTACTACGCGATATTCTGGTTTCTAGAACATTAAATGAGAGGTGTTGTATAAATGTATAAATTAAGGTCACCTGCATTGTTTTAAATTTAAGTGTATTTCAGGAAACATTCATTCAAAAGCTGCGGCTTATTATGTTCTCCTTTTTCACCTGTCTGTGAACTTGTCTGTGTTTTATCTACCAATATATGTATGTTTGGGTGAAATAAACTTATTCAATTCAATTCAACAATAACGTAAGCAGGATTTTCTTATTGGGGGGGGGGGAGGCAGAATTTAGTGACTATGACAGAAGCTTAAAATCAATATCAATCCAAACGGGAAATATATATAGAAGTAAAATTTGATTAATATAAATAATCAAAAGCATTAATTTTTAAATTTTGAAGAAAATTAGCCTTTATTAATTTTTATTTTCCTAAAGAACACACATATATATATATATTGTTTTAAGGGGGGAGTCTAGTCGCAGTGCCCCCACCCCCACCCTCCTCCCCTGCATACGCTACTGCTACTTTATATGCCATAGTAGAAGGTCTGTGAGGATGGCAGGACCTCAGCAGAAAAACGACACATACATCCATGCCTTACCCGGGGCTCGAACCCAGGTCCCATTAGATCAGTAGCCAAGCACGCTAACCACTCGGCCATGGGACGGCTATTTTCAATTAGATTGAAAAAATTATTTGCTTAAGCAAAAATGTATGCTTGAATTAGATCCTTTACATTAAATTAAATTACCGAAGTTGGAAGTATTTTTTTATTAGCAGTAGCGTACGCAGGGGAGGAGGGTGGGGGTGGGGGCACTGCGACTAGACTCCCCCCCCCTTAAAACAATATATATATATATGTGTGTTCTTTAGGAAAATAAAAATTAATAAAGGCTAATTTTCTTCAAAATTTAAAAATTAATGCTTTTGATTACTTACTTAATTATTGATTACTTGACCTTAATTTAATTTTGATTACTTGACCTTAATTTAATTACAATGACATATTGATTACTTGACAATAATTTTGATTACTTGACCTTAATTTAATTAATCAAATTTTACTTCCATATAATTTCCCGTTTGGACTGATATTGATTTTAGGCTTCTGTCATAGTCACTAAATTCTGCCTCCCCCCCCCATAAGAAAATCCTGCTTACGTTATTGTTGAATTGAATTGAATAAGTTTATTTCACCCCAACATACATATATTGGTAAGACAAGTTCACAGGTGAAAAAGAACATATAAGCCGTAGCTTTTGAATAAATGTTTCCTGAAATACACTTAAATTTAAAACAATGCAGGTGACCTTAATTTATACATTTATACATTTATTTGAGCATATGAATTTTTGTGGTCTGACTCTATCATTGACTTGATAATAAGTGTAGTTTATATTTATATTTAAAAGTTCTATATTGTTCCATTGCAGCAGTATCCTCTGGTATCTCGTCATTCCAAATCTTAATGCCAATGTACCGTATTGATCTCTGGCCTATAGATTTCTTATAAAGGGGCAACATGATCTTGTTCTTAAGTCGAGTATCATAACTGAAAGTCTTCGTTCTTTCTAAGCAGCAGTAAAGTTCCGAGTACTCTATCATTTTATTCTTCACTCTGTATACAAAATTCCCCATAACATACTTTTAAATATTATATATATTTAGTATTTCATTTTCTGCCATCAAAGTGTTGTACCGGATTTCTGTAATTTAATCTTAAAATATATCTCATAATTCTCTTTTGCAGACAAAATAAACTATTCAAATTGGCTGAACTATTATTTCCCCAAACACTAATTCCACATATTAAATGTGGGTACACTAATGCATAATATAAATTTATCAAAGTATTTATTGTATTATTGTTAATAATTAATCAAAGTATTATTGTTTGATAGCATTATTCATTTTGAAAGTCAAATGTAAAAAAACAATTCTCTGTATCTGTGTCAAGTGAGATAATGATGATGAATAAATATTTTAAAATTTCAATACACATTCGAGTTCGAGCTTTTCTTTGTATCATTATTAGCAGGATATTAATTTCGTTTTAATTTTGACATTTATTACTTTTGTCTTATACGTTGTTGTATATTATATTCAGTTGTTTGCATAGATATCTGTGCGTAATAATAATAAATAAAAATTCCTGAAATAAAACGTTGAATTAGCCGAGTGGTTAGCGCGCTTGGCTACTGATCTAAAAAGTACCTGGGTTCGAGCCCCGGGTAAGGCATGGATGTTTGTGTTGTTTTACTGCTGAGGTCCTGCCATCCTCTCAGACCTTCTACTATGGCATATAAACTGACAGGCTCCTGTCAGACCTCTGTAGCAAGCAGCTGCTTGAGGGGGTATTTATTTTATTTTTATTTTTAGGTAGCCTTTGTTTTGCATAGAAATAGCTTTTGTAACTAAAGCTTAATTGTATGCGCTTCAGTGGCCACTTATTATGAATATGCAATGGTATGTGAAGGGACAGAGACGTACTCAGAGGGGAGATCCGAACCCCGAAAATCTTTTCGTCTTATACTAAATGTCAAACTAGTCTACCTGTTTTGAAATCCAAAACAGTTGTCATTGTATAATTTTATTTTATCTCCATATTTTATGCCCCACATTAAAAATAGATTAAAAAACAACAACCATTAAAGTCTCATTCTATATAAAAAATCGTTTTAATCTCTTCTGTTCAGTGGAATATTTTAGTAACTGGGAAAGTCTATTCCTTCATTGACCAATAGGGATGAAGTGGTCAATTTGGATTCGTGCTGTGATGAAAAGAGGATTTGCTAGGAGACCTGTGCACCTAGGTTTGGCTGGTTGCTAGAAGAGATCACGTTTCGGAACAATTCCCATCGTAATCCCTGTTAGATTGAGCTAATCCTTTTTGCTTCGCAATTCTAAACCAAAAGACCACTACCCACGTTTTGCACCTTTTATCAGTCCACCTCATTTCGGCATTTCTTTATGAACTTTTCCGTATAATCAACTCGTAATTCTGTCGTCAACCAATTCAATTGTCAGTGTTGTAGTAGAATGTTTGCTAATGATAAGAATCCTGAATTCCTATCTATTTATTTTTCTTAAACCGCGGGTCGTGACCTCAGGGCGCCAGGCTCGTAATCTGTAGTTCCCAGGTTCGAGTCCCAGCTGGGTCAATGTTGAGATTTATCTCCGCAAAATTCCCCGCTCTGCCCACGGTCAGTAGGGGACACCGATGGGCTTGGAAATGCCGTCGTCCGTCGGATGGGACGTTAAGCCGTGGCCCCGTGTGCTGGAAAGCCATACCCTGTGCACGTTAAAGAACACGCTGGATGGCCTTGACGGGAGGCTACCATCTGTCTCCCAACAGCTGTTCCAGTGGGTCCCCTCCCCCCAACCTTCTCTGAGCCTTCGGGGTCCATGTGACCTGGCCATTTAGCCCATGGTGTGCAAAAAAGTGCCGCTCAGAGGTAAAACAACCCAACCCGTGACCTCAGGGGAGCTGTTAAAAAAAAAGTGTTAGGTCGGTGGGCAGCCAAACAGGACCTTGTTAGAATTGGTGTGCATTGGCTAGATGCAGCAGATGTAGCTCAGGACAGATATACTTGGAGACCTAAATTCCTGGTTGGACCTCCATAGCACATGGCTGCTTGTGGATGATGATATATAAATGTATAAATGTATTAATTTTCTCCTATTTAAATAAAATGTAATCATTAAATTGAACTACGTAGGTCCTACATTGTAGGGAAGGGGTCGTGTGATTTTATCTACGAATCTAGGGTGTCGCATAAATTTATTACATTTCCAGGGGGTCGCAGTGTCAAAACGTTTGAGAACTTCTAAGTGTATCTCTAATTAATTTCAATCGATATCATCATCAGAATATTATCAACTGCCTCCAAAAGCAATAGTTTCTTTCGTCACTAAGATTACTGCAAGTTATGTAATAATTTTTGTTTTAATTTTAATATGTAGCTTTTTATTAAGGGGCCCATTATTTAAATTTGCACCTGGATTAACACGCCTTTGTCAAACGACTGGCAGGGGACCTACTTTTATTTTTTCACTCCATTTTTTTTGGCGCCCAAAAATATGAATGCATATAAAAAACACAATGAAAAATAAAATGAATCAATTTTCAGTTTAATTATTCTTATAACAGTAAGTCATTACTAAAAAGAGAATTCTAAGAAGAAAATACGAAATATGCGATGGGAATCAGGTCACACTCTATCACCGAAATTTGAAATTTCTGCCATTTGCAATATTCGTTAAAAGCTTCGGCATTTCCGTATTTAGTGCTCTGTAACCCCGTGGGCGAGTGGTTAGCGCGCTTGGCTACTGATCTAAGGGACCTGGGTTCGAGTCCCGGGTAAGGCATGGATGTATGTGTCGTTTTTCTGCTGAGGTCCTGCCATCCTCTCAGACCTTCTACTCTGGCATATAAACTGACATTCTCCTGTCAGACCTCTGTGGCAAGCAGCTGCTTGAGGGGGTATTTATTTTTTTTTTTTATTTTAATTAATGTACGTTAAAACCACCTAAGGATTTGAAAAATGCGAATTATAATATTTCATTACTGCCAATCCAACTGAAAGAGAATTTTCCAGTTAGCTCATGAAACATAATAGTTGCGTTTCGCACCCTCCTGGGTCTATAGGGGCAACTTATTGTTGCAGATGCAAACCTCCTGAGCACCCCATTCTACCATCGAGGACTGCTCAGTCGGTAGTGCGCCAGCCAGCCTCGTGATCTCCCCACTCTGCTGGCCCTGCCCACGGTCAGCAGGGGACACCATGGGCTTTGAAAGGTCGCCGTCCATCGGATGGGACGTTAGGTGTTGGTCCCGTGTGCGGGAGAGTCATAGTCTGTGCACGTGAAAGAACACGCTGGATGGCTGCAGGCTACTGTCTTTCTCCAAACAGCTATCCAGTGGGTCCTATCTCCGAGACTTGGGTTTCTTGTGACTTGGCCATTTAATCCACTGTGTGAAAAAAGGGTGCCGCTCAGAAGTAAAAGGAGCTTCTATCATCAAATTTCTAGCATAAATATATCGCTTGCAATAGTTGTTTAAAAGTTTGTAATTTTCAAAATTTTCCACAGTTAGAGGGCGCGGTTAACGGTTAGTTAGCTTGCGATTCATAATGTTTCATCAATGCCTATACAATCTGAAAAGAATTCTACATTTGTTTCTATAAACGAAAAAGTTAGATGTCTCTACAGCCAGCAGACAAAAAAAAATTATTAGCCTTTTTTTATGAGAAGTAGATAAAAAAAAAGGGTACTTGTTATTGAAAATAAAAAAAATAAAATAAAATACCCCCTCAAGCAGCTGCTTGCCACCTGTTGAAAATGTTTTTTCATAATAATTAATAAAAATAGATGATATGCTTTCGAAAAGAATAGAAAATATATTAAAGAAAACAAGATTACATTTCTTTAATGGAAAAAAAAAAGGCAGTATTGTTTTGTGGACCTGATTATTTAACATAAATTAACTTTTCCATCACAACTTTCTATTAAAAATAATATATATAAAATTCGTTTGACAACCCTGTCTGATTTAGAAAAGGATGGCTTTCCCTTCTTTGAGATCTTTAATAGCCAAATGAGGCGAAATAAAATAATAGATTCAATCGGTGACTTCGGCATTTCTTGATTTCTAGCCCTTTACTCTGATCCCTTACTCTGTATGATCATGAATGCGACCCCGAATCTCAAAGTCCTCTTATTTCTGAGTTTTACTGCCTGAAAATAGCCCTATTCACCAATTGCACCGTTGTATCGAAATTTGACCTTTGAACTCGAAGAACCCATCACATCTTACATTTGGCTTAATTTCTGAGACTACGATTCAAAATACCCCCAGGCACCAATTTTTAGTCCTGTAACACCAATAGATTTATATTTGACCTTTGACCTCGAAGAATCCCTCCACCCCGCGGATCCGAAATTTCCTAACATTTCTCAGGTGCACCGCGACCCGAAACATCCCTAGACACAAAGTTTCACCTTTCTAGCACTCGTAGATAGACCCCTACGTGACCACTATTTGACCTTGAAGGACACGTCGAGGTCAAACTTCTGTTTTTGGAGCTCTACCATTTCTCCTTCGTAGTTAGAATTAGCGCAATTTCCTGTCAGTCAATCACTCTCAATCGTCAATATATTTCACAAGATTGTTAAATAATATATAATTTGATAGAGGAAAATATATATATAAAATATACCTATATACATGGGCGTTCGCAGAGGGGGGCAAACGAGGAACTTACCCGCCCCCCTGGGATCAAGTAAAAAATTCCACAAATTATAATCATAACAATTTAAACGTAATTAATTTACATATATATTATGTATGTGTTTTTGTATTGATGCAATACTGTATTCTATAATCTACTTGTGAAAAAAAAACCTAAAAAATTTAAAAAAATTTATTGATGTAATTATTTCTCTCCCCCTGGAAAATTTTCTGCTGACGCCCATGCCTATATATATATCGCACATTAATAAGAATAAATATAAAAAATAAATACCCCATCAAGCAGCTGCTTGCCACAGAGGTCTGACAGGAGCTTGTCAGTTTATATGCCAGAGTAGAAGGTCTGAGAGGATGGCAGGACCTCAGCAGAAAAACAACACAAACGTCCATGCCTTACCCGGGGCTCGAACCCAGGTATCTTAGATCAGTAGTCAAGCGCGCTAACCAGTCGGCCACGGGACGGCTAATAAGAATAATTTTTTTAAATAAATAAATAAAGATAGAACCAAAAAGGCATTCTGTTTTTTCTTTATTTTGCTCCTGTTCAATCTAGTCAACCCGACTTCGTCCCCCCCCCCCCACAGATCAGAGCTGAGAAGCAGATCTATTTCCCCGGTTCTGTTCTTTTGTGACTGGCAGATATTCATCCAACAGGTTCACTGCGTACTGCCAACAGAGCGATTGGTAAGATCCTCAAAATGAGAGTGCTTAAAGAAATCCAATTTTGGTTTCAGCGAAATATCGCGAACAGCTGGTTATATCGTTCATCCTTCAACATTGCCTATGAAGATAAACCTCAAGCTGTTCCTTCGGTGGAAATAATTAGCCCTACAGATCTCTTCCGAGCACTCGGGCACGTTCCTGGAAAAACCTAAATGTGTACATTTGCTTCTTTCTAAGAACAGAGTTCGTCTTTTATTGATACCTGAAAGGCAATTTTCTGGTGTTCTCGCTGAATTAAGCCAGATCAAAGATCTCGGAAGAACGTTAATGGTTTTTTTCATGGATAAAGGGGCCGAGAAAAGACTTTTTGCATCAGTGGAGCCCGAGGTTTTTTAGACCGCTCTGTGGTTGGTGTGAATCAGGACCAAATCCCCGTAAAGATGACTGTTTCATGTTAAAGAGCAGTCGATCTCTTCGTGTTCTTTGACCCACTGGGGTGTCGTAGAAGGAGTGGATCACTGGGTGTTTCCGTTGGTTTGGCCATGTTGCCCATATGGATAATTATAGATTGGCGAATAGGGTTATGAACAGTGTGCCTAGAGGCCTCAGAAGGAGGGGGAGACCTAGGATGCAGTGGGCAGACAATGTCAAACAGGACCTTGTTAGAATTGGTGTGCGGTGGCCGGATGCAGTGGGCAGACAATGTCAAACAGGACCTTGTTAGAATTGGTGTGCGGTGGCCGGATGCAGTGGGCAGACAATGTCAAACAGTACCTTGTTAGAATTGGTGTGCGGTGGCCGGATGCAGTAGATGTAGCTCAGGACAGATATGCTTAGAGATTTAAACTGCGCGGTCTGGTTGGACCTCCGTAGCCCATGGCTGCTTGAGGAGGAGGAGGATGGCCAAGACCACAAGGGTCCAGAGGAGTTGGGACCCACTGGAACAGTTGTTGGGAGACAGATGGTAGCCTCCTGTCAAGGCCATCCAACGTGTTCTTTAACATGCACAGGATATGGCTCTCCCGCACATGGGGCCACGGCTTAACGTTGACGGACGGCAGATTTTCCAAGCCCATCGGTGTCCCCTACTGACCGACGGCTGGACTGGAAGTTTTGCGGAGATAAATCTGAAATCTGGCCCAAGTGGCACTCTAACCTGGGAAGTGCAGATTACGAGCCTGGTGCGCTACCAAATGAGCCACCACTCCCCCAGAGGGAATGGGGCCACTGGGTTTCATTTTCTCGTTCTTCGCCAGCTTTAGAATTTTAGGGAGCGCCGTATGCACATAGTACATGTGCATACGGTGATCCCCAAAAAATTTTCTCGGCTTCTAATAAATCTGATGTTCCTAGGTCTGAGTCCCCATTGTATTTTCCGCTGGATGGCTGCTTCGGGTTTTCTGAAGCATTAGCAACTAAGGCTATAATGGGGCAAACGAGTTTTAAAAAAAGAGAGTAGAAAACTTCAAATAATAAAATAAGTAGACGAAAAGAGTAAAGGACAACAATAAAAGTGGACAACAAAAACAATGGGGTGGCATCGCTTCAGGCTCGCAATCTGTAGTTCCCAGGGTCGAGTCCAGCCTGTGTCAGCGTTTGAGATTTATTTCCGAAAAACTCGCCACCCTGCCCTCGTCATTAGTGACACCTATGGTTTTGGATAGGCCATCCGTCCATTGGATAGGCCATCCGTCTATTGGATAGGCTGTTAAGCCGTGTGAGGGAGAACCATACCCATGTGAACGTTACACAACACGCTGGATTCCTTGACGGGATACTACCGTCCCAACATCTCCAGTGGACCCCCCCCCCCCCCAACCTTCTCGGGGTCCTTGTGGTCTGACCATTTAGACAATTGTATGCTCAGGGGTGAAATAACCCAACGAAAACAATGGATTATGAAAGAGGCAAAAATTATAAAATACAGAAATCAACAACGGCTGTAGAGGGGAAAGGCGAAAACAAAGGCAAAGCGCAATAAGTACAAAATACAAAAGGAAAAAAAACACTAAATACTTCTGAAATACAAAAGGCAAAACACACACACACACTCAATACTTCTGAAATACAAAAATAAAAAAAAAATAAATACCCCCTCAAGCAGCTGCTTGCCACAGAGGTCTGACAGGAGCCTGTCAGTTTATATGCCACAGTAGGAGATCTGAGAGGATGGCAGGACCTCAGCAGAAAAACGACACACACATCCATGCCTAAATCCGGGGCTCGAACCCAGGTCCCGTAGATCAGTAGCCAAGCGTGCTAACCACTCGGCCACGGGACGGCTTCTGAAATACAAAAGGCAAAAAAAAACACTCAATACTTCTGAAATACAAAAGGCAAAAAAAAAACACTCAATACTTCTGAAATACAAAAGGCAAAAAAAAACACTCAATACTTCTGAAATACAAAAGGCAAAAAAACACTCAATACTTCTGAAATAATCAGTGAAACGTTAAAAGTCCAGGACAGGTGTTAATTGCAGTGTTGGAAAACGTTATTGTAACGTAACGATATGATTTTTGAATAACGTTAACGGAATTCCAAAATATTTATAAGCATGGGCGTCCGCAGAAAATTTTCCAGGGGGGGGGGGGCAAAGCTTGGAGACAAATAATTACATCAATAAATTTTTCATTTAAGTATTTTGTTTTTTTTTCACAAGTAGATTATAGAATACAGTATTGCATCAATACAAAAGCACATACATAATGCATATTAATTTACAATGTATAGGAAATAAGAATTAATTGAAACAAGAATTTTTACTCGATCCCGGGGGGGGGGGCAGGTGCCCGTTTGCCCCCTCTGCGGACGCCCATGTTTATATGGATAAAACGTAACAAATAACGGAAAAAATAAATTTTCGTTATTTCGTTATTTTCACAATTTCTGGGTTTTGACACATTTCAGATTATTCCTTCATAAGATATATTTAGAAACTTGTGTGAAACAGACAGATGAACAATTTTCATTTATGATCACCGAATTGTCACATTCCAAAAAAATTTGGGAAGCACGTGTCTTAAGTCACCTTCGTCGCAATTGGCACTCAGAGAAAGTGTTTTGTGATCAATATGTAGATAAGGACTGCAGTGGAAAAGAAAAGGAGAGTCTGCTTTGGTGCAGAAAGTAAACAGGACAATTACAATGGGGCGAAAATGAAAGGTATTTTACAATTCTCTGTGACATTTAGAAAAGGAACTATGTAGGTGGGATAATTGAGAAGAGAGAATTGGAGGAAGGGATCATTAATTTATTGACAATAGTCGAAATTTTCGGTTTTGAACTTCCCACCAAACCTTCGACTTCCCTCTTGCTCCGGGCGAGGGTGGCTCAGTCGGTAGCGCGTCAGGTTCGTAAGCTGTAGCTCCCAGGTTCGAGTCCCAGCTGGGTCAGCGTTGGGATTTATCTCCGCAAAATTCCCCGCCCTGCCCACGGACAGTAGGGGACACCGATGGGCTTGGAAAGGCCGCCGTCCGTCGGGTGGGACGTTAAGCCGTGGTCCCGTGTGTGGGAGAGCCATACCCTGTGCACGTTAAAGAACACACTGGATGGCCTTGACGGGAGGCTACCATATGTCTCCCAACAGCTATTCCAGTGGGTCCCCTCCCCCAACCTTCTCTGAGCCTTCGGGGTCCATGTGACCTGGCCATTTAGCCCATGGTGTGCAAAAAAGTGCCGCTCAGAGGTAAAACAACCCAACCCTTAATATTAAGGCAGGAAATATTTGCTATAAAGATGATAAAGAAGATAGTTCAAGAATAAGGCCCACAGAAGATTCGAAATGATTAACAACAAAAACTGCGTCGTTGATAAACTGCCATATGTTAAATTTATTGAGCTTGGCATCGTCCTTGTGATCAAGTGGTTTACACGCTTCGCTTCAAGTTTATGGGATCTGGATTCGAGACCCTATAATTTATATTTTCTAAAATGGTCCCGCCATCCTCAAAGACCTTCTACTATGGCGTATAAACTGACAGGCTCCTGCCAGACCTCTGTGGCAAGCAGCTGCTTGAGGGGGTATTTATTATTTATTTTATGAAACTTTTTTTAGAATGTGAATCTGTTGGCGCGATTTGTTGCCATAGCCTACAATTCTGATGAGAAAACTCTGGAATTTGGAACATTCTACATAACGAAATGCAAACGACTCTTTTATTTTACAAATGATAAAGAACAAATAGATAGATAGATAGATAGATAATTTATTCTCAAAATATGCAGTACTTTACATTTACATGTTTTTTACCTTAGAACTGAAGTTATAACGAAATATATATATAAATGTTGTATATCTCAGATACACAATTTTAAAATATTACATTTTCTAATATATTATATATATATATTCTTTATACATAGTTTGTACAATAAAAATCATATATTTATTCATACCATATATATGGAAAATTTTAATATTATATTTCATTAGTGTTTTAAAATTTTACCTACATTTTTCAGTAAAAGTCTGAGAAAAAATGTTGAATCTTCCACGAGAGTAAAAACTCGTTTGTGGAAGAAATTTAACAGTTATGTTGTAATAAAATGAAAAGGTAACATGCTTCAGTTTCCCATTTCCTCACACTTTGCTAGCTTGATCAAAAAATCTGAGTAAATATTTAACTAATTTATAAGTTTGAAAATTATCATTAAGAATAAATGAAATAAAAAAAATAAAAAAACTTTACTGGGTAGAAAACAGGAAAAAAAATATAAAAATCTATATTGAACTGTGCGTTAGAAAGTGGTTCAGTTGAGCACCTAAATGGCAACTCAGCATCAAATGAAATTTTATTACATTTAAATCTCTTTTATTTCTAAAACATCGTCTCAATATTTACCACATTCAAAATCCATTTTCTTAATTCCTTATAGAAAAAGTTATCATTTCTTATTCCTTTGATGTGCTCTGGTAAGCAGTTAAAAAACTTTGGCGCCAAATAAACATAATGTTTTTCCACTTTTAAATCTAGTAAGAAAAAATTTTTTGACAGTCGAGTATTCTTTCCAACGCTTTCAAATTTTCTTAGTTTCATCATGCATCTAATTATGTGATTCTGCACATAGTGTAACGGTTTGATTGTTGTCAACCCAAATACGGGTTGGGTTGTTTTACCTCTGAGCGGCACTTTTTTGCACACCATGGGCTAAATGGCCAGGTCACATGGACCCCGAAGGCTCAGAGAAGGTTGGGGGAGGGGACCCACTGGAACAGCTGTTGGGAGACAGATGGTAGCCTCCCGTCAAGGCCATCCAGCGTGTTCTTTAACGTGCACAGGGTATGGCTCTCCCGCACACGGGGCCACGGCTTAACGTCCCATCCGACGGACGGCGGCCTTTCCAAGCCCATCGGTGTCCCCTACTGACAGTGGGCAGGGCGGGGAATTTTGCGGAGATAAATCTCAACGCTGACCCAGCTGGGACTCGAACCTGGGAACTACAGATTACGAGCCTGGCACTCTACCAACTGAGCCACCCCCACCCCAACCCAAATACGGAAAAAACTATTAATTTTGTTCTTAAATTAACCGAAACCGCTTGTTGCACGAAGACATTCCCAAGCGATAGATCATAATAGCATACACCTGATGTCATCGTTCAGCTTAACACGTTCTCCATAGAACAAGGCTCCTATTTGTATCTCCACCCTGACGAAGTTGCTTTGGAGCTTCTCCCACGCAAAGCCATCCACTCACTTCCGGGACACGTACCAATGACGTGTTTTGAGAACCGAATGAACTCATGTGATGTGAATAAGCGCTCATATTTAGTATTTTCTGATGTTTGAGTGGAAAGAACCATGTCGAACTTGCCAAACAGGTTAAAGGTATGGCCACACTATTTAACGTCATTAACGTTACCAAACGCTCTGGCGTCTTAAAATAAAACCATTGCCAACAACATAGGTGACGTCACGACAAACTGGAGCGTGTGTAGTAACTGCACACGCTCCAGTCCAGTTCGTGCGCCACCTATGTTGTTGGTAATGGTTTTATTTGAAGACGCTAAAAAGTTCGAAAACGCCGATAAAGCTAGATAGCTCAAACTGCTTTCCATGTGGTCGTATACCGCACGATTTTTGTTTTATCCACGACTTGGCTTAACGGAATCGTCGGATTGCTTTGAAAGCGTAACGGGACTCTTGCAAAGTGTAAGTGGTTATTAAATCGATGTTCCCACGCGATTTATCCATTTGAACTTCGCACTACAAACCTTGATTCTGAATTCGGATAATGAGGTCATTACTCTCTTCGCCTTTTTCCGAATTTAGTAGAGGCAATTTCCGTTGCGAAGATATCTTCAGATATCTTTATACACTCTTGCTTAGTAGGTTAAATAAACATTTTAACACTTACACAGTCCGGACATGGATGAACGCAGAGAAAAACTGATAAAGAGGCTGATATCGTGAGGACTCAGGGCAGGATGTAGGGAGGGGGCAAAGTGGAATGTCTCCCCCCCCCCTCAGTTGGGAAATTTTAATTACGAGAAATGGAGGTGAAAAAAATTAGTAATGATTTTTAAAAGTGTTGAGCACAGGGGGGGGGGAGGATAAACTATTGGGTTAGAATAATTTCTGAAAATATGCACCAGAACTGAAATTAGTCTATTTCGGTTCAATTCGGGCAGGGGTGGCTCAGTCGGTAGCGCGCCAGGTTCGTAATCGTAGTTCCCAGGTTCGAGTCCCAGCTGGGTCAGCGTTGAGATTTATCTCCGCAATATTCCCCGCCGTGCCCACGGTCAGTAGGGGAACCGATGGGCTTGGAAAGGCCGCCGTCCGTCGGTTGGGACGTTAAGCCGTGGTCCCGTGTGTGTGAGAGCCATACCCTGTGCACGTTAAAGAACACGCTGGATGGCCTAGACGGGAGGCTACCATCTGTCTCCCAACAGCTGTTCCAGTGGGTCCCCTCCCCCAACCTTCTCTGAGCCTTCGAGGTCCATGTGACCTGGCCATTTAGCCCATGGTGTGCAAAAAAGTGCCGCAGTAGTATCATCACACCCGGGGAATCCCCCACTAGTGCTTTCCCCCCCTATGACGTCACCGACCACGCCCTTATGACGTCACCGACCACGCCCCTATGACGTCGCCGACCACGCCCCCTATGACGCAACATGACGTAATCATTACATAATCATTAACCGACCTTTATTAATAATTCCTCTCCCCCCTTTCACCCCCTCCCCCCTCAGTGGCGCCATCTGTTGACAGTGAGAAGTACTATTTTCCCAAAAAAACCCTTTATTTTCACTCTAATTTCTCGTTTTCGGACCCCCCGGTCGCCCTACCTATATTTTAAGCCCTCCCCCTTATTAAAAACCCTCTGGCGCCATCTGTCGACAGTGAGAAATACTATTTTCCCCAAAAACCTCTTTATTTTAAGTCTAATTTCTCGTTTTCGGCCCCCACGGTCGACCTACCTATATTTTAAGCCCTCCCCCTTATGAAAAACCCTCTGGTTGACCATTTTAAGGCCCCACTCCTTCACTCGGCTGATGCAAGTCTCAGAATAATTGCATGGAACGATTGACTGGTCTTAGAATAATTGTACAGAAAAGGATGATACAAAATTCCTTAGTAATTAAACACTCATCAAAATTCCCTTACCTCTATTAAAAATCATCCTACAGTTGAAACTCATTTTACTCTTACTGTTTCCATAGAAAATACCATAGGGTGAAATTAATAATTGTTTAAATTATTCGTAGGGATGACATGTTAAATCTGCTTTTAGAACACACGTCTGCAGTGGAAAAATTTTCAAACTCCGTTAATCAACTCCCTAGTAATTAAACACTCGTCATAATATTCCTCACCTTTATTAAATTCACTCCACGGTCGAAATAAAAATCAGTTTTTCTGTAGATGTGTTTCACCGGAAAAAAAAAAATCGTCCCTCGCTCTGTGGATTCCGTCCGACCTACCATTCTTTATAACTAGCTTTTTCTATGTATTTCTTACATCAAAGCCAACACTAGCACTGATCTCTTTTGAATGCAGATCTCAAATTGTAAATCAACTCGCAGAGTTGTATTTATTCCTTAGTAATTAAAACTCTTTGCTATTCATTTATCCAGGACGACTAAACGATTCCTTTATAATTAAAATTCCCTGCTATTAAACTCCCTAGTAATTAAACACTCGTCAAAATTCCCTTACCTTTATTAAATAAAACAGTTTTCTGTAGAGGCGTTTTATCGAAAAAAAAAAACTTCTCTCCGGCCAACGAGAGTCGAACGCGCTACCACAGCTTCACTCTTAACAAGAACCAACCTGCAATGGAAAAGGCATTCCTGAAGTCGTACGTGGAGTCATACACATACGTGTCAGGTAGCAACGAAACATCTCGTGACACATGATGCAATCGCCCTAGGGTTGAGTGTCCTGTGATTGTTGCTCTCTAAGGGTAAGTGACGTGTCACTCGCTGGACAGTCCACGTTATTCTGATCTTGTTGTGACACGTATTAGATAGTGGGATTTGGGGGTGTATATATACGTGGTCAAGTCAGCCCAAGGACATTCCATTGCTAGCTTCTGTACTGAGTTATCAACGCTGCTGACTATCCCAAGATGTCTACTGAGCAAGTTCCTGCTGGATCATCAACAGCTAACAGGTAAATAAAACTTTATTTAATGCTATGTTGTCCTTAAGACACAATCATTTACTGACGTACATAGAATATTATATTTGTTTCTATCCAGTAAAAGTCATTTTACTTACTTTATTCTACTTATAAATTAGTTAAATATTTAATTAGATCTTTTGCCCGGGTTAGCAAACTGTTTCTCAAACTTTAGTGAAATATTTAATTAGATCTTTTGCTCAGGTTAGCAGACTGTTAAATTGTTTCTCAAACTTTAGTGAAATATTTAATTAGATCTTTTGCCCCGGTTAGCAAACTGTTAAATTGTTTCTCAAACTTTAGTGAAATATTTAATTAGATCTTTTGCCCGGGTTAGCAAACTGTTAAATTGTTTCTCAAACTTTAGTGAAATATTTAATTAGATCTTTTGCTCAGGTTAGCAAACTGTTAAATTTTTTCTCAAACTTTAGTTAAATATTTAATTAGATCTTTTGCTCGGGGTAACAAACTGATCAACATAGAGTTTTATTGTAAAACTTAATTTTCAAACTTTAGTTACTTAGATATATTGATCGCGCTAGTAAATGTACTGCATATTCTGAGACCGTATTATCTATCTAGGAAAACTACGGACATGGAGCATTTTGAAATGCTCCTAAAATCAGTGAAGACCCTAGATGATGTCTCCAAAAGAAGCCTGCCCATGGAGGACCCCCAACATGCAAAACGTCCGTGTCGTCAGTTGGAGGCAGGGCAGGATTTACGGCAGAGGACTACGAGGTTGTCGCTGACCCACAGACGTAGGGCAGCCGCCGCAGCAAAAGCAGCAACGGAGATGAGACCACCCGCTGTCGTCCGGCCTGACGCGTTCCCTTCAACGGCAACTAGGTAAATGAAATTTTATTTAACGCTGTCCTTAAGAAACTCAGTTATTTATTAACGTACATCGAGTTTTCTAACCTGTAAAGTCATTTTATTGTAAATGCTAACTTTAGTTACTTAGATTTTTTGCTTACGCTAGTAAATGTACCGCGTGCTGTCTTTTATTACAACTGTTAAAAAAGAAAAATTTTTTTTTTCTCAAACGTTAGTTAAATAGTTAGTTAGGTCTTTTTGCTCAAACTGTGGCGCATGCTGTCTTTTATCACAACATAACTGTTCAATATAGAGTTTTATATTTGTTTCTAACCTGTAAAGTCATTTTCAAACTTTAGTTACCTAGAATTTTTGCTCACGCTAATAAATGTACTGTGTGCTGTCTTTTATCACAACATAACTGTTTCAATATAGAGATTTATATTTGTTTCTATCTAGTAAAGTCATTTTCAAACTTTAGTTAAATAGTTACTTAGATTTTTTTTTGCTCAGGCTAGCAAACTGTGCTGTCTTTTATTCTAAAACCTAATTTTCAAACTTTAGTTACTTAGATATTTTGATCATGCTAGTAAATGTACTGCATATTGTCTTTTCTGTTCTAAGATGAAAAACATGTAAATGTTCTGCATATTCTGAAACGGAATTATCTTTCTAGACCCATCAATGCTCCGGACCGCGCGGCCCCCGCAGCTGATGCCGTCTCAACCAATGACGCGTGTTTTAAGGACGCTGCTGTCAAGACCCCGACGCCTATCGTGGGCCATGGCGTCCCCCCCAACGAGGTAGCCGGTGATGACGTCATCTCGGGACTCTTCAGCGGCTCTGTAGTCAGGTAAATGAAATTTCATTTGATGTAGAGCAGGTCTTAAACGGCTCAATCATTTACTAAAGCATATATAGTTTTATAGCCTGTAAAGCCATTTTACTTTCTTTATTCTACTTATAAATTAGTTAAATATTTAATTAGACCTTTTGCTCGAGCTAGCAACGGTTAAATTCTTTCACAATCGAGTGTTTACTCCCGTGGAACATTTTTTCTCAGACTTGTACTGTAGGTAAAATTATACTAGCAATGTGTGTTGTCCTTTATTACAACTGTTAAATTTTTCCACATTCGAGTGTTTACTCCTGTGGAACATTTTTTCACAGACTTGTACTGTAGGTAAAATTATACTAGCAATGTGTGTTGCCCTTTATTACAACTGTTAAATTTTTCCACATTCGAGTGTTTACTCCTGTGGATCATTTTTTCTCAGACTTGTACTGTAGGCAAAATTATACTAGCAATGTGTGTTGTCTTTTATTACAACGGTTAAATTTTTCCACATTCGAGTGTTTACTCACGTGGAACATTTTTTTTTTTTCTCAGACTTGTACTGTAGGAAAAATTTCTATATATATATATGATTTTTATTGGACAAACTATGTATAAAGAAGAATATTAGTAAATGTAATACTTTAAAAGTGTAATACTTTAAAAAATGTAATACTTTAAAAGTGTAATACTTTAAAAGTGTGTATCTGGGGAAAATGTAATACTTTAAAAGTGTGTATCTGGGGAAAATGTAATACTTTAAAAACGTGTATCTGAGCAATACAGCATTATAACTTCAGTTCTAAGATAAAAAACACGTAAAGTACTGCATATTCTGAGAATAAATTATCTATCTAGGTCTGTCGAGTCCTTCAACGTTCCAGGACCATCCACAGTCAGACCTGCTGCAGCAGCACCTTACTACACCGTTGTGAACACACGCCACTACAACTCCGCCAAGTTTCGCACACAGTTTATTTCAACAAGTGTGCGGCTTGGCGGAATGGAGGATGTACAGCCCCATAATTTCATTCCGGTCCTGCACGACTTGCACGAGCGGATGCTAGCCGATATCGTCCCCACAGGCGAATATAGCCATGTACGGCTATGCTTACGCTCCCGGGATTTGAAAAACCCCGTCAACCTGTCCCTAATTCGGCGTAATGCCCTGACGGGTGAGAGATTCATGACGGCATTAGACAAAGTAGTGCAGTCAAATGAATCTCTCGGTCCTGGGAGTGAACTAGAATTTGACTTCGTCTGTGCGGACTTGGACAGGGTCGGCAGCGGCGGTATTGGGAGACGTGCCGGGCCGGAGAAACGAAGCCTTGTCGACATTCAGTCTTTCGCCAGCAGGAAGGGTAGTGTCCGAAGCATCATTAATAATGATGAGATCTGTCTAGCAAGAGCTCTCGTCGTCGCACGAGAGCTCTGTTTGAAAAATAAAGGTCTGACAAACAGCTACACCATAATCAGCAACTACCGCTACCCTTTGCAGCAGACGGAGGCCCTTAAGCTTCACCTGGACGCCGGGGTCCCTGTTGCCCCCTGCGGACTCCCGGAAGTACAATTGTTTCAAGCGCACATGGTGCAATACCGGATTGTAGTGTATTCTGCTGACGACGCCTTCCTCCCCATCTTCATTGGCCCCGAAGGAGGGGACAACCTTTATTTATTGTTTAGTGCTGGGCATTACGATGTGATTACCAAGCCATCAGGGTTTTTCGGGGTTAAGCAATTCTGTCCGAAATGTTTAAAGGGGTCTAACAATGGGCACGTTTGCAAGGGGACCTGCAACAGGTGCCTGTCAACCGATGTGGTTCATGCAGGGGAGTTGTTGCTCTGCACAGTGTGTTGTGTGTATTTGCGCGGTGCTGAATGCTTTCAGGCGCATCTGCTGAAGGCATGTCAGACACAACATCGCTGTGTTAAGTGCATCAGCTTGTACGATCCCCTGAAAAAACACGTTTGTAAGGTTGACACTTTAAAATTCGTCGAGCCCTGCAAGATTGACCCTGTCGGTCAGACTTACCTCTACTTTGATGTAGAGACTGTGCAGTGTGCTGACGGATTGCTGAAACCGATACTGTGTGTGGTCACATACCAAGTGGACAACGAGTGGGTCTATGCTTCATTCCTGGAAACGGACGCCTTTATGGATTGGATTCTAGCCGAAGAACGTCCCGGGGTTCAACGATTCAAGGACGCCACAGTCCTAGCGCATAATCTCAAAGGCTTTGACGGCATGTTCATCATTAGTTACCTGTACAGAAAATTTTTAAAACCGGATCTCGTGTTCGATGGATCCAAGATTTTAGGTATCTTTTTACCTGGCCTTAAAATAAGGTTTATCGACACGTTATCCTTTATTCAGGCTCCTCTTCGATCATTCACGAAGACCTTCAACTTGGAGACGGTGAAAGGCTTTTTCCCCTTTAAATTTGTGAAGGAGGAAAATCTACAATATACAGGACCCATCCCTGATCGGCTTTTTTTCCAGCCGGAAGACATGGAGCCTGAAACTCTGTCAGCATTCAATGAGTGGTATGCCGCAGCAAGCCTTGAACCCTGGGATTTTCAACAGCAGCTTCTGTATTACTGCAAGGCAGATACAGAGCTGTTGCGGCGAGGCGCCCAAGCTTTCCGCGAGGAATTTTTAAATCTCACAGGTGTAGACCCATTTGCGCGTGACCTGACTATTGCCGGTGCTTGCCTTCGCATATTTCGTGGAAAGTTTTTGCAAAAGAATACCCTCGGTGTGTGTCCCGCCCAAGGGTATTCGGCGAGTAACGACCGGCAGTCCTTGAAAGCTCTCGCATGGTTAGAGTATGAGGCTTCCAAGGACAACATCGAAATTCAAACTGCGCGGTCACCCGGAGGTGAGTATAAGATAGGGCAGTACAAATTGGACGGTGTGTGCCACAGTACCCGTTGTTATTATGAATTTTTGGGGTGTTATTTTCATCACTGTTTGAAATGTTTCAACCCTGAAAAAATAGATCAGCGCACGAGAAAGCCATTTGGTCTGCTAAACACCCGGACCATGGATCGTCTTGAGACCTTGAAAGTGCTGATGAACGGGTACACATGCAAAATTATGTGGGAGCACGAATTCGACGAGTTGATGCGCAAAAACCAGTCCATCGCATTAATTTATAAATCCGTCGAGCCTATCAGGCGTATAGGGGCCCGTGACTACCTCTACGGAGGGCGCGTGGAGGTGTTCTCCATCTTTGCATCGGTTGACTTAGGATGTAGCCTTAACTACGTTGATTACAACAGCCTGTACCCCTATGTTTGCAAGAAGGCTGCATTCGGTAAAGGTCACCCGGTTCGGATCACCTCTGATTTCGCCACGGACCTCGACCACTATTTTGGCATTGCACACGCCACACTGTTACCCCCCGACGGTTTATTCATCCCTGTACTGCCCTATAGGTGTAATGGGAAGCTGCTTTTTCCCCTTTGTAGGATCTGTGCGGATGGACAGCTGGCACCCCCTTGTCGGCACACCGTGAACCAGCGCGCATTGACAGGATCTTGGCCTACGTTCGAAATTTACGCTGCGATGCGTGCTGGCTACAGACTTCTCCAGTTCCATGATGTGTGGCACTTTAATACCATCCTGCAATATGACCCTACAACAAAAAAGGGAGGTGTCTATGCTGGGTACATAGACACTTTTCTGGGACTGAAGCAGCGCTACTCCGGGTTTCCCCCTGACGTGCAGACCGAGGAGCAAAAGGAAGCCTTCTGTGAGGCCTTCTTCCAGGCGGAGGGGGTTCGGATCCTCCCCTCGGAAGTTGAGAAAAACAACCTTAAGCGAACTCTTTCCAAGGTCTCGCTTAATTCGTCATGGGGGAAGCATGCGCAGAACATGAGTCGAACCCAGACGACCATTGTGAGTTGTCCTGTCAAGTACATGGAGCTCTTGACGGACGCATCGCTAGTCATCACTGACGTCGCTGTTATCAGTGATCAGGCCGTGCTTGTCACGCACAAGCCGGCGGAGTCTGCCACTCCAGCGAACACCCGTGGAAACCTGATTCTCGCTGCAATGGTGACGAGTCACGCCAGACTAAAGCTGTACGAGCTTCTATCGAAATTAGATAGTCGTGCAATGTATTCTGACACGGATTCGGTGATTTATACAACGTCTCCTCGCGACACCTACACACCACCACAAAATCCCTTCCTTGGAGGTCTCGTTGACGAAATTTCATCAAAGTATGGCCCCGGTGTACACATCACGGACTACGTTAGCGCAGGGGCCAAGAGTTATGCCCTTCGGTTGAGCAACGGCGATGAAATTCTTCGCGCCAAGGGCATATCTCTCACGAAGCAAAACAGGTGTAAATATAATTTTGAACTTCTGAAATCCATGGTCCTAGGGAATTCCCCAGTCAGCGAGACCTTCGATGTCCCTTTTAATGTGGTTCGTAATAAAGTGGATGGGTCACTTACGAACAGGCCCATGGTAAAAAGGTTTAAGGCTAACCTCGATAAGCGGTATCTCAGCCCGGGTTCGACTCTCACTGTACCTTATGGTTACAATGACCTGGGCCTGGATACCCTTATCCAACTCATGGATGAGTAATTGCACAGTTTTATTATTGCACACTAATGTATTATTGTAAACTAATTTATTATTTATTTATTATTGCATCTTCATTTATTATTTCAGTGTGCATAGTATTACAACTTTATTTCGTTGCTCACCAGTGTAAATATTATTTCGTTGCTCACCAGTGTAAATATTATTTCATTACATGCTTTATTTCGTTGCTCACCAGTGAAAATATTATATCATTACACACTTTATTTATTTCAATGTCCTTAGTGGACCTTATTATTTCACTGCACACTTTATTTATTTCAATGTTCCTAGGGAACCTTATTATTATTATTTCAGTATCTGTAGTGGATCTTGTATCCGTAGCAGACCTTTTTTTTTTAAACTTATTATTTCAATGTTCCTAAGGAACCTTATTATTTCAGTATCTGTAGTGGATCTTGTATCCATAACAGACCTTTTTAAACTTATTATTTCAATGTTCCTAGTGAACCTTAGAATTTCACACGTAATGACCCAGCACTGAGGCGTCGTCAGCTTTTGAATTACTGTATTTAACTTATTGTATTTAAAACTACAGCGGATCTGTCATTGTTTTACTGTCCAGCATTGGATATGTCATGTAAATTATTGTCTGTGAATTGTTTCAATAAAAAAGGTTTCAAAAAATCTGCCTCTTTATTACCCAGCTGAAACACACTACGGTGGGGGGGAAAGTTTTATCAATGCCGTGCTCCACAGTGCGAGCGCATGCTGACGGCAACCAATAAAAACCACCGGTGCATCCAAGCTTAGAGCGCTCCGAAGACGGACCGATGAGAAGCCTGGATGCATCCGTGCTTAGAGAACTACTCCAGCGAGACTGTGTTTGGGGGGACACTGCACGGATTTGTAAAACTAATTAACTGAATGGAGTAGAAGAGTGAATGAAGCAAGAGACGCAAATATCAGTTTTACTTTCTTTTATTGGATATTTTGTAATGCACATTTTAAATACATGGGTTTTTTAACACAAATCTTCAAGCGCACAGGGCTTGGATTTTACAGAAGGTTTCAATATGCTGACCACTCGGATAATTTTCTTTTCTTACGTCGGATGGGTACAGCAATGTCTTTTGGCGGGCGCTCTTCAGCTATAGTGCTTCTGGGGATGTTGACTTTTAGTTCATGTGGAGTGTCGAGCTGTTTTGAGAATAACAAATAATTTTTCAAAGCAGTCAGATACTTTTCGGATTTATCGTCAGCATCGTCAGACTCCAATATTTTCTTCATCTCTGAGTCCAAATCACATACTTTTTTTCTTATGTTTTTTCTCTGTACAGCTTTTACAGAAATCATTTTTTTTTAAATAGCGAAACCAACAGGGGGAGGGCAGCAGTCAGCAGGGGTATAATGAACCCTGAACCACGCTGCAGCAGATGCTTCTTGTGACGTAAAGATGCACGTTTGGACGCTAGACTCCTTATGACAGTCTTGTGCTGACGTAAATTCTTTAATACTCTGTGGGAAACAGGTATATTTCCTTTTAAGAAATTGGAACACACTTCACATAGAGCATACATCTGGGGGTCGGAGATGTGCTTCATCAGAGCTGTACGCTGCTTTCCCCCTAGCTTTGGTAAGCACTGAAGGAACGGACCTTGAGATTTAACTTTCATTTGGAACGTAAAGTATTTCGGGTTCTTCTGATGGAAGAATCTTTGCACGGAGCCTTTCACTGTCCAACGTTCTGGGATGAAGGTCAACACACAAATAACCGCAGGTTACCTGTGTAGCCAGTCTATAGGTATCCGTCAGGAGTTTAGATTGATGGGGGTACACTTGTCTCGCCAGGTGGGTTATTTGTGATGCATCCCGACAATTGCGAAATAAAAACATGTAGTGAGCATTGAGCGATATAGTCCTCGAATGTCTTCCCTTTAAAAACAGATTTTGTAAGATCAGGACAATCGTGATATTTTTATGATGACCCCCACGAATAAACAATTGTGATATGCGCTCACTGGCTACAGACTGTTCCATCAAGTCATCCAGTACCAGAAGTGTAGGTCTGTGAGGATCAAATTCCAAATCCGTAGGTAGTCCTTCATAAAATTCCACCGTTTTCTTGAAGGGTTCAAAGGCAGGCTGCCACTCACCGTAGCAGTAAACGACACGCTGGGGTGGGGGTTCGAATACTTGAGCTGCTTCTTTGATGAGTTTCAGAGTGAAAGTCGTCTTCCCACACTGTGAAGGTGCTGCAATTATAATATTTGAAGGAGTGCGGAGAGCCATCGCACCACCATGCAGTCGTTAAAGTCTACTCGACACGTGTAATCACGATGCAGTACTGTGGGAAGAGTCGAACCACACGATCTTTTAAACAGGAAATACAGACAGTGAGCCCCACAAGTGTCTCCCAGGGGGTCCTGCAGAGGTATCGAGGGGTGTAAGACGTGACGTATGCCTAGTCGACTATAGTATTCTTGCATGGAGGCATCGGGACTCGTACCCAGGGGGTCAAAGTGATCCACTTGCACTCCTTTCTTGTAAACCGCTATCCAGTGGGTTCCAGGCAGGGAGGACGGATCGGTATTGTAGATAAACAAGGCTTCTGACTGATTGATTCTGTGAGGTAGTCTGTCACGGGGGAACACTCCGAGACTTGTGGGTAACATCGAAAGGATGGATTCTAACTGATAGGAATTCATGAGCTGTAGTCAAACAGGACTTTACGATCCAATGGGATTTCCAACAAATTCTGGTACTCGGCATACAGGATCACAGTGACCGATGCGGGTAGCGGCTTGGCAAACTTTAATTCGACTCTCACACTCCCACTCTTTATTAAAGAAAATACTTGATTGCATTCACGTTGCTCGGGGGTCAATTGGAATCCGAATAATGTAAAACCTTCTCCATAGGCTTTTCGCGATAAGTTAATACCGCTATCGGATTTCCAGGCGTCCACAGCTTCCAATAATCCTTGGTAACAGCGGAGATAGCGCCCATTCGCAAAGTCGGGGGTGTAGGACTGATGATCACTGTCTATGTGAAGACTGATGTAGTTTAGGTCGAAATGTTGGAAGTTGAAGGGATTTTTTTCGAACGATCCATTCAGGCTGGTACTTTCCAGCATGCCCAGTACAAGCCGTACAGGGAGCTGGCCGAGAAATAAATTGTCACGGTTCACACTCGTCAGGCCCGAAGCGATGGAAAACATACGTAAATCCGTTCTTCGCAGAGGGTACTTGGCACTCTCCGTACCCAGCAGGCGAGCGTGTGCAAGGATGACACCCGAAGTGGGTTTGACTTTACGCACGAAAAATTCAGCTTCGTGTATCTGTACTTTGTAAGAGGGGTCTGCTTCACCTGTCATGAGGCAGAATTCGGGTTTGGATCTCAGCAAACGCAGTCTCAGGTCGACTTGATTGAGTAGGTAACGATCTTGATTAAACAGGTCAGCGTGGATCCACGAGATGAGTTCGATACCTGTTGGTTTGACGTACCCCTTGCGTTGATGCCACCCCTCATTCTCCCTGCTGGTCAGTTCCATTTTACCTGGGGTGTCGAGGTACCAGAGCGAGGTGCCTAGCTGACTTCGTGTGGCATCGGCCCCGTAATTCAATAGAGTCTCTAGATACGCCCTGTAGGGGTACAGGGTGTGAGAAGCACTCACGAGATGATCGTTGAGGAAGACGTCTACCTGGTTGAAGAGGGCGTGGAAGAAATGATTGCAGGGGGCAATCACTTCCGACGGTGCTGTACCATCGGATTTTACAATTTTCAAGACGAGACGTAGGTGACATCGAGATAGATCGATGTAATCGTCCGTCCCCTTCACGATGAATTCGAGTGGTGCATTACCTTCCAGGGAAGCCACAGGTAAATAATTGACATAACAGCCTCTTTCTAATTGTGAGACAGTGGGTGGAACCAGAAACAGATCCAGTTCTGAATTGGCACAGTCGCCAGAATCAGCGTGAATTTTCTGAATGCTCATGATGAAAACACGTCCTGCACAGTACAGTGTCTCTTCACTTTATGAACCTTGGGATGCTGACGACGACGTTTTATTCCTTTCCCTCCCTGCAGCTTTGAACTGGCACGCTGCAAGAGGTCGGCACCCGCTTCACGGAGCCCCGCTTTGGCTACAGATTTGAAGTTTTGCCCCTGGGACATCTCTGAAACGAACCGTAGCCCGCCCTTACGCAGGGTAGACAGCGCAGGTCGTACGAGAGGGCGTACGAGAGGGCTGATGAAACGTCCGATCCTAGCAAAGATGCTTCCTAGCCCGTCGCCTCTCTGATAACGAGGACCACGGAACACACCCTTCCCTGTCTGGCTCCTGTAGTAGCTCACGTAGGCGTCTGCAGAAGGGGGAACGAATTTAACCCTCATGACAGAAATGTAACTTGACTAAAACTTTACCGAATTTAAAATGCAGTGGTTCTCCGGTGTCGGTACGAAGGAAGATTCTCACACTCTCGAAACTGTTCCTTGCAAGGGGGTAGTAATCAGGCTGTTGATATACAGCAACAATGGCTTCGTTATTACTGGTTCTGACGGCAGGATTCACGACACGCAACAGTTCACCGTGAGTATCGCCTAACAACTGAGGAGCAATCAGATCTGAATACAAATAAATACCATACATTCCTCTGTTCATATCGATGGGATAGTCACCCAGGACTTTATTCAGCGGTATATCTAATTTAGCAATTCCTAGCATGTCACCTAATCCGGGGTTCGATCGAGGAAATTTAATGTAATGCGACTTGTCTGTATCCATCAACACGGTGTGATCTGCCTGCTGCTTGAAACGGTAAGCTTTTCTCAGCCTGTAGGGTAACATCTGGTTCATTGCATCGAATAACGATTCGACAGTTTCGTATCGTCCGTGGGGTACCTTTCGTTCGTGGAAACTACCTGGTGGGATCACGTAGAAATAACACTCGTCATCTATGTCGAAAGTTGGTGTATTGCAAAGTTTGCTGGCAAATCGTTGGTGGAAGGGTTTGTCAACTTCTCCCTCGCCGATACACAGAAGTTTACCGAAATTCGTTTTAGGAAACATCAGTCCGTACCCCTCACTCGGTTTGAATACCCAGTAACCACCGTTATAGGAAACTATTATTTCTTTGGGGAGCTGTGTGGTGAGGAGAGACAACATCTCCATTCGAGTTATTTTGCCCGGTTTAAGTTTGATTTTCCTGTATTCTTCAGGGATGGCAGGGGCGTAATATTCATATGTGTCGTTAGAACCGTCCACATTGTACCAGCTCACCGGTAAGTGAACTTCTGCTAGTCCCACTTTCCATTTTCCGTTTAGTCTTAGGGGTTGTGCCAGACGGACTGTGAAATCGGTCTGCGAATTGTTCGGATAAATATTCTGACTAGCCGTGGAGGGAAGAGTCAGGTAGAAACTATCCATTTTTTAGGGATCCAGGAAGGTTTGGGATATCCGCGAAATTTGACCAGTGCCTTTTGACCTTTTCTCTCGATTATTTTCTCAACCGTGTAAAGTTCGGGTTCTGTCACTTTTTGAAGCTCCGATTTATAGAATGTGCCTTTCAACACTTCTCCCTCAGAATCCCTTACGACATACACAGGGGGCTGCCGTTGTAATACCTTGTCGACTATAAATATTTCTTCGGTCCACAAATGTGTACCTGCCTTCTTGAAGGGCGCTTTTACACTGGCTAGTCGAACTGTGTCACCTACTTTAAATGCTGGTTTTTCTTTTACTACACTCGGATTGCGATAGAGTCGAACCCACACGACGTCTTCGTTGCGTAAGGTCACGTCCTTGGGGGCCATATCGTGTGCACTGTGAACGGTGGCATTGTATCCCCTTACAACACGCTGCAGCACGTCCAGGTAGCGGTAGGTATTGTTGCGTGTATAATATCTCCCCAGTCTCTCGCGTAGGGTACGATTCCATCTTTCCACCAAAGCTGCTTTTTTGTCGGAGTATGTAGCAAAGAACCGAATACCTTTCTTTTTCAGGAATTTCTGGAACACTCTGTTGGTAAATTCCGTACCCTGATCAGTATTTAAATTCATTGGGGATCGACCCTTGGAAAGGATTTTTTTGAAAGCTGAGACCATTTCTTTCCCCGTTTTAGCCTTCATGGCCAGCGCCCACCCGTATCTCGAGAACACATCGATGACTGTTAATATGTAGCGATACCCGTCATTGAAGCGAGTTAGATTTTTCACGACCATGAGATCGGCTTGCCATTGTTCGTCTAACCCTGTGACGTAAACTTTGTTACGAGGGAACTTTCTGCGAACAGGTTTATGTAACGTGTAGGCAGGCTGCTTTTCTAACCATTCTCGGACGAGTTTGAGTGGCAGTCCCGTATTCTGTGCCAACTTTTTTACACTACCGAATCCTCTTTCGGGGTCGAAATAATGGGACTCCAAAGTTTTGTTTTCTGCCGCACCCAGACGTCGTACCCCACCAGGTTTTGCCATTGATGTAGTGAAAGTGTAACACCTGTCACTGTAGGAACGTCACCTATAAACTGTCTGATATCCACTGTTAAGTTACACACACGAATTTTGTATTCTCCGTCTAAGGCTTTTGACTCCCCACACTGAATATTTTTACTAGGAGCTACAAGTTCTAATACAAGTAAGGCTATCGTTAACAATGTCACGATTACACTACCCACACTAGCTAACACCTTCTTTCTCCTATCCATACCAAGACTAAAATGACATAGGATGAAAAGACAGACACATTATATAAGGTTATAATTATTTATTTAATTTATACATTTCATTTTTTGCCTCGTCGACAATAGCATTATATTTTAGATTGCAAACAAAACCAGAATCTACAAAATTCAATAGACCTCGCTTCCAGGCCGTATCCACAAATACCTGTGCTAGACCATTAATGTCCAAGTCACCAGACCACCCTACGATGGTCGGTATTTTTTCTTCGGGTTGCAGTCCATCTAACGGTATCACACGCATAAGTTCTTGCTGAAAAATATTCACCAGCAGCGGGTAAACACAATCGGGACCGTCAAAAACAGGACTCAGTAGGAAAGGACGAATGGATTCAGAATGTTCCATAATGGCTGTACGGAGTTGGTGATCTTTGGGGGTACCGCACACGTTGTGCACAATGCGCATCACCTCGTCTAAGTGAATAGCCAGCGTGAACAACTGCGAAGCGTTCAATGTTATACAACGTCTCACCACACGGAACTGTAGAATTCTTTGGTCTGCTGATTCTTTGATGAAGTCGACACAGCGTTCACCGCCTGCAGTGCGATACATGTAGGCACGTAAACTGTGCATCACGTACCATGTCTGTTGATCGGGGCCGATTTTCACTTTGTCCTCTATGTGGGGTACCGTGGCACACAAAGCCTCCCATTCAGGTATGGAGAGGCTAACTCCTGCTGGTGTAGGGTAGATGAGTTCACCATTTTCATATTTCTTGTAGCGGCGTACGTGCACAGAAAACTTATTTTTGAACAGTGAGGGCACGACGTACACATCTTCACCGAGACACCACGCATCTGGATTGCTAGGCTGCATCGTGAACAATGCGGCACAGAGCACTCGCTCCCTATTTAACTAGAGAGCCGCACCACCTGAGACGACCAATCAGGAACGAGCTGATAAGCAGGTGTTTGTTGAGACATGCTCTCGACGATCGATCCATCCAAAGAAAGCAACTGTTTCTGCTAAAGAGCAGTGGACGTCCTCTCCGGTGTGATATCCGCATTCGAACTTGGAAACTTTGGGGAGATCACAATATTTGGGGCAGCCGTAAAGTTCGAGATTAACACTGGGAAGATTTAATTGTTCCAAGAGAATTCTCTCCACAGTACCTCCTTTGTAACCCACCACAGTAGCTTCTTCAGTACGTGCAAGTTTGTAAACATATTTCACGATGTTAGGGACGTGATCTAGCGACCACACCTTTTCTCGAGGTAGAGGATGAAAGGGTAGACCTATCACATATTTAGACACGTAGTTGGCTGTCCTTCTGTCTTTTGCTGACAAAGGTTGGTGCTGTTGAAGATTGAAACGATAGACACCACATTTCCCATTCAGAGTTGCATATCCAAGTTCACGCACTAAGAAACGACCATTTACACGGAAACCGTCGAGGTCTAGAACCATACAGATGTTTTGCATAGTTGTACTAGTTCGAGTATCTGGAGATGAAAACACTTGACGTCTTCACACTGGCAGGGTCTACAGACGTCTCTGTCGTTTACGTCTCAGAGCCTGCACAACACTCTGCGGTAGTCCCGGTCAACCATTGGGGTAAAATAAAGAAAAATCGGGGGGGGTTTTGGGAATTAGTGTTCCTCACAGGCACCAGATGGCGCCAGGGGTTTTTTCATAAGGGGGGAGGAATTTTTTTATAAAGGGGGAAATCAAAAATCGAAGAATTGGAATAAAAATAGGGTTTTTTTGGGAAAATAGTACTTCTCACTGTCAACAGATGGCGCCACTGAGGGGGGAGGGGGTTTAATAAAGGGGGAGGAATTATTAATAAAGGTCGGTTACGTAATGATTATGTAATGATTACGCCATGTTGCGTCATAGGGGGCGTGGTCGGTGACGTCATAGGGGGCGTGGTCGGTGACGTCATAGGGGGGGGGGAAAGCACTAGTGGGGAATTCCCCGGGTGTGATGATACTACTTGCCGCTCGGAGGTTAAACAACCCAACCCAAACAACTCGGTTCAATTCAGTTCAGAACTTGCAGATCCCTTTCGTCCTAGTTAATTTTCTCTTAGATTCTAACTAGAGATGAATTCGAGCTCAATTTTTCGCGCCAGAGCTTGATTTAAGAAAAAAAAATTCTTTGAATTCGGGTAATGAGGTCATTATTCTCTCCGCCTTTTCCGAATTTAGTAGAGGCAATTTCCGTTGCGAAGATATCTTCAGATATCTTGACACACTCTTGCTTAGTTGGTTAAATAAACATTTTAACACTTACATTGTTCGAATGATTTTTCGCCCCAGTTCATTTTCTCCTTGATCCTAACTAGAAATGAATTCGGGATTGATTTTTCGAGCTCGCGCTTCCGGAGACATTTCGACAATTGAGTCTGAGCTCGATTTAGGAAAAAATTAATTCGACCCATCATAAGACATGTACGAGGAAATGTATGTCGCTAATCATTTATTTTTATTCTTATATTATAAATTATAATCATTTCATGACAAAATCAAAACATTAATGCTATTTGGAAAGTAAAATCTGGTAGAAACTGAAACAAAGAGCCATTCATTTATTAAAGATAGAAACAAAAAATAAAAGCTGCACGGTGTTGTGTTTATTTTCAATTAGTAAAACTGATTCAAAAGTTTATATAAATTATAGTAAAAATTTTAATATTTTTTTTTCACAATTACAAGTAATATTTGAAATTAAAATTAATCAGAGCCCGAACAGTAGAGATAAGTTTGGGCTCGGAATTTCCGTTCCCAACTTATCTCTAATCCTAGCTTTCAAAGGATAATGTTAATAGTGACCCCCCCCCCCCCCCCCCCCTCACCTCCACAGAAAATATTGTATGAAGATCAGAAAAACTTCAGTTCCATTTCAATCTTTATTTTTAAGGATGAAGCGACTCGACGCTTCACCCTTAAAATTCACATGAGCCTTCGGGGTCCATGTGACCTGGCCATTTAGCCCATGGTGTGCAAAAAAGTGCCGCTCAGAGGTAAAACAACCCAACCCAGGTCACAAGGATCCCGAGAAGATTGGGGGAGGAAATTTCATATCCCAATCCGCGCCCCTACTCAAGAAGTTTCTTTGCTCTAATTCTGACTCCCTGGTGACATAACATGCAGGTTACTAACCAGCAAAAAAAAACAGGATTTTTTTTTTTATAAAAATTAAATAACTTGATATATGAGCCTATGACAAAATGTGAGCCTTTGCAAAACGAATCTCTGAGAGTCGTAATTTTTCGCCTCTCATCAAGGCCATCCAGCGTGCCCAGGATGATTTCTACTCGAAGGTTGGGGCGGGAGTGGCTCAGTCGGTAGCGCGCCAGGCTCGTAATCTGTAGTTCCCAGGTTCGAGTCCCAGCTGGGTCAGCGTTGAGATCTATCTCCGCAAAAATTCCCCGCCCTGCCCACGGTCAGTAGGGGACACCGATGGGCTTGGAAAGGCCGCCGTCCGTCGGATTGGACGTTAAACACTACCCCCGTGTGCGGGAGAGCCATACCCTGTGCACGTTAAAGAACACGCTGGATGGCCTTGACGGGAGGCTACCATCTGTCTCCCAACAGTTGTTCCAGTGGGTCCCTCCCCCAACCTTCTCTGAGCCTTCGGGGTCCATGTGACCTGGCCATTTAGCCCATGGTGTGCAAAAAAGTGCCGCTCAGAGGTAAAACAATCCAACGTTAAAGAACACGCTGGATGGCCTTGACGGGAGGCTACCAGCTGTCTCCCAACAGCTGTTCCAGTGGGTCCCCTCTCCCAACCTTCTCTGAGCCTTCGGGGTCCATGTGACCTGGCCATTTAGCCCATGGTGTGCAAAAAAGTGCCGCTCAGAGGTAAAACAACCCAACCCTAGTCGAAGGTATTAACGTGCACAGGGTATGGCTCTCCGCACACGGGACCACTCCTTACGTCCTCTCCAACGGATAGCAGCTTTTCCAAGCCCATCGCTATCCTCTGTTGACTGAGGGAAAGGAGTTTTGCGAAGATAAATCTCAAACCCTGGACCAGGTGGAACTAGAACCTGGCAACTGCAGCTTACAAGCCTGACGCGTTAACGACTGAGCCACCCCTACTCAAGAAGTTTCTTTGCTCTAATTCTGACTCCCTAGTGACGTAGCATGCAGGGTCCTAATTAGCTGAAAGAAACAGGATTTTTTAAAATAAAAATTAAATAACTTGATCTATGAGTGATCTTGATCAAAATGTGAACCCTTGCAAAACGAATCTCTGAGAGTCGTAATTTTTCGCATCCTCATCCCTAATGTAAACAAATCCTGTATTGTAAAGTAGCAAAATTTAAAACTTTCAAAGATTCAAACAGACTAAAGAGCTTGCTAGACGTTGCACTTGAAATGATTGCTAAAGAGCTTGCTCAAGGATTTGTCATGGGGGTTGACTTCCCCCGTCCATTATCATTGTCGGCAGGAATTTTTTTGATAATTTTTAGCTTTGGAGTCAATGTTTTAAGATAGAAATATTTAGGGAATATTAAGAGTCGTCCATTAATTATTACAGTTGCGAATACAGCAATGATGCATCATGCCATAATGCAGTTAAGGATACCCATAAACAAAATTAAAAGCAGGAAACTTATTAGTGAAAATACACGTAAAAATGTTTCTTAATATTATATAAGAATGAAAAAAATATTTCCAAAAACAAAAGAAAACGTAAAAAAAAAAATCAAGATTTACATTTTAAGGGAAAAAAATTAATCTTTTTTTTCCGATACAAAAAAATAAATAAATACCATCACTTGATTCAACACAATTTATTTTTTCGATCACTTTTTCCAAAGGGGGAGTGAAACTTCCCTTCTTGACCTCCTCCCTCTGCCAGTCCCTGATCCCCTGCAAAGGGGGGCGGAGGTGACTCAGTCGGTAGCGCGCCAGGCTCGTAATCTGTAGTTCCCAGGTTCGAGTCCCAGCTGGGTCAGCGTTGAGATTTATATCCGCAAAATTCCCCGCCCTGCCCACGGTCAGTAGGGGACACCGATGGGCTTGGAAAGGCCGCCGTCCGTCGGATGGGGCGTTAAGCCGTGTCCCCGTGTGCGGGAGAGCCATACCCTGTGCACGTTAAAGAACACGTTGGATGGCCTTGACGGGAGGCTACCATCTGTCTCCCAACAGCTGTTCCAGTGGGTCCCTCCCCCAACCTTCTCTGAGCCTTCCGGGTCCATGTGACCTGGCCATTTAGCCCATGGTGTGCAAAAAAGTGCCGCTCAGAGGTAAAACAACCCAACTCCTGCAAAGGACGAATAAGCTCTAAAATAAGTTCAGCCATCACTCTTAAAAGTCTTATCTTGACAGTTGCCTCGAATTCGATACCTTGTAATAATAAATATTGCCAGAAGTGGTGATGTGTGGTGGTATAGCATTTAATTTGGGGAGAAAGAGGCCCGCAGTAAATGAGGCCTTGCTTTTCCCACCTTGTTAATCTTGGCCTCTCCCTCCAATTGTAGGAAGGCTTCTCTCTCTCTCGTAGGGAGAGCCCGGCTAGGAGGACCACTGCTATTGATCTCGCTCTGACCTAGATGGCAGGAGAGATGCTTGGTACAATAACTTCCTCCTCCTCGGTATCCTTTGTCAATATCCTACTATATCGGGAAAGCGCGAAAATGTCAAGGGGCCTACGAGTTATTTTTAGAATTGTCAGTTTCAGGATCATCCTGCTGGCGCCATCTGGTGTGATCTCTTCTACTATTATCATCCTTGACCTTGCAACAGAGAAAAAGTAAAGGTACAGGGATGAGAACGGGGGAGGAGGGGGGATATTAATTAATATACATATATTCCGCATATATTAAGGCCCAGATCTAAAAAAAAAAGATTTTTGCGTAGGAGGGGAGAATAGGAAGGTGGATGGATTCAATCAAGTGATTGGGTAGAACAGGAACGGACCAGGATGTCGTTGCGGTATAAAATAAAAAATACTCCCTTCAAGCAGCTTGAGCGAGTATTTTTTATACACACTACATATAGCACAGAGGTATATATTTTTTTATACCTACTTATTCTCTTTGAAAGCTGCAATATGTTTTCCACCTCTGTTTACAGTATTTTTTCGCTTATGTTCTAATTTTTTAAAATTTCCACAAATGAAGTGTCGGGGGGGGGAATAATTTAGCAAGAATTTTTTTTTTTGAAGACCACTAGAACGGAGGCATATGTTGCACTAATTGGCAAAAATGATTTCTGGAAAAACCAAAGCAAGCATCAGTCCTGCCACCTGTCACCCATTATTGCAAAAAATCGAACATTTGGATATGTTTAGTTTTATTATGTTTTCCTTAATAAGTTTTTTTCTCAAAGTTAAAGAGCTATCAGTGTTCATTCACGAGAGTTACAACACTTTGGGTGATTTAGTGTATAATCCAATTTGAGTATCATGACAAACATTCAAATTATTTTAATATCAGAAGAGAGAACGGTATAATCATGGGTGTACTCTGGCGGGCATTTTCCTTTCCCATGGAAATCTAGAAATGGGATTATTTTTTAAGTTATAAGAAAACTGGGGTTTTTTGGGGGGTTTCAATTATGAGAGTTTTTACATGATAAAATTTTTGTTAACATAATTGCATTAAAAAAAATTATTATCGGTTGGGTTGCTTTACCTCTGAGCGGCACTTTTTTGCACACCACAGTTCACAAGGACCCCGAAGGTTCAGAGAAGGTTGAGGGAGAGGACCCACTGGAGCAGCTGCTAGGAGACAGATTATAACCTCCCGTCAAGGCCATCCAGCATGGTTCTTTGACGTGCACAAGGTATGGCTCTCCCGCACACGGGGCCACGGCTTAAGCGTCCCATCCGACGGACGGCGGTCTTTCCAAGCACATCGGTGTCCCCTACTGACAGTGGGCAGGGCGAGGAATTTTTCGCGGAGATAAATCTCAACGCTGACCCAGCTGGGACTCGAACCTGGGAACTACAGATTATGAGCCTGGCACGCTACCGACTGAGCACCCCAATTATTATTTCCAATCACCCAAATTATCAATAATCCCAATAATCAATTCACCAAAATTATTATCGGAAACATGTAAATTACCCTATTTTGGCAAAAGTAAACATCTTTCATCACGTAACTTAGGTTTTTGGTCAAAATATCAAAAGACTGTTGTGTTTAAAGAGCCACCAATGGGCTTGGAAAAGTCGCCGTCGACGGATACGACGTAGAGCCGTGACCCCGTGTGCAAGAGAGCCACACCCCGTGCACGTTAAAAAACACATTGGATGGCCTTAATGGGAGGCTACCATCTCTCTTAAAAGCTGTCCAGTGGGTTCCCTTCCCCCAACCTTCTTTGAGCCCTCGTGGTCTTTACGACCTGACCATTTAGCCCATTATGTGCGAAAAGTAGCGGCTCTCAGTGGTAAAACAACCCAACCAGATTTCCATCTACACATTCCCTTCTGATATCCGTTTCTAACTAGAAAGCGATTTTCCATTCATTTCTTCGATTCAGCGCGAACACGGACATGCCTGGGGCGGGGGTGGCTCAGTCGGTAGCGCGCCAGGCTCGTAATCTGTAGTTCCCAGGTTCGAGTCCCAGCTGGGTCAGCGTTGAGATTTATCTCCGCAAAAATTCCCTCGCCCTGCCCATGGTCAGTAGGGGACACCGATGGGCTTGGAAAGACCGCCGTCCGTCGGATGGGACGCTTAAGTCGTGGCCCCGTGTGCGGGAGAGCCATACCCTGTGCACGTTAAAGAACACACTGGATGGCCTTGACGGGAGGCTACCATCTGTCTCCCAACAGCTGTTCCAGTGGGTCCCCTCTCCCAACCTTCTCTGAGCCTTCGGGGTCCATATGACCTAGCCATTTAGCCCATGGTTTGCAAAAAAATGCCGCTCAGAGGCAAAACAACCCAACGGACATGCCTGACAGTCGCTCATCGTGCCGAAGGCAAAAGATGCTGGCTGCTGTCATGCTTCAGTAAACAACACGCAGCTGTCATGACTCTGACTCGAGAATTCCTTTTACAAACTGTATTCCAATTTTCAGCTGTTCTGCGACAACTTTCGAAAAACAGAAAGCTCACCCCGCTGGGCATTGTTTGCTGCGTTCAGATAAATTCGATTAATAAGCCACTTTAATCATGTCGGGAGCACTGCCATTTCCAATCGAAGGGAAAGGTCGCTGACCGTTAACCTCTTCGCCTCGCCCTTTTCACCATTAAGCTCAGAAACTTCCAAGAAGGTCGATGGCGTAGTGCTTACGTCACACAGTGGTAATTCCTGGCACGTGCACGATCGTAGTGTCGTTGGCCTCGAGCGCATTTCTCCCCTCCACGGTGCTTTTCTTCTTCACCCCTTGTTTCCAGGGTGGATCGATATACGGTTGACCTAAATGCTGTGACGTCATTCACACACGTGTGTTGTCAGGGGATGACCCAGTTCAATGGATTCGCTGAGAGATGTGGAAATGGGATTTGGAAGGGAAAGAACTTGGCTGAAGACCGTTGGGAAGGGGAACAGCGTTTAAGCGTTAGAGCTTTGCTTATTATCAAGAGTGAAGAAGTCGGCTTTTATCCGAAGAGTAGTTGTTGTAGATGAATGGTACTTGGTTTAATTCATTAGATGATGATGGGGAGGTAGCTTCAAGACCTTGAAGAGCACTTTTGTGAGGATGTGGTGATATGGAGAGCCGGTTTTTAGTAATACAGTCAATTTTGCAGTGAAATATTTCTGTCAAGTTCGTTTTCAACTTTTAATAGGTAATTCCAATTCTTAAATAGAAATTAAAGGGAAACCTGATAACTAGAGATGGGCTTAAAATAATTTAAATTCTTAATTTTTTTGCAATGGTGAAAAAAAAATATTTTTCATCATAATTTTAAATCTTTAATCCCATGGCTGAGGAGTTAGCATGCTTAGCTACTGATCAAAGGGACCTGGGTTCGAGCCCCGGGAAGGCATGGATGTTGGTGTTTTTCTGCTGAGTTCCCGCCATCCTCACAGATCTTCTACAGTACTATGGCTATTAAACTGACAGGCTTCTATCAGACTTCTGTGGCAAACCTGGGTTCGAGTCCCGGGTAAGGCATGGATGTATGTGTCGTTTTTCTGCTGAGGTCCTGCCATCCTCTCAGACCTTCTACTATGGCATATAAACTGACAGGCTCCTGTCAGACCTCTGTGGCAAGCAGCTGCTTGAGGGAATATTTATTTTTTTATCATGCGTCTTTTGATTTTTTTTTTTACCTATTCTGTATCTTTAATAAATGAATTGCTCTTTGCATTTATAATGATCTTAATCACTAACTTTCATTTCCTACTAGTATTTCTAATATTTTTTGTTCCAAACAGCCAGAGCCCTGCGCGGATAGCAAAAGTTCTATCAGTATCCGCGTATATTACTTTAATTAATAACCGTTAATATTTTGCAAATGCTTGAGGTTTGATGTATGATTGCGATAAAAGAAATTAGTCTAATACATCCCTCCAAGATCTCCCCACCCCCCTGCTTTAAAAATGTAGTCTGTGTCTGAATTGTAGTCGAATAATAGTGCAGAAATTGTCAAAAGTGGCTGGGTCTCAGACAGGGATGCCAGACGTCCTGGAATCTAAGGAATTGTTTACCTGATGACAGTTCCTATTTGAGAGAACAGAGCAATCATTTAAAATTGGTCTAATTATTTAAATATTAACAGAAGAAAAACTTTTTCATTTACCTATGGAAATTATTATAATAAAATAAAAAATAAATTACCCCTCAAGCAGTTGATTATATTAAAATTGAATTAAAATCCTTTCTACTTACTCTTTTTATATTTGGAAAAAGTTAATATAATCCATTCGTCTTATGCTAAATCTTAAACTTGTTTACTTGATTTGAAATCCAAAACAGTTGTCTTTGTAAAATTTTATTCTAGCCTCGTATTTTATTCCGTCACTAAAAATAGATTTAAAAAATAACTATAACACTGTACTTCATATAGGATATCATTTTAACCTTTCCTGTCCGGCGGAATATTTTAATAATTAGTAAACCGTACGTGAGTCTTATTCTCAGACCTCAACCCTCAAAACTAAATTTTCCGACCTCCCCGACCCCGAAAAAAATTCTCGGGACCTTCACTCCACAAACTAAATCCTGGGTACGTGCCTAAAGTAGACATAATTTCTGTTGTTTTAAGAGGAATTTTAAATATTCTTTTTCAGTTGGATAACTACTAATAGAACATTATCATTCAAATCCACCAGAAGATTTTAAATTCCACCATTATAGAGTGCTAAATATGGAAAATGAAAACTTTATATGAATATTGCAAATGATCTATGTATCCAAAAATCTGATAGATTTGCAGAGTGTGACAGGCACGTACCGAGGATTTAATTAATTTCGGATTTCCCAATTACTAAATTATTTTAGCGGACAGGAAAGGTTTAAATGATATTCTATATGGAATAAAATTTAAGAGTTGTTTTTTAAATCTGTTTTTAGTGTCGGACATATTCTACGGAGCTAAACTAAAATTATGCAAAGACGCCTATTTTATATTTCAAAGCAGATAGGCAAGTTTGAGATAAAACGAACGGTTTTTCGGGGAGTTGTTAGAATCACCTGGGTACGTCCCTGGAGTGCGAGTACCGGCTGATTTGCCTCAACTCCCATAGGGTTAAGGGGTATTTTAGAAATGAAAAATTATTTTTGTTGTATAAATAAATTAAAAAATAATATCCCCTGAAGCAGTTTGCTTGTCGCAGAGGTCTGACAAGAGCCTGCCAGTTTAATAGGCCTGTGAGGATCACGAGACCTCAGCAGAATAACAACACACTCGGCCATGGGACGGTATTTGTTGTATAAGTACTAATAAGCGCATATTTCTAACTATCCATTAATGTGAATTACCACCGTTAGAAGGTGAAAAAGTCGAAAAATTATTTAAAATTTCTTGATAACGAATAATCCATATTCACCAGAAACATGTATTCTTGCAGTTTACTATTGGACGGAAATTTCAGTGAGGCCGAAAGTCCGTAACCGTCCTCGACCATACTTCACGTAGAACGCTGCTTCAGTTAACAAGTATTATTTACTTAAGTTGAACGTGTGTATAAGGCATACACTACACATTTTCCTGTTCAATAAGGTAACATTTCCTAAGGTACATTTTTAAAATAAGTTAATTGATGTAATAAGTTTTCAGAAGTAGAATATTTTGAAAGTTTGGTAATTTTTTCGATTCGCTTAAGATGCTTATTTAACAAGCTTGAAACGGTTTTTAGCCGCCATTTTGTTTACTCCGTCAATACTACTGGAAAGAAATATTGGTTACAAAGAACATATTAACGATTTTTTCTTAAATTGAATCAAGTTTATATTCCGGAGATTAAATCATTATTTTCTATTTGTGTTTTTGTTTAAGCGTTAATTTTTTTTTTAATAATAATGGTAATATCCATCCCGCTAAACCTTATGGCTCGTCAGCAGGATTCCTTTCTAGCTTATGATAGGTTAATTAAAGAATAAGATACGTATAATGACAAATAAACACATAATTAGAAACAGAAAATAAAACAACAATAAGAAAAAACATTAAAAATTAAACACATAAAAATAAATCTATATATTTACAGATTATAAACACAAATTGCACCAAAATATCACCTATTGTACAAGACATCACACTAGTACTGCACTTACTTAAAACAATACCTGATACAGGATATGACATTTCAAACATTACTTTTCAAATATTTACATCTAATAACCAATTCAAAACTTTAGTTTTAATTTCTGAATAAAGTGATCCTTTTAACTGTGTACATTACGTAAAGGAAAACTCAGGTGCCGCATAACTCTGCTAGGACAATACTAATTCAGATTTCCGAATAAATCGCCTGCCACATTATATAACCCCCCCCCCCCCCAAAAAAAAAAAAAAATCAATGATTTATTATCTTCTGTTTTTTTTTATAATGTGGCAGTCGAATAATGATCGAAATAGTGAGAGCCTTCAAAACGTATAAAATGACGGTCATGAAAATATATAAAATGGCCGACATCAGCAGGTAGCATTTGAAGAGTTTTTTTTTTTTAAATATTCCTACCGATTTTTGCATTTCTAAGATACAGCCTATGGCATTATATAACACCTCCCCCAGAACTACATACTTTATTTCCTTATGGTGTTTTTTTTTTTATAATACGGACGAAAAGCTGCTCAATGAAGTAACTGTGATTGCAGTGAACAGGTATAAACATTACATACGATTAAATTCGGCATTTTCGGCGAATATTGTCAACGCAGAATAATACGTAATTTAGCAGCTGTAGTCGTTTTATCGAGCGTTTGAAGCGACTCTGAATTGATTCAGGAGGATACCGAAAGTTTGTCAATTTTTATTACTCACAGCAAGATAATTATTTTAAAACCTTTTAGCGTTTTCAGCAAGTCCAACGTAAGTCCATTTACTAAAAAACATTATTTCTAAAAGAATTAAGAAAATTAAAGCTTATTGTATTCATTATTCTTCCAAAAAAATGATAGATACTTGATTCAAGAAATGCTTTTGAAGAAAAAATGACAGCGAAATTTATTTTTTCCACAGAATTATTTCTTAAATTCTATGTCAACAGATATTCTATGCGTTTACCATTGATTGACACTAGATTCATTTCAAAACCGAATTAAATGTAGATAATGTTAACTTTCAACAAAGACGAGTTTAATACTTTTGTGGATTTATGATTTCAAATGTATAATTATATTAAAATGTTAACTGTTGTCATAATAAAATGCATTATTATTCAGCGTGGAAATATAATTGCTACTACTGCTCATAGTTTTGTAAAACGTTATATATGTAATATAATATTTATAAGATTTACAAGTTTAAGTCTCCCATTTCCTGCTGAAACCCTCAGGGCGCACCCAACCTGTTTCAAGCCCCATAACAGCAGTTGAAAAGAAGGGGAGTCCAAGGTCAACTGGTGTCATTATCTGTGTCCCATCACTAGGAACCCCCTCCAGTGAGCAGGACATTCCAGTGTTCACTGCTATTCCCTCTTGTTATTTTCCATGATAAGAGGGAAGTTTCGTTTCAAACAGGTACCTAATAAATCCTATTGTGAAATCTTTCGAGTAAATATATTCCCTTTCACGGGTTTTAAATCTGTACACTCTGACTGCATTAGTACAACAAAATTAATTTCACAAACTTTACAACCTCTGAAGTATAACTCAGTGGTGGATTAAGGAATCTAAAGGCCCCAGGCGCAAATGGTTCGGGTGGCCCCAACTAACTGGGAGGGATGGGTGGGGGGGGGGCACTCAATCTATAAAATGTTTACAATTTACGAATGGAAAAATATGCGTAGCAGGGCATTATAAAAACTTGTAAAAACTGAAAAAAATTAAAACTATAAGCAAAAATATTCTTCATAATGTATTTAACAGATATCACATTATGACTATATTTGGTTTGAACCTAAAATCAAGGATTGCACTAAGTTCTAAATTATACTGATTATCTGAGACGTACCCAGTATTTAGTTACGGAGGGCGGGGGGAGAATTTTGTTTCGAGGAGAGGGTGAGCCTAAGAATGAATAAGACTTGAGTTTGGTTTCCCAATCACTAAAATATTCCACTAAAAGGAAGGTCTATATGGATATTCTATATTAAATAAAATTTTATAGTTGTTTCTTTAAATCTATTTTTAGTATCGGACATAACGTATGGGGTTAAAATAAAATTATAGAAAGACAGCTGTTTGAATTTCGAAGCAGGTAGACAAGTTTGAGATTTTCTATAAGACAACTTTAACAGGGACGACCCCCGGGTACGTCCCTGTTCATTGTGAAATATTTCACTCAGTGAAATGATAAATCAATCGAGTTTTGAGGCCTCAGGCGAGCGCCTCATGCGCCTGTGTTTTGATGTTTTTGCTGATGGATAAAAATAGAAGCAGAAATTGTATGGTCAGGATTTAAAACGCATAAGAGTGAGAACACTGTTCAGACGATTCGAGAAGGGTCTCGTAGCTAAATATTAATTCTATTAAAATAAAATTCTTGCTAATACAAATTTTTTCATTATGAAAAAAAATTCAGTTTAATAACGATGATATCAAAAATACCCAACGCAAAGTCGTTTACGTTTTTACGCCTTAGACCCGAAGAAAATTCAGATTGATTATTAGCGAAGCACAATAACCACTCAGCCACCGAGTTTTTTCATGATCATTCTCAAGCAGCCATGGGCTACAGAAGTCCAACCAGACCGTGCAGTTTAGTTTTCCAAACAAACAAACAAGGTCCTGTTTCACATTGTCTGCTCACCGCATCCTAGGTCTCCCCCTCCTTCTGAGACCTCTAGGCACACTGTTCATAACCCTATTCGCCAATCTATAATTATTCATACGGGCAACATGGCCAAACCAACGGAGTCTCTCTCTGCACAATATGCTGCTTAAAGGAGGTTGCAGATTCCTTTGCCTAACCTCATCATTAGTTACGAAGTTGAACCACCTAATGCCCAAGATACTGCGTAAGCATCTGGAATCAAAAGTATCTAGTTACCTGATACCTTGTTTACAAAGTGTCCAAGTTTCACTACCATAACTAACCCTAGAAAGAACCAAACTATTATACAGTCTAATTTTAGTCTTTAGGTGTATACGCCTATTTCTCCACACTCTCCATAGATTCTTAAAAGTCCCGGCAGCAATCCGTATTCGTCTGTTAATCTCATGCCGCACATCACCATTATCTGTTATATAGCTCCGAAGATAATTAAACTGTGACACCTGCTCAAGACTGCAACCATTCAGATTAACTGAATCACAGCCTGCCTGACCAATTAGCCTTATAGTTATCACAAGAATTGCGATCACCTTTTTCAAAAGTAGGGATAATAATAGCTCTGGTAAAATCCTTAGGGACCATGCCTTTATCATAAAAGATGTTGAAAATTTCAGTCATCCACGTGGTAACCGAAACATTCCCAGCTCTAAGCATTTCTGTAGTAATTTTATCTACCTCTGATGATTTGTGTTGTTTACCGTGGCCGAGTGGTTAGTGCGCTTGGCTACTGATCTAAGGGACCTGGGGTCGAGTCCCAGGTCTGGAGGGTCCAGTCCATGGATGTATGTCTTTTTCTGCTGAGGTCTTGCCATCCTCTCAGACCTTATACTGTGGCATATAAACCTGACAGGCTCCTGTCAGACCTCTGTGGCAAGCAGTTGCTTGAGGGGGTATTTGTATAAGTTTAGAAATAGCAAAAGTAACTTCAGACTGTATTATAGGGCTAACATTAAAACCAGTAATGCATCTATTATCATTACAAACAATAGGAGTAACTAACCACATTGTTTAGGACACGCGTGTCCAACCTTTTGACTTCCCTTGGCCACATTGAGTGAAGATGAATTGTTTTGGGCTGCACATAAAATATATAATATGTTAATGTATATGAATAATAAAACTTCATTTATTTTCTTATGTTTTCTATTATAAAATTAAAAAAGAGGCAACCTAAAACTAGTGGGATATCAAAAACTCGCTGAAAATCACATAATCATGTTGAAAGCTTATGTCGTACACACGTAAACTTTACGATTTTGTGGGCCGCATTACTAGCTGTCCAGGGCCGCGGGTTGGACTCGCCTGGTTTAGAACATCACTGTAATGCTCCGCCTACCTAGCCATGACAGAATTCTCACCTTCTATAACATAACCTTGTTTATCCTTCAATCTCTGTATGCCTGTCCGTTTTCTACCACAGAAAACATTAACTGTTTGGTACAGCTCTCTGCTGTTGTGCTGTCTAACTGCTTCCTCGGCTTGTCCGCCAAGCCATCAAGCCGAAAATTCTTATCAGCAGCTAACTGATCTTTTACACTTTTATTAAGTTCTCTGTAATGCTTTCTATTAGGACTAGTAGGGTATTGATTAAGGATATTCCTGCAGTTCTTTTTTCCTAAAATAAGCTCCAATACCTTATTACTCAAAAACTTTTGTCTCCTCTGCTCCCTTTTACCAAAAAGAGTACTGATAGTTTCCAAAAAAGCCTGTTTAAAATAGTCCCATTCTCCCTCAACTTCACTAGTAAGCAAACCATTGACTGTCATAATGACTAAGTAACCTATCATGGTAAGCTTTAGCTATAACTGCGTCTTTCATAGCTTCAGAATTAAAGGTAAGTTTTTTTTAACCTTAACACAACACTTTTTAAGTTGCAAGACACTTTTAACAAGGTAATGGTCAGATCCAATTTCAGCTCCCCTATATGACCTGGTGTTCCTAACAGAACTAGCCCATTTGTTGTTAATTAATATATAATCAATCATATTCTTTTGCAGCCCATCTTGAGAAACCCATGTGCACTTTATGTATGTCACGTATGTATGTTTTTAATAAATGTTACTTATTCTCAAACCATTAAGTTTAGTTACCTGTAGGAGACTTTTGTCCATTGTCATTGCAGCTACAATACCAAAAGGGTTTATAGAATTATGAATAATTACGATATGCACTTTCCGAATCTCCCTAAAGCTATAATTACGCCTTCTAGGGAGGAAAAAGTTGAAAATTCCAAACGAATATTTAAAATGATGTATTTACACTAGAAATTTTGGTGATGTGAAGGTCACAAAATTTTTATTGCCAAAAATGAGTTGGTGCCTTAGACCAGGGGTCGGCAACCTGCGGCTCGCGAGTCGCATGCGGCTCTTTTGATGTAAAGTTGCGGCTCTCCAGTTCCATACGCAAAAAATTAATAACAAAAAAATTACAAAAAATTAATAACCCTTAAAAAATAAGAAAATATATTTTTAAGTACCTAATTTATCAATAGCTTCTATTTTCATAATCGTTAATTACATATCGCTACGCTTAACCTGACCGTAATGAGATAAATTTGAACTATTATTTTGTTCTTAGAGATGAGACTCTGTGACCATGTTTATCTTTCAGCCAATTGCATTCCATTTGCGTCTCACACGCACCGCCACCATCGCGACGTGTTGTCAGTCAGTTGTCCTCGGATAGCGCTGTCGACGTTACGTTGCATGTGTGTTAATTTAATCGCTTGCGGTTTTTGCGTGTTTATTCGCTTGTTGTTTCAAGAAGAATTCGATTTAGAAGCGTATTATCTTCTCAAAGGTATGTAAGTCAGTAACAGAATTGGATTATATATCTGAGGATCGTGTTAACGTAGTAATAATGGTTAATAAATTGTTGGCCGTTTTAGATAGTTAAGTAATATTTAAAAAAATCATTTTTTCAGCTCCGCTGCCAGCATGGCATCTGGTAAAAAAAAGAGAAGAACTGAAGAAGAAAACCGAGAATTCAATCAGGTTTGGACGGAGTCGTTTGCGTTCATATGCAACACAGATGGCCTTCCGACTTGTCTCATTTGCCACGAAAAACTCGCACACAATAAGTCAAATTTGGAGAGACACTTCACTACAAAACATACCCAGTTTGCTGGTAAATATCCAACCGGTGACGCACGAAAAAAAAGCTGTTGAAGAGCTCCAAAAAAATCAAACACAGTCAAGTTCCATGTTAAGGAACGGGGCGCAATCTTCCAATAATGTAAATCTGGCAAGCTTTGCAGTATCATTAGAAATTGCAAAAAGAGGAAAACCATTCACAGATGGTGAGTACGTCAAAGATTGTTTTATACGTGCATCTGAAGAACTGTTTCGTGATTTTAAAAACAAAGCAGAAATCATGAAAAAAATCACAGATTTGCCATTATCTGCTAAAACAGTACAAGATAGAACTTCTAAAATGTCTTCAAATGTAACACATATGCAAGTGGAAGACATTCAACTGGCTTCTGCCTTATCACTTGCTATAGATGAGTCTTGCGACATAAAAGACACGGCACAAATTACCCTTTTTGTCAGGTATATGTCGTCCCAAGGTCCAAAAGAAGAACTGCTAGGATTGCTACCGCTCTCAGGGCAGACTCGTGGAGAAGATATAGCAAATGCTGTGCAAAAACGTTTGGAAGACAATGGAATCGATATAAATAAAATTGTTTCTATAGCAACTGATGGAGCCGGAAGTATGACAGGAATACATAGAGGGGTAACATCAATTCTTCAGAAAAAAATAAACCACGAAATTCTAACGTTTCACTGCATAATTCATCAAGAAGCGCTTTGTGCCCAAACATTTCCGGCCGAAATAGTTGAGGTCATGAACTTGGTAATTAAGATTATTAACAGCATCTTGGCAAAAGCACTCTACCATCGCCAGTTTAAAGATTTCCTTGCAGAAATAGATAGCCAGTTTTCTGACCTACTTCTGCACAATAAAGTGCGATGGCTTTCCAGAGGCGTATTGCAACGTTTTGCTTTGTGCTTGAGTGAAATAAAAACATTCCTCAATGAAAAAAGTATTTACCATCCCGAATTGGAAGAACACAAATGGCTGCAAAAATTCAACTTCATGGTAGATACCACAATGAAACTAAATGAACTAAATCTAAAACTGCAAGGAAAGGGCAACCCAGCCTACGCCTTGCTTGAAGAAGTAGTTTGCTTCGAAAAAAAATTACTTCTTTTTGTTGAAGACATAGAGAGCGGTAAATTACTTCATTTTAAAAATTTGAAGCAATATCGCGATGAGACCAATGCAACTATTGACACGAATTACTTCAGCATAGCTATAAAAAAAATGAAGGATGGATTCGCTGAGAGATTCGAGCAATTCAAAACAAACAAAAGTACTCTCGCGTTCATAGTAAATCCTCTCAACACAAATACAAATGAGATCAACATTGAGCCATTTGAAGTTGATGCTGGATCGCTTCAAATGCAATTGCTGGATTTGAAAACCAAAGACTTGTGGAGTGGCAAGTTCACAGAACTCAAGAGCAAGTTGGAAGAGTTGGAGGTCCAGAAATGCATGCACATCGCGCAGCACAAGTGGACAGCTCTAAAAGAAATGCCGCGAGTTGAGACCCTCATATTCGACGCATGGAATAGTCTTCCAGAATGCTACAGTGAAGTGAAGTTGGCATATGGAGTGCTCACGATCTTCGGGTCGACATATTCGTGCGAGCAAGCGTTCTCTTGCATGAATATAATAAAAAGTAAAGTTAGAAGTCAACTAACAAATAAAAATCTAGAGTCGTGCTTGAAACTTAAAACAACAAGTTATAAGCCAGATTTAATCAAACTTTCAAAAGGCATGCAAAGCCAATTGATGCATGCCTTTTGCCAATCAAGGCATGCAAAGCCATTGATGTAATTACCTATATTTGTGTTTTTATATGAATAAATATTATTTCGTATTTAAAGCCGTTTATTTTAAATCAAAAATCAAATATATATAAGCAAATACTATAATATTAAAACGAAAATTTTTAGTGGCTCTTTAAAAACTGGGAAATTTTGTAAATTGTAACTTTTGGCTCTTCCGTTTCAATAGGTTGCCGACCCCTGCCTTAGACCATGCTTAGACCTAGGGTGATAGGAAAACACAACTTTTTTTGTTATAGCAGATAATTACTTGTATTTAGAGATAAATGAAAAATTTTATTTTGGGTTAGATATTGATAAAATATTAAGATTCGGACTTTTGAACACTATTATTACAACCTCTAACGGTGGAAAAATCTGAAAATTCTATTTGTATGCGAATATTGTAAACGATGTATTAATGAGAGAAATATGAAATTTTGGTGGTGGAATGTGGTGGTTTCAGTTGGATTGGTACCTTATGAAATATTATAATTTTCATTTTTCAAATACTTAGTAATTTTAATATATCGTTCCTATTAACGACTTTTGCAAATAATATGAATATGATAAAAAATTGAAATTTAGGTGGTGTCTTTTCAAGGACTATTCCACTGATGCAATAATCTCCCCACTTTTCTAAGAGGTGTGGGAAATGCGACATTTTAAATTGGTGAATTAAAAGCAATACTTTTAATGTTGTAAAATTACTAATAAAAGACTATTTACATTTTCCGCATCATCCTGAAATTAAACTTTTAAAGAGAAAAAATAGGTAAAGGAAAAACGTTCTGTTTGAAACGAGATTCTCATATAAACGCCAGAGGCGACGATATGCATTCTTCTAGTTTCACTCCTAGATTTATCTCCGCAAAATTCCCCGCTCTGCCCACGGTCAGTAGGGGACACCGATGGCCTTGGAAAAGCCGCCGTCCGTCGGATGGGACGTTAAGCCGTGGCCCCGTGTGCGGGAGAGCCATACCCTGTGCACGTTAAAGAACACGCTGGATGGCCTTGACGGGAGGCTACCATCTGTCTCCCAACAACTGTTCCAGTGGGTCCCCTCCCCCAACCTTCTCTGAGCCTTCGGGGTCCATGTGACCTGGCCATTTAGCCCATGGTGTGCAAAAAAGTGCCATTCAGAGGTAAAACAACCCTAAAACAACAACCCTAGTTTCACTCCTTGGGTGAACATCCTCTCCCTTGAGTAAAAGTCTTGTCGGAGGATTTTGGGATGTGGTTCATCTTCAGCAACCCAAATCCCGATCTTTTAGTAGTATAGTTATAAAACCATGTCTCATCACCTATGAAAATGTCTGTTGACCATTTGAGGCCACTAGGTTAAAACATTGCCAGCATCTTGTACGAGTCGATTCTAGCCCTTTTTTACTGTTTTCTCAGTTTATTGGTTACCCATATGGCACAGATCTTTCGGAAATTTAAATTTTGATGAACAATTGTTGCCACACTGACATCTAAACTTATTAGTGAGATTTATTAGGGAGTTATTACTTGAACAATGTGTGGGTTTTCCTTAATGTTGTTTTTCTGCTGTCCTGCCAACCTCACGGACCTTTTATGGCATATAAACTGACAGGCTCCTGTCAGACCTCTATGGCAAGCAGCTGCTTGAGGGGGTACTTAGCACACCAGGCTCATAATCTGCAGTTCCCAGGTTAAAGTCCCACCTGAGCTGGTATTGAGATTTATCTCAACACCAGCTCAGGTGGGACTTTAAGCTCAGGTGGACATTTTGATTTATCTCCACAAAATGATGCATATCCTTGGTCAGTAAGGGATAACCAATGGGCTTGGTTAGTAGGAACATTCAGTGCGTTCTTTAATGTGCATAGGATATGACTCACCTGCACATGAGGCAATGGTATTTACATCCCATTCAACAGATGGTATCTTTTCGAAACCGATCTGTGTCCCCTTTCTGACTGAGGGAATTCTCTGGCACTGGAATCTGGTAACTGCAGATTATGAGCCTGGCACGCCACTCAGTTTTGGACAAAACTTTGTTGCCTCTTTGGAAGAATTATTGTCATTTCCTTTCTTTTGTGCTATTCCAGCTCAACCAGTTCTTGTTGTGAAATTATTTGCTGTGAGATTGAAGCAAAAGCTTCATACTTTCTAATCCAGCCTCCTTGACTAAACCCAGAGTTCATGCAGGTTGGCGTTACTTCTGCCCACAATTCTGCAATGCTATCAGTAGCACCTGAGATGTTGTATATCTTCCAAAACTGCTGGATGGCAGGCTAATCTGCTTGTTATTCTGGTCAACTACAAAATTCTTTAACACAAATAGTGGCTCTAGATTGTAGTATTCGTTCACTGGTCCTACCAGAAGTTCTGTTCAATGACATTAACAGAACACTTCATATTCTTGAAACAACCTTTGAGATTAGCAGAATGACTAAAATCATGAGTATTTTGAAGGCGAGATTTCCTCTTCACAATACCCTTGAAAAATTGACAAATTCAATGCTAGAGCAGAAACACTGGTAACCGACTTTTTTTGAGTGAAACTTTTTACCATGCCTGAAGCACGTTAGTTATCAGAACTACCATAGGCAGGTGAATTGTTATGAAACCTATTAGAGCTGTTGGGTGCATTGAATGGTATACTATTAATAACTTAACATAAAATAGCAAGGGTTTCAATGTGTAGCTCTTCTTAGCGCTGTGAAAAAAGAAGAATCAGCCCATCTTTGGTACCTTTATATCCGGATGCTGATTTTATGGAGGGCGTTCTAATAGTTCTTGACACGTGTCTGTAGATTTTCACTTGTTCCTCTGAAGTTAATGAACTATGACGTCTAAGTGGTTATCTAAACTTGTCACTATGTGTTAAAAACAAAAGCCTGTATCATAATTTCTTTGCTGACAACGCGTAAAGTTCGGTTAGCGAAATGTGTGCATTATTGCTATGGAGCCTACTAAAGATGGGGAAAGATTTTACATTTTCACAAGGATGCCATTTGAGAATGATGCAAAAGAAATTATTTTATAATATAATTTGATGCAAAACATTTATTCAAGTATATATGGATCATGGTTGTTCATATGGCACTATGAGATGAAATGCTCAAATTCAGAAAAGGCGGGCAGAGCTTCGAAGACCCCCCCCCCCCCCTCATGAAATGCTCAAATTCAGAAAAGGCGGGCAGAGCTTCGAAGACCCCCCCCCCCCCCTCATGTAAGACCAAAGGCGGCCGTGAACGAGAATCATCGCTGTTGTTTAACTCGTTAAGGTAAACCCATACATCACCATTCATATAAGTATAGAAGTCAGTGTATCGATTAACAGTGTGGTAACAATTATTCATCAACATTTAAAGTCCTGAAGGATCTGTGCAAAATGGGTACCCCACTGACAGAAGAGCAAAAAAAGGGCTACACTCGACTCGTGCAAGGAGATGCCGACAATTTTGAATCTCGTATTCCCAAACTGTCAGCAGACATTGTAACATATGATGAGACATGGTTTTATTACTATACAACTCCCAAAAAATCAAGAACTATGTTTGGATTGCAGAAGATGAACCGCATCCCCAAATACTTCAAGACTTTCGCTCAAGAGGATGTTCATAATTTTTTTTGAATTCCCAAGGAGTGGTAGTCATGGACCTAAAAAAAAAAAACTTACCTAAAACAAAAAGAATATAAATGGTCAATATTACACTAATATCCTTTTTCCCAAAATGGTTAGAGAGATATAGGAGCAGCATTCAACAACAGATGTGTTAAGGGTTTTTCTTCTTCATGACGCCCGTGCTCACAAAATCCGGCAAGTTACGCCTACCTGGAGCAGAAAAAAATCCAACAGTTACCCCATCCTGCATATTTACTCAAACTTTGGTTGCTTCCAAAAATTGAAAAGGAACTTCCTGAGAAGCCTTTTTCAACGGTTCAAGACCTTCAAAAGTGTGCTCATTTAGAGTTGCTGGGTATTCCCCAAAAGGAGTACCAAGTGTTCCAGAATTGTCTTCGATAGCTACAACTTTGTATGATGGTAGAGTGGGTACCCCACTGAATTTTCACTTGTTCCTCTGAAGATTGAAGAACTTAAACAGTGAAGAACAGTAAAAGTTTTGTTGAGTGCAAGTGCAATGGTTTTTGTTCTGCAGATGCATGTCAAGAACTATTTGAATATCCTTACTACTACTTTGGAAATACAGATCCTTATTGGTGGGGCGGGGGTGGCTCAGTCGGTAGCACGCCAGGCTCGTAATCTGTAGTTCCCAGCTTCGAGTCCCAGCTGGGTCAGCGTTGAGATTTATCTCTGCAAAATTTCCTGCCCTGCCCACGGTCAGTAGGGGACACCGATGGGCTTGGAAAGGCCGCCGTCTGTCGGATGGGACGTTAAGCTGTGGCCCCATGTGCGGGAGAGCCATACCCTGTACACGTTAAAGAACACGCAGGATGGCCTTGACAGGAGGCTACCATCTGTCTCCCAACAGCTGTTCCAGTGGGTCCCCTCCCCCAACCTTCTCTGAGCCTTCGGGGTCCATGTGACCTGGCCATTTAGCCCATGGTGTGCAAAAAAGGGCTGCTCAGAGGTAAAACAACCCAACCCTGATCTTTATTGGTAGATGTTTCCAAAACAGGTAGTCTCATCAACACTGAAAACCTTTTAAAGAGGAGAGACGTCTAAGAAGAAAAAAATATATACGTTTTTAATGAGTACTATAAATTGGAAAAATCGTTATGTACCGAAAAATGTTTGGTCAAAAATTTGGAAGTGTGCCAGTTTCGTTACATTTATTTTATGAGCCCCATGTGGCTCATTAACTGCTACTTGGATGAGCCTGCACTAGAGGTGATACCTAGAGCATGACCTCTAGTGTAGGTCCATCCAACATAAGTACATGTATTAGTTAGTACTGAACTTCCACACTGCCATACCAAGCTGCCTGTCGACACTTTCTTTGGTGAGTGACTTGTAAATATACTATGATGTTTGTGATCCTAAGTGCAACTTATACCAAATGTGTATATTTATGAGGTATCATTCATTAATGAATATATTATACTGGACATCCTGCAATCATGGAACAATAATCATGGAACAATAAATTAATCTTAGTACATAAGAAAATGGTGGCATACATGAAGAATATCACTATATGAAGCAATCATGGAAGACATAATCCACTGAAAGGACAATTATACCCATCCACAGAATAATGTATGGATCCACTTTTCGCCCTCAGAGCAGCAGCAACGTGTTGTGGCATGGACTCTACCAGATGTTGGAAGCGTTTCAGTAACAATGTTGCCAATTATTCCAGGAGAGCTATCTGTAAAGCGCTGAGAGTTCCAAAAGCCGTGTTCCAGGTGGTGAGTTTCGGGTTTGAATACATCATTCCATTTCACCCCACAAATGCTCAAGGGTTCAAATCCAGAGAGTAAGAGGGCCATTCGACAGTTGTGAACTCCTGGAATACTTCTCCACCCAGTCCTTCGTGAAACAGGAGCAATGAGAAAAGGCGTTATCTTGTTGAAAGAATGCATCCTGCTATGGAAAATGGATAGCCATGAATGGGTACAAGTGGTTGGCGAGTACATTAACATAGCATTGTGTGGTGATGATGGTCTTAAAAGGTATAAGGGATCCAAAATATTAAATCATTACACACACACACAACCTCCCCTCAGCGTGTTGTAGTTGAAACCTTAATTCATCCTCTCACTGCATCTAATAGCCTGTGACGTACTGCTGACAAGGGTATTTAATATAGGCATCAGCTGTCATAGACCAGTTGTGCCATTGCATGTTGGTCTTTGCGCAAATGTTCGTAGCTGCCCCACCGTCGAATGCCGATGTTATCTGCACTGTGGCCCTCCATTCCGACTTTATATTGGAGAGGGAGCCAAGATTAACGGCCCCATTATAGTGACGTTTTTCCTGGCAGTTGAACATTTTGATATCATCCACATCAACTGCGACTGTATCTTGCAGCAGGAGGTGGAACGGTGATATTTGCTACCACTACATGCCAAAGACTTTCTGAGCTGTGCATGTGTAGCAGGCAGCGTGGTGTACATGCCCCTGATCCAACTTCACAGGTGAGATTGATTCAGACATCATTATCAATTGGCCCAGGAGCAATGGTGATCAGTGCTCTTCATGGATGAATGGAGATTTGCCTTCCATGGTGATTCACAGCATCAGTTCATACGAAAGGAATCAGGAATATTCCTCAAATATCCACGAACAGGGCACCTACAGTGGTAGTAGTGCCATGGTTTGGGGAGGGATATCTTTGGGCAGCTGCACAGATCTGTGTGCTGACAACAGACTATATCACCAGTTACTAGTACAGGAATGAAATCTTGAATCCCTTCATGTAACTATATGTGGGTGCAGTAAGTGATACCTTCCTCCTACAGGGAGATTACACCTCTTGCCTTGTCTAGTACTATCTGTGGAATAGCACTATTAATCATATCGAATGGTTATCCTGGTCTCGCAATCCAAATCTTATACGAGATGCTTTTGGGAGATGGGTTGTTTCCCTGAATCCCACTTCGGCAAGCCTTCCAGAGTTTTGATGTGCTTTGGAGGAGAAATGGAGATTACTACCCATAGCACTGCTCTAGTCTTATCAATAACAAGAGATATTGCTGCAAGGCTTGAATAGTGGTAAGAGGTGACCACACTCTATTTTGAATCACTTGGGCTATCTCAGTTTACCTTTTTACCATATCTATATACCCCCTCAAGCAGCTGCTTGCCACAGAGGTCTGACAGGAGCCTGTAAGTTTAATACGCCATAGTAGGTCTGTGAGGATGGTGGGACCTCAGCCGAAAAACAGCACACACACCAATGCCTTACCCAGGGCTCGAACCCAGGTCACGTAGATCAGTAGCCAAGCGTGCTAACCACTCGGCCACGGGACGGCACCATATCTATATTCATATATAATTTTGTGAATTAAAATGTTATTTCATTTTTCAACCGTTATTCTTATGCGATGTTTATATATACTTATCTTCTGATTCACCATGCAGCAGGTCAACATGTTTTTGAGAAAAACCAGGTTTTCAGGTTATTTCTAAATTTATGGAACTCAGTGTCTTTCTTTCTATTAGTTACTTCAAAATAAGATCCTGGAATTTTTTTAAAAGAAAAAAAAGAAATCTATCAGAATATTTTTGTTTTTACTTTAAACCTACTTTTATATTTTATGAACTGTGACTGAGTTACACAGTCAATTAAGACAAGTATTTGACTAAAAATCTAACTTTAATTTTGAATTATTTAATTAAATACCCCCTCAAGCAACTGCTTGCTACAGAAGTCTGAGAAGTACCTATCAGTTTAATATACCATAGAGGTCTGTGAGGAAGGCAAAATCTCAGCAAAAAAAAACAACACAAACATCCATGCCTTATCTGAGGCTCAAACCCAGGTCCCTTTGATCAGCAGCCAAGCACGCTAACCACTCAGCCACTGGGACAACTAACTTTGAATAGCAAGGTAGAAAATAATTTAAAAATAGTTTTAATAATAAAGAAAAATGAAAACCTCATATTTAAAAATCTCACCCAAGACAAATTTCCAAAAAATATATAAAAATAAAAATAAATACCCTCTCAAGCAGCTGCTTGCCACCTGAGGCCTGACAGGAGCCTGTCAGTTTATATGCCATAGTATAAGGTCTGTGAGGATTGCAGGACCTCAGCAGAAAAACGACACACACATCCCATGCCTCACCCGGGGTTTGAACCCAGATCCCTTAGATCAGTAGCCAAGCATGCTAACCACTCAGCACAGGATGGCTATAGTATGTAAAAAAACATTGTTCAAATAAAACCACACTTTAATGAACTGAAAAAAAAAATAACTTTAATGAACTGAAAATGCTCTTCATACTGTTTTATATGGAATATCTCACCAGTTCTTTTTAAAAATCTTATTATTAAAAAGAATATACAGCATTGTTTTTATAAAAATTTAATGACATCTTTTTTAAGATGTTTTTATCACCATGAAAACAATATAAAGTGAACTTTGTCACTTAGGTACTATACAAACATTGAAAGACAAAAAGCTATTAACAACAAATATACATTTATGTGAATCCACAATGATCAGCTAAAATCTTCCACATGAATAGTAATACCGACTTCCATCTTTTTCGTATGCCTTGGAGAACCTTTGTCACTCCCACCTAACATCCATTCACCACTTTCTCTTAAAGGACTTTTATCTTGTCTCCTGGAAATAGAGTGAAAATAACATATAGCAACAAGTTAGGTCAACAAAACATTATAGTAAGTCAATATGCATATATTGAATCTGGGAGTAGAGTTAACAAATATCAGAAAAGAACAGAAGTTCCATAATTTTACCTTGGTTTATCAAACGTAGATTGATTTATGTGCAAATTTATAAAATTTTGCTGCTAACAGCAAATAAAAATATTATACATTATATAATGGAAATTAGCATTTATCTTTAAAAAGCTAATATATAATAGTAGAACTAGAGAGGTATATTACTTGTTCTAGTGTGTTTTCCTAGAGGTATGCTATTAGTTGATGATGTATTAAAAAGCTAATACATAATAAACTAAAAACAAAATTTAGGCAGATAAAACTAAGAATTTAAAAAATGGTTTCCAGAGAAAATGCATCTCATTAAGTACCTTTGTCGTTTCTCTTCAGCAGCAGCTTTTAACATTTCTCTCCCTGAGACGTCTTCCTCAGTTGAGAAATCATCCAGATCATCAGGATCTGAAAGACGGTCCTGTTAAAACAAAATTACTAATTTATGTAAAGATCTTGAATGCAAAGTAAAAGTTTCATTACAAAATTCAGTAAGTTTATAATCAAGAGAAACAGTATAATGCTGTATTCTGAACTGTTACATCAAAAGCAAACTATATATCATACAAAACATGTAAAATGAATTTTAATGAGAAGTTTAAGGTCTGAAAGTGATGCAAGAATAAACAACCATGACATACGTTTTTGACTATGCCTACTAAAATTACATAAAATGCACAGACTAATATCTTCACAAAAAATGTCTGAAAGATACAGTTTGCCATGTCATCAGGCATTTTGTCACAGAGGTTGTTTTTCTTCCCATATCCCAGTTCATAATGTTAAACTTTAATGTGTGGTTTAAGTTCCCAATGCTATGGCACACACATCAATTACTGTCAGGATCACCACCACCTTTATTATAATTCTAGATTATTTTAAAAACTGGTATGATGTTATTAATGATTGAAAAAACTTGTTCGAGTTACATTTTTAGGTTCAGCAAACTCTGTGACGACATTTCATTTTGTAATTTCCAATATGATTAATTATTTCTTAGCCACATTGTACTTTACTGCATTTTATATCACATCTCAAATGTGGAAAAAATCCAACTATTGTAATACATACTGAGTAGTTTTTTTAACTAGTAACACCCCTGCAACACAATACATCTGGAACAATACAATATTCCATGACTACATTAATACATACCAATTGTAATGTAAATTTATAACAAAAAAAAAAAGCAGTAATTTATAAGATGGTGGTACAGAACAATACAGGGAAACCATAATTTAAACGATTTTGGTATGATTCTAAGGGTAAGGAGAGTCAGTGTGAATATTAATGAAATAGCAGTCCTGATTGAATCTTCACACACAACAGTGTTAAGAGAGTATCAAGTCCAATGCATAGGCCATAAAACAAGCAGTTAGTAAAACACACATGGCCAGAAAAGACTAACTGATATCTAAGGCCAAAAGAGAGTTAAAAGGATTGGATACATATATCGTACTTTATAGTATTGCTATAGATTTTTAGTAATATTTTTATTTGACAACCATGCGTGAATTTATAATAAACAAACAGGAATAAATGCACTATTTAATAAATAAAACAATCAATTTAGCAAATACAAATGGTTATATAAACTAATAGCTAATTACTATTGTCATACATCAATATAAAATGATAAAAGAATATAACACTTCAAAACTGAATCACAGTAGTTTTTACATACAAATCATAATACTGATTCTTATCAATGATGTTTCTCATTTAATATACAATGTGCCCACTAAGGACAACATTTCTCATAAATGACCAATCACTTTAATTCTTCACAACTAAAAATATTAATAAAAATAATCCTGGCTGATACATTCATATTTTACAAGTCTAATCCAATCAACTACCAACTATCTACTTTTTTCTTCAAACTTATTCACAATATATGACACACATTTTCATAATATGTGTTGTATCCTTCTTCTTCTAGTAAGAGAATAACAGTAGGCTTCATCAACTTTAAAATACTGTTGAAATAATTTTTTACCCTGAACATGACTTTAATTATTAATTCCACAAAATTATAAGAAATGTATAAACAACCCAAAATATTTTCTTTTTAAACCTTCACTCACAAAGAATGACATGTACTTACTTTAACACCTATGGTATCTCCATCCTTTATATAGTAAGGCGAGTGTCTAAGGTTTGTCTTCAGAGTTCCCCATCTCTTTTTATTGGACTTCTAAAAAAATTGCATTCAAAAAGAAGAAATTTCCTTTAGAAACTATGTTCATGCAGTTTACAAATGAAATGTTATGATTGATTATGTAAAAAAGCAAAACGTAGTAATATAATAAATATTCTACAGCAACAAAAAGTGAAATTCTGATTAGAACAAAAGTAAATTTAATAAACTTTGCATATGGCAAAACTGCATTGTGTTTATTTCCCTTATATCACTCCTGATGATATTAAACACTGCAGAGTATTTTGCCCAGAGATTGGGTGAGGATTAGGGGAGAAATAAGAGCAATGAGTTTGAAGTTCATAGTTAGTCTTTTATTATTTTGTTTTTTAGATGGGAAAAAAATCTAAATTTAAATATTACATTATATAGAAGTAATTAAATTAATTACACAATGCCGACTTTTTTTGTGAATTAGAAATCACATTAAAATAGTCAATTAGCCAACATTTATATGAAACAAGACATAAGGCAACTGCCAGTTTATTACAAGATGTTGAAAAGCTAAAATAATGAAAATTCATTATTTAAATAACATTTTGTCTAACTAAATTCTACACAATTGTATAACTAAATTCTAAATTATACAATACTGATTTGCACACTCTAAGAATTGTTAGCACAGAAATATCAGCTTCCAACTTGGCAAAATAATACAACCATAGTATATTCAATTATGAACCCAAATGCCAATTAATTTAGAATGCGCTAGACTTAAATGCTAGAAATTTCCAAATTCAAGGTCAAACTGAAACAAAATAAATTTTAGTTTAAATCACTTTAGTGCCCAAATTATTTCATTTTTGGCAACCTGTCAACAACACTCTGCAAACCAAAATGATGAATGCTTAGTGCAATAATGAAAACCATGCATGAAACTTGGAATATGGTAAAAAGAATAACATAAGTACATAAAATAAACAGTAAAATTATACAATTTCATTTCCTTATTGTTTGGTATCTATTTCTGGCACACTTTCACTGAAAGAAAAACTCAACGTTTTTCTTCAAGATTTTATACCTCCTTAACAATGAAACATTTACTTTTAATTTTAAACTTCCATTTAAACATTTATCACTTTGCAACTACTATGCAAAAGTAACATACCTGATTTGTACTATCATCAATAATAAGCCACTGAAATCTGTCTGAGAAATGCTTAGCTACGACAATTCTATGGACTGGAATAGCTAGATGTTCAGAGAGAGCTTGTTTTAGAGACTTTGGACTAGAAGTTTTGCTGGTGTCCCATGACAATTCCAGTGGTGGTGCATAGCTCTTTGAATCAGGTATACGTTGACTGATATTGAGTAAAATGTCATTCTGCCTTTGGTAAAATAAAAGAAATTGAAAATTAATAGCGCCATTTTGCATAATGGAATAAATGTACATAAAAATGGAATAAAATGTTACACTTAGTATTCAGTCCTATCAGAATAATATGACCACCCACGGAATCACAGTGTACCCACCCAGGCACGTCACAGAGTGCACATGACAAGGTCAACCACACAGAGATATAAGCGCCTGGCCAGGACTGATGAGCCATAGTGTGTAACGTGAGCACAATGGGCAGAGGTATTGATTTGACTAACATTCAAAAAGGAATGATCATCGGCTACCGCGCCAAGGGTGGAAGCATCTCGGAAACAGCAGACTTTGTGGGCTGTTCGTGAGGTACTGTAGTAAGGGTGTACCAAGAATGGACTGCTGGCACACCAAGTATCTCCAGATGGCATAACTGTGGAGCCCCAAAGGCCATCAACCCCAGCGGAGAACAATGCCTCCCTCGACTGGTAAAGGGCAATCGATGTGCAATCGTGCAGCAATTGACCACTCAAATGAATGCTGGGGCACCCAGGTATGTGTCCCCGATAACAGTAGAGTGAACCTTGTTATGCATGGGTCTCCAGAGTCAATGCTGCATAAAGGCACCCATGTCAACCAAGGTCCATCGGCAACAATGCCTGCAGTTTGCACGGGACTACCGTTATTGGATAGTGGAAGAGTGGAAAAAGGTTGCCTTCTCCGACGAATCGAGGTTTCTACTCCACAGAGGTGACGGGTGGTGGCGGATATGGCATCAGATACACGAGAACCAACACCTGGATACGTTTGTTGGTCAAGTACAGGCTGGTGGTGGCAGTGCACAAGTCTGGGGGGACTACCCTGTGTGATAGGGGGCTAATAAAAGCATTACAGAGAACTTAATAAACGTGTAAAAGATCAGTTAGCTGCTGATAAGAATCTTTGGCTTGATGGCTTGGCTGACAAAGCTGAGGAAGCAGTTAGACAGCACAATAGCAGAGAGCTGTACCAGATAGTTAATGTTTTATGTGGTAGAAAATGGGCAGGTATATAGGGATTGAAAGATAAACAAGGTAAGGTTATAGAAGGTGAGGATTCTGTCATGGCTAGGTGGGCTGAGCATTTTAGTGATATTCTAAACAATGTGGTTAGTTCTATTCTCATTGTTTGCAATGATGATAGATGCATTGGTGGCTTTAATGTTGGCCATATAACACAATCTGAAGTTATTTTGGCTATTTCTAAACTTAACTTCATAAATCCCCAGATGTAGATGAAATTACTACGGAAATGCTTAGAGCTGGGAATGTTTCGGTTACCACTTGGATGACTGAAATTCTTAATATCTTTGATGATAAAGGCATTGTTCCTAAGGATTTTACCAGAGCTATTGTTATCCCTATTTTCAAAAAAGGTGATCGCAGTTCTTGTGATAACTATAGGGGTATTAGCCTACTCTCTGTTCCAGGTAAAGTTCTTTCCATGATTGTGCTTAATAGAATTAAGAATCTGGTTGACAGTCAATTGCGTGATGAGCAATGTGGATTCCGAAGTGGTAGGGGATGTGTTTATTTATTAACAACAGTTTATTACGTGCTCTTTGATATAATTAAAAATATAAGGTAAAAAGAAAACTTACAGCAGATCTTCTTCACGAGGCAATAGCTGCACACATAATGGCTGATGGGAAGACAGTTTAAGCTTCCTGGAAAAGGAATGAAAACTTTTTTAAACTTTCCTTATTAATATGATTTAATTCCGCGATTAATTACTGTACAAATTATGAAATTTAAGTCAAGAGGAGCGCTTTACGATTCCTTAGAATCTACAGTACACTGGACTGTTTAATTCTTAAATTAGATTCCTTATACTATCCTCTAACAGCTATCCTTTTCCTCATAAAGTTGCTATAGAGAGCAAAGAAACTATATTTACCAGATCTTGCAGTTGTAGTAACCCGCTGGCACAGGTACAGGTTAGCTGTATTTCCTTCTGTTGTTAATGTGGAAATTATAGTTGATCTTCTTTAGAGCAGTAGTCGACATCAATATGTTGTTACTGCATGATATCAGTCATCAGTTGTAAGTCAAGACTTTTTCGGAACCTAAGTGACTCACTATCAGCTTCTGTATACCAGTCCATTTGAATTAGTGCACATTCGATACCTCATTTGAGGTTCTCACTTTTTATAATGTGCACTAATTCAAACGAACTGGTATACAAAAGCTGATAGTGATGCACTTAGGTTCCGAAAAAGTCTTGACTTACAACTGATGACTGATATTGTGCAGTCACAGCATATAGATGTCGACTACTGCATTAAAGAAGATCAACTATAATTTCCACATTAACAACAGAAGGAAATACAGCTAACCTGTGCCAACGAGTTACTACAACTGCAAGATCTGAACTGGTAAATATAGTTTCTTTGCTCTCTATAGCAACTTTACGAGGAAAAGGATAGCTGTTAGAGGATAGTATAAGGAATCTAATTTAAGAATTAAACAGTCCAATGTACTGTAGATTCTAAGGAATTGTAAAGCGCTCCTCTTGACTTAAATTTCATAATTTATACAGTAATTAATTGTGGAATTAAATCATATTTTTATTACTGTGATTTGCAATTTAATTTTTCCTTATTAAATTTTGGCATTTGTCTAAAAAACATAAAAAGTTCTGTTTTCAAAAATTTATATCACAGAGTAGTTAAAAAAAATCACAAATAGATCATCTAATGTAATAACTTCAGAGAAAGTCATGAAAATGACCTATTTCAATGACCTTTTTTATTAAATTTCCTTCAACATGGTTGGTTATATTACAACTTGTGGTGAGGTTGATTTTATAATAGTGAGAAAGAGGATTTTGGTCAGGATAGAGGTGGGGTGAGAAAAATAAAATATATATATGCAGAACTGAATTAATCAAAATTATTAATTTAAAATACATTCAAAACTTCTGTGCAGGATTTATAATGAAAATATCACATTGTATATTAAACCAATGAGGTCAATCTTTGTCAGCAATAACACTATTAGTCATAAGTATGAAGCTAGTAAGCAATTGCTTTCAAATATCACCAAAGGGGCATATTAGCTTTGATTATGCTATCAGAAAAAAATTGAGTTTTCCTGCAAGTAGGATATAAACCTATGACCTCTTGCAACTAGCTCATTTTTTAGCTTTTTAAGTTAAATCACTGGATTTAAGATACTCTATGAGTTTCAATACATATTTTTGACAAATATTCCAATTAGAAACATTCTGATAAAATCTATTTTTATTAATCTAGTGACTTGAATATTTAAAAATCATATTGGAAAAATGAAAATACACTCTTACCTTAAAGTGTTGGACAAGCCTCTTAAAACTCTGCCAGGTCGGCTTCCTTCAAGCAGCCTTAGTCTTACAAAACGTACATTAGGAAGACACACAGCGGATAATAAAGGGAGTGTGAGGACATATTTTTTTAATTCACCTAAAGTAGATTCAGATGAGAGTTCAACTTCCCCTAATTTCAGCAAGTCACAGACATGCTCAGTTGGGGAAGCACTAGAAATGTTGCATAAACCTTAAAAGAAAGAATAATAATGGATATTATGTATTTAGCATATCAACAAATTATGTTTTATATTTATAACTATACCATAAAAGTGGAATGAAAGATCCATATATAACTACTATAGAGTGATTCAAAATTTGTGCAACCTGAAATGTAAATGTTCTGTTCTATTTCATGCCAATTGAACAGAATTAAATACAATTCTAATGTTGGCAACCCTACAGTCACTGACATATGCAACATTGTTTATCTATAAGTATAGTTCTCATAGTCAAACATTATTTAACAACCAAATCAATTTTAACTGTTCAAGCTGACTTCAATAAACAGTTCCCTGATTCTCCAGTACCTAAAAAGTCTACAATATCACATTTAATTGCATGATTCCATGAGACTGGAAGCATACACAACAAGAAACATACTGGTTGGCCTTCTCTATTAAGTGATGAAAAACTTGAGGATTTTGTTGTATTTAAGAAGATAGAGGACACTTTCAACATCTATTGTAACCCTTTGTTAACAATTTGTAAACATAAATTAAGAATAAATGAAATTTTCTAATATGGGATGGACAAATTTAGAATTGCTCTGTATAAAAACTATTATTAGCAATTCATACAATATATTAGCAAAAGTATTAGGACAATTTTATTAAATCGTGAAAATTTAATTAATTGTGAAAATAGCCAATTATTGTTAGGCAAATGAAAAGCCACATTCACAGCTCCTTATTTTCAAAATATGCTTTTTCGAAAAAGAAAAAGAAAAAGAAAAAAATCACTGGAGATAAATTGAAGCAATGTTTGAGAATATTTGTTTAATTTTTAATGAACTTTTGAGCTGTAACACTTAACAGAGGTTGTTTTTACACTTGTCACTTCACCCTCCCCCCAAAACTGACGAAAATTGAAAGAATCATTATGCTAATTTCTCGAATTACATTTAGTGTAATAAATGATTTGTCATAACAGCTATTATTTGTGTATTAATCCTTGAAGTGTGAAAGAATCAGTCAGTTTTTCAAACTAAACTCATCAAAGGTTGGGTTAATTTTGAAATATTTTCAGGAAAACAAAAAAAAACAAAAACTTTAGGATCCTATTCTATGTAACTAAAAGAAATTGGTAATGCCATTCTGAAGTAAATAAATAAAATAAAATAAATACCCCCTCAAGCAGCTGCTTGCCACAGAGGTCTGACAGTAGCCTGTCAGTTTATATGCCATAGTAGAAGATCTGAGAGGATGGCAGGACCTCAGCAGAAAAACAACATACACGTCCATGCCTTACCCGGGGCTCGAACCCAGGTCCCTTAGATCAGTAGCCAAGCACGCTTCTGAAGTAACTACAAAAAATGTTGATGTCATTCTAAAGTAACTAAAAGAAATTAGAGAATAATATAATATAATTTCTTAATTTTTGCAATTAATTAAATTTTTTTTTAAAGTATGATTTGGCAAAATAATAAAATTTTGCAGCAAAGTTCTTTGGGAACTATATTGTCTTCTGGTACTTTATGAGTTATGAGTATTAAAATAGCAAAAATTCAAAGAAAAATAAAAGGTAAGTGAAATCAATCTATAGTAAATATATAGAATTACCTGTAGACATAGAATCAAAAAAAATTTAAATCACAATTTGCAGAGAAATGAACTAGCCAGTTATAGTTTAGTGGTCTAGAGCACCAGGTATGCAACTGGGAGATGGGGATTCAGGTCCCACTCATTGTCAAAACTCATTTTTTCCACAAAAGACGTAAATGAAATTTTTTTATATATTTATATAAATATATATTGTATGTTATATGAGAAACCAGGACAAGCCTAACATAGCTTCAATATTATCTCTATCCTTTACGTAAGGAAATACCTTCTTCCTTTTAAAAAAAAATGTAATATTTTAATATTAAAAAAAGTCTTTTTTCTGCTTTTACTTCTATACTTTTTTTTTTACAATTTTACTGTTTTTTTATTTTATTTCATTATTCAAATATTAATATTTTATAATGTTCCAATTATTGCTTAAATCTTCATTCGTTTAACATTTTTCTCAAACTTTTGAAACATGTTAATTATCCTAAGTTGTTGTTGTTTTACCTCTGAGCGGCACTTTTTTGCACACCATGGGCTAAATGGCCAGGTCCCATGGACCCCGAAGGCTCAGAGAAGATTGGGGGAGGGGACCCACTGTAACAGCTGTTGGGAGACAGATGGTAGCCTCCCGTCAAGGCCATCCAGCGTGTTCTTTAACATGCACAGGGTATGGCTCTCCCGCACACGGGGCCACGGCTCAACGTCCCATCCGACGGACGGCGGCCTTTTCAAGCCCATCGGTGTCCCCTACTGACCGTGGGCAGGGCGGGGAATTTTGTGGAGATAAATCTCAATGCTGACCCAGCTGGGACTCAAACCTGGGAACTACAGATTACTAGCCTGGCGCCCTACCGACTGAGCCACCCCTGCCCCAATAATTATCCTAAGTATACATCATATATTTACTGCTAAAGTAGAAAAAACAACTTAGAAATATAAATTTAATTTGTTATTGAAACAAGATACTTTTATAAATATATAAATAAATATGAGAAAGAGCTAAAAGAACAAAAAAAAATAAAACTTATAAAATATATTCTATAGCATATATAGTTTAACCAAGGCATAAAATTTGCAATTGAAATCCAGTTTAAATTGCTGCTATGCAGGCCTGGATCTAGAAAAAAATTAAGGGGGAGGGAAAGGAGGAAAAGTAAATGGATGAGCTGGAATGGACAGGAATACTATTCTGTCATATAATCTTCTCCCATTTCAGTGATCTTTAACATTTTCTTGAAAAACAGATATATTAGGTTTTAGGGGTGTTAGGTGAATACTTATGATTTTGGTAGACAACTGACTAGAGCATATAACTTTGCAAGAGTTGTATAAAATGTGGTACCAATACAATGGAGCTATATTATACTCTGGCATGACCATGAAATTTGTCAGTAGACCACACCTTTTGAGTGATTGGACTGACATGATGGTCCAGTTTTGTAGATAAAAAATTAGATCAGCCAACCTGATGTCATTGGATTCCTGTGGAGTTAACTCAAATCCACAGTCAATGCAATACCTTCACTGATTCTGCAGGATCTCAATGGATAATTGCAGTAAGTGGCACTATTGATGCCACCATATGAGGAATGCAGTTGATGCCACTTTTTGAAATTTTATTTCACTAACTATATGGTTCCTTTTCCTCCCAGTTTCCAAACAGTTTTCTTCATATTTTATAGTTGACGAGTTTTGTTTCGTTTTGTTCTGGTGATGCTCTACACTTTTGTAATCAACCTGTTTCTGTTATATATCATAGTTTTGAAGTGAATGACAACTTTTCAAACAGCTTTTATTTTTTAAAAACAACTTTTCAATCTTTTATAGGTAACATAAGTATAAATAAAATTTTCTTTATGACTAATATATGTCATGCACTCAGTGGCCATTGAATAATGTCCACTGTACATTGAATAATGTCCACTCACCTAACACCATGTGGGGCCTACTTATACTCAAACAACTGGTTGAAAATAAAGTGGTATAAATGCTACCAAGTTATAATATACCTCTGATGATATGCTCAGGCAAACTGACTCTAAAGCATTCCACAGGTGATTAATGGTGTTTCGGCTTTTTTTTTTCTGATCATAGCTGATGCTCAGAGATTCAGAGCAGGATTTCCTTTGGACTGCAAAATTAATTTTGAGCAATTAATGATTAAAAAGGAACTCAGGTGTCAGTTTCCTGGTCTGTGCCTAAATGGCAGCATATGTTGGAAATAAAATAAAAATTACACTGTCACTACAGTAAAGGAAGCTAATATGGACAAGAGACAAGGAAATGAAAGGAAGAGTGGTCAAAATTAGTTAATGGCCAGAAACTTTAATGGTGTTCTCTATTAGTTTTCCAGATTTGAGCTAGTAAAGCAACAAAGTGATTTGTGCACTGTAATGGCTCCCAGAGGTCATCATTTAGTTCATTATTTATAATAAGATGTGATGGCTAATTTAGGAGTCAGTGAGTATAAAGTAGGATTGCATTAGCAGGGTATTTAAGCAAACCAGATAAAAATTATTACTTACGTAATTTCTCATCTAATACTGTGTTAAATCTTTCTTTGCATTAATTTCAGCAGTAATCCTGTTAGGTAACTCTACCAGTTGTTGGATATAATTTACATAAATTCTAGTCTATTCCTCCAACAGCATTCATAGTTCAGCTAGATTATGTGGATGCCTATTTCAGTGTTAAACCCTTTATTTCAGATAATCCCACAGGTTTTCAATGGAATTTACATTCAGTGACTTTGCAGGCCAGTTGAGGTGTCCCAATGTTACCTCATGCCCATCACAAACAATTTTGGTCCTTGCACCCTTGTAGTTGCCATCCTGGAACACTGGAGTGTCTATGTTGTGTTTGTCCTTCACACGATGCACAAAAGACAACACCTGGTGGTTCAAAATCTGTATATAGCTTTCCTTATTTAAATGGGTTAATACCTCAACTAATGGGCCTACCTCATGGTGGATAAAGCATCCCCAAAACATTACAGAACCACCTCCAGCTTGAATAACACCTTGGATACAGTCTGAATGGAAGGTTTTATTACTCCTGCAATTCATTCTCTGCTTGCATTATTGGAATACAGAAAGAAATGCAACTCATCTGACCAGATAACTATTTTCCATTCCAGTACAATATCTATATATCTATAGCTCTTAGCCCATTGTAATTGGGCCACTTTATGTGTCTCTTCCAAGATACTCTACTCCAAATACCCATGAAATGCAGTTTCCTTCACAATGTTCTTTCTGAAAGAGGCTGATGTGGTCCTTCATTGACTGTTAAATAAATAAATAAATACCCCCTCAAGCAGCTGCTTGCCACAGAGGTCTGACAGGAGCCTGTCAGTTTATATGCCAAAGTAGAAGATCTGAGAGGATGGCAGGACCTCAGCAGAAAAACGACACATACAACCATGCCTTATCCGGGGCTCGAACCCAGGTCCCTTAGATCAGTAGCCAAGCGTGCTAACCACTCGGCCATGGGACGGCTAGCAGTTCCTATCTGGTTTGAAATCAGTTTACAGTCAGTAGTCATGATATTTGCCAGTGGTTCCTGTCTGTGAGCACTGACTTGTGGCCACAGTAAAAGTCTATGACTGGCAGTTGAACTAGATGCACACCAATGTCTATACACTCATTGGACTGTTTAGAAACATCAGCAAATTTGGCTACTTCCTTCACAACATGTCCTTTAGCCCTGTCAAATGCAATAACATCCTTTTGTCACTTGGTTATGTCTTTCTTCTGACCAGATTTACAGCAAGAACAATATGTAACTGGCACTCAACTGGGGCTGACAACACTACAGAGCACATGGAAGGTCACATGCCTCTGTAGTGCTGCATTAATACAGGTGTGGCATCTACTGGTGTATCAAATTGACACTACTGTCTATGGCAGGATAGTTGTTAATTTTTAGCCTGGTGTGTGTTATATTGCAATAAAATAATAGGAAATTTAAATTGCAGCAGAAAAAAACTAAGAACATGCAATACTGTCATGTCAATTCATAATTTGGAGTATTCATTGCTATTTTAATAGTGCTTATGACGATATTGTTTTAACAGACATTAAAGCATGTGACATTACAGACATTTATTACAGATGTTGTAAGTAATTTTATGTGTAATACATAATACAGCATTTACATTCTATTCAGTGAGGTAAGCATCAAAGGAATATTTTAATTTATATATACGTACTATCCATCCCTATTACTAGCCCATTGACTGCAGACTGATGAGATCCTTGGAGGCTTTCAAAAGTAGGATGCAACCACACAGTTAAGTTGAGAAAACCTTTGGGTGGTAAACGGCCTTCAGTGATCAGAAGGCAGTCACCATGCTGTATGCCTTCATCATCCAAACTGGCTATTTCTGATGAAAGTTGTTCCATTGATTCTCCACACCAACTTGTTTTTCGTAGATGCCATGCCTCACCTATGGTATTATGTAATAAGATTTGGAACATGGAGAATATGAAGTTAATAAATAAGTAATAGAACACATTAAGAATAAAAACTAAAATGAAAGCAGTTTACAAGAAGCACTATATCAGGGTTCTCAAACTCAAATCACACATAGGGGGCCAAACCATTTACTTCTCAGTGTATGGTGAGCCACATCTTATTTCAAGCAATAATAAGCAAAACTTACTTATATTTTTTGTTTTATTATTTATATGTTATATACTTTAATACCAAAACATAAATCTGAATTTCATTTGTAGTGGCTTCATCTTCAGTTGAATATGACCATATTTTAAGTATTTAATCACTATTATGCTTAAGGAACAGGATGAAGATCAGTGTTGAGGAAAAATTGTCTTGAGCTGGGTGGTATCTGAACCCATGACCTCCTGATGACATATCAGGTGCTCTGACTACTGAGCTACTGGCTGCTGATCAATCTCTCCTCTACTGCAGATGTTATGCTATATACTATCATAGCCACATGCACAACATGACCAGCCACACTCCAAGAGCCTCCTGACCAATTTTTTTTTTAGCAAATCTGAATCTGCATCATTTCTGGTATGATCACTAGAAAATAACTACAAATGGCATCATGGATTAAGATCCTACTTGGTTGAAGACAATTTATTCTCTACACCCATCTTCATCCTGTTACTTAAACAGCTTAATAGTGATTAAATACTTAGCAAATCAATGATGAGTTGTGGATTTACTTTCTTAAATACAACCATATTCTCCATATTCACATGAGGTAAATGCAGTCCAGCCAAGTTAGTAAGTCACAAGCTTACTAACTTGACTGTAATTTAGTTCACTATCATGATTATGGTAGAAAGTATTGCCTGTGGGCCACACAAAATGATTTTTAGGCTGTAAATTTGAATCCCTGCATTATATATATATATATAAACAGTACAAGATTCCGTTTTGTTAATTAAAATTACACAGATCAAAATATGTGTGATTCAGAAATTCCAATTCCCAGTTTCTTGCATTCAAAATTTTTGACAAGCCAACTGTCATTTCTACTATTATGATCTGAACTTGCCCATTCTGTAATTTTTGGGCACATCACTGGGAACACCATGTAGTTATTTAGTAAAAGGAAGACCTCAAAGAGAAAATTTTGAAACAAAAATAAACCTTTTCTTCTCTTATGCAATAAATGTTCCTAAACATGAGGAAATTAACTTCACCTGGAATTCAATCTTAGTTTTTTTATTTTTGGGCAAATGTTTTAAAAATATATAAAAAGCAAATAATATAACTCTCACACTTTAGCAAAATTTCTACAATACCACTGATGCTATGATCTCTTTCTTTTCTACTTCTTTATATATTTATATTTTCAATACCAAGTTCTTTTTTTTGTAGCCAGAAACAATTAATATGGATTTCAGTGAACTGTTCTATCGTTTGATATAAATGACAGAAAAGTAAAGTGGAAAAACTGGCATTTAATACATTGAAGTGCTAAGAGTTTAAAAAAAAATAGTTATTCAAATATTTTCTAATTTAAATAATTTTACAATGTTAGATAGTAATGTTTATTGATATATCTTTGCATACATAAATGGTGATTAGTGCTAGTCATGTATCTCTTTCAATAACATATTTTTTTTTTTTCCAAAAGGTTGAGTTTTAACAATAATAACATTTAAACATCTTGCTCTCAGTGTGAAAGGAGCTAACGAGCTTAAAAAGGTCACCATCTATCAGATGGAACATTAAGTCATGTGGGCATCTGAAAGCTTAAAAAAAATTCTTCTTTTTAATGAAAATTAAACAATATTATTATTAATTAACTATTAAACAAAAAATTGAATACAGTTAAATATTACTGACATGCCCATATCTGTAAAATAAGTGCAATAAATTTTGCATAATAAATATTAATTTTATTATCTTGGCTTTCATTTGGAATTAAATTTCTTACACAACAAAAGTTTATTACTCTTGAAAATTCCTGTGCTGTGCAATGAATACAAATAGTAAAGATGTTTAATAAAAAAATATTCACTTTTACTCTTCCATATGTATTATATATATAAAAGAAACAGAGAAAAAATTTACAGAGAAATAAAAATGCATTACCTGAGAGTCCTGCAATAATGAGCATCTGTTTGAGGCACTGCTGAACAGTTATTTTTTTGCTCACAGTCAATTCAAAATCAGGACTATCACCTGCTAAAGCCCCAATGCTAAACATTACTGTGATCTATATTGGGCAAATATATATATATTTATAATGAACATGAAAAGGACATTTACATCTCTATAAAAAAACAGAATTGAGAAAAAACACTTTTTATTAATTTATTAAAGTATACTTCACAAATATTTGAAGTCTCTCTGCTTTCCATTAATCACAATGCTTGTTACTTAAATAGTAAAATTATTTCCATGTCAAAAATGCATCAAAAATATGCATCCCTAGTTTTAAGTCAATATGCTGTAACTAGTTATTTGAATAAGAAAATCTGATGAACATGAAGTGTTATAAATGTATATTTATCAGCTATACATCTAATTTTTTGGAATTTCAACATTGTTACTGCTGGTTTATTTATAGATATTACTTAGAGAAAATTTATAGTAAATAACAAATAATGTATAAATAGAAATTTAGTATAGCAAAGAACACTTTTACAAACAATTATCAGCACATTACACAATATCAGCATTTTACAAACAAATATCAGCAGTATTATGTTGTAAAGTTATATTTTATCCCCCCCCAGGTAATAAAATACTAGTAAATTTTTTTTATTATTATTATGATTCCTAAGTCTGTATGAGTTCACCAATTTAAAATTTAAATTTCATTCATTCAGAAATTTAATATTTTTTTGTTATTGCCTTCTAGTTATTGTATTATTACTTTTAGTTCCTAGCAACTGCTAACTATTTTGTTTTTTTATATCATTTCACATAAGCTACCAATTGTTTTACCAGTTGTTCACCCTTTTTAATCATATCGTATTTGATTGCTATTTAAAAAGATTACAATCACAGCTACTCTATATCAATTTAATACACATGATCTTTAGCTGCACAGTATTTAAAATCAATCCTATTCTCCCAATATGATTGCATAGAGGTTATCATAACATCTGATCCAACCACATTGCCACATGTGCAATACATAAGATAATCCCTTTAAGCCACAGTTAAGCTTGACATCAACTTTTAATTACAAAAAATTGACACAATGTAAAAGTTATTAGAAATATTACCAGCTCAACCAATTGGGCCAGCCCATGCTGTTCCAATTCTTCCAGATGATGTTCTTCCCAATATAACATTCCATACTGGATCAACTCTATTCTGTTGTTAACTGGTAATTTTTTTGCTTAGATATCAACAAAAGAAAATGTGTCACACTGATGATATAATTGTGCTTTTCCTGTTGAGGCTGGCACAGTCACTTAATATTTTCACTTTGATGCATTACACCATGTTTGTAGCAGTCTTTCCATCAAGACACTCAATATTAAGATTACCAGTTTTTCCTGATATTATAACTATTTAACAGGAGCACTTATTTTTAAGTGATCATATTCCAAGCTGACATTACTGATTTCCCCTTTTCTCATTATAGGGAGTGTAAAATAATTGACCAAAACATGACTCCTGAATGAGTCTTAATAATGCATAAAATATTTAACATTTAACTGTTAAAACCTTCACTCATAAAGCATTAAATATCCTGCAACAAACTACTACATCACAATGCATTTCACCTCAGTACTAACCTTGGGGCTTCCTCAGGTGCAAATGCAGTCCCACTTAACTGTCAACCTCGTTATATACACACCTCTTTCTGGTTATCGGTTAACTGCACAGATCATTGCTCATGTTGCTCATGCAACAGGAGGTTCCAAGCTACAGGTATGGTAGGTATCTCAGTATTACATATGGATATTTTATGTAAATTTATTAAAAGTGTTTCACGATAAGTTGGAATTTGGTTGGAGGTGCGGCTAATGGTTTATATTGTATTTTATTCATTTTTATATTATTTTATAATATTACCTGTGCCAATGCTGTATTAGGTTTCTTGTTTTTAATATCACTGTTATGCTCACACTTATGTTGATCGTATGTCTGATATATCTTCCTGATGTAATTATTTTCCCTTGCTAATTTAATTTACCTAAGTCTTCTATATTTATATTGTACACTCCCCCTGTAGTTATAAGTTTGTCTCGATCATTTAATACTAATCTTTTAATCATATTGGATAACATACGTGATACTGTCATTTGATATTTTTTAAAAATATTGTCAAGTGTTTTAGTTATTCCTTTTGTATATGGGAAGCTATATGTATAATTTTTAGTATCCTTTTGTTGATTAGGGGTGGGTTGTATGATTTTACTGTTTTAGAATTTAGCTTTATTATTTAATCGTTTTACTAAATTTCTAGGATAACCAGCATCTTCAGCTATTTTATATATAAATTTTAATTCACATTGAACTGCCTTGTTGTACTATATTGTAGAAAAACTGCTTATTAGTCTCTTGCTATAAATTGATACCAGTTACTTGACAAAGGAAACACAAGCATTGAATTTCCAAACTACCTGGTCAAATTTTCATGAACAACTACCTAATCCTTCATTGTATAAAACATGACACATTTTCCATATTTCAAAGTTTTCAATTCACTGCACTTAGTTCTTGGCAAAATGGGTTTTGAAATACCGCTAGTGATCATCTCTCTCAGCTGATGAACTGTAGCAGCTATGTTTTAATACAGTTCATGCCAACAAACACAGTTCTTCTCTGATGGAGCATTTTTCCTCCACATTTGCCACAATCAGTGAACATTTTTGTGACTGCTGCCATTCTCCATATTGTGCCGTGGATTGGGATATTGTGCCATGTTTTCCTGAGTTCCATTACCTCTGTTATGGCATCTTACTCACTGCATTACAATGATAAGCTCCCTTTCAAAGTTAATTTGATTAGCCCTTTTACTTGTGTCACACTTGACATTGCTTTCCATCATGCCTTTACTGCTTTTATAGGCCTTCATAGTGACATAGAATGTTTAAAACAATAAGAAATTTTGCATACAATGGCATATTTCATGGTATTTCATGCACTGTTCATAATAATTTAGCCAGGCAGTATATGTAGATGGTATGGACAGCATTTTTTGGTTTCATGTGCAAGTAGGCACTTAGCCTCAGAGTGACCATTGGGTCATTTTTATTACGCCTCTGAAAGATCACAGAAGCCAGTACAGAACTAGCATTTTCACAGATCTAATTAATTAATGCATTTCTTATAATTTTCACTCAGAATTGCACAATCTTTAAAATTTTTAAAATATACGTGATTTTTTTATTTTCTTTATCTATTTCAAGGTTAATAGAATTAACTTGGTAAATACTGTCCTGCTACAAAACTAATGTTAATCTAATTGCTTACTTTATTAATTTAATGAGGAGACAAAAATCCAGAAATTTGTTTTTAGAATACAAAAATGTTTATTCTACAAAGATTAAAAGATGTATTAAAAAAATCCCCAATAATCTTCATGATTTATATCAGTAATGTTGCACTATTTGTCAACACATCAGATAAAGGGGGCAAATATGTTGAGATGAAAAGACAAATATGCTTTATATCACATAAAGAATGCAGGAAACATAAACACTCACTATTATTTTAATCATAAATTTTAACAGAAAAAGTTACAGTAAAGCAAGAGAGTTTATTAGGAATCAAAAAGTAATCTAACAACTTATAACTTTAACACAGTAATAGAGAGTTAAAAGTAATTGTTTAAAAAGATACAACAACTAATAACCTTAATATACACAAAATTCCTACACCTTCAATAGCAAAAAATGTCTTACAGACATTTATGCATTAAATAATTATATTAAATGGAAAGTGTAATTCTTCCTGACAGATAAACAAATTAAATTAAAAACAAGCATAAACAAACCTGTCCATCAGTAGGAGCCTGTCCTTCCTCTATTATAACATAATTAACTTCTGGTAAGCCAGCTTCTCTGACTGTTTGTTTTTCGTGCACTAGAAAATGTTATATGCATATTATTACAAACAGGCAAAAATAGAAATAAAAGGCACACTTAATGAAGAAAACAAACAAAATATTCATCATAATGGATAACCTTTTCTTGTTTCTTTTCCCCTGTTCCCTGTGATAAAAACACAGGAAACAGTAAGAAATGTACTATTCTACAGAGTAGTCTTTCAGTGCAATCTGCAGCAAGCCCAAGGATTACAGAAAACGTTTCAATAATATTGCATCAGTTCTCCAAGTGCACCATTCAATGGTTAAAAAGAAGAAAAATAATTTTACCAATGCCTAAAAATACTTTGTACATTTGCAGTTAAAGTCTACACATAAGAAACTTCTAGAAACTAATGAATATTGATACGAATCCAAACTTTGCTATGCTGGAATTATGTTAACCTTCATTATGGTACAAGATTATTTGTAGAATAATCAGGTCAATAGCATTACTATTAAACTATCAAACACAATTTATAAATTTTTCTGACATTCTTCAAGAAGATATCGACAAATTAATAAAGAAAACAGGATTATGAATAATGTTTACACCAAAAACTAGGGAATAAATTATGAATTTAGATTTTAAATTCTGTTAATTATGATGAAGAATTAAAAAACAAAACCTAAAGGAAGTCTATTCAAATGGCAGCTGAAGAAAGAAATTATGTGGACTGTACAGAATGCGTAAAATATATAAATCTGGGAAACAACATAGAACAACAATAAACTGCAAATCCAAGCAAAAAATGATGGTACTAGTTTATGCTTACTTAAAATAAGTTACTGCCTAAAACTAATTTATGTTCAATAGTAAATCCCAATGGTGTTGAAAGATGCTCATCAGTTGCATTTTAAAAAAGAAAAACTTATGAACATATTTTTATACGTAATATACATATATGAAAATATATTTCACATTTGCATACATACTCACATGGTGGTTTTCTACTTTGAGTTTCTATGAATTTTCGCAGTCGGTAATCTTTGGTATCATCTAAGACTAGTTTGGCCTGGGCAAGCTGTTTTACTTCTTCAATAGTCTTTAAATAAAGAGTAGTCCAAATTAAAAAAAGAACAACAGTAGTTCAAACCTTAAAGAAATTCTAAAAACAAGTCCTATATAATCATGAAATAAGAAGTAACAGACAGAAGCAATGTAAAACATTAAATAACATTACTTTAACACAATTTACATTAATAACACAATTTACTTTAAAGAAAAATATTTTCTTCTGCATGGTATAGGTGTGACTGCAGAAAGAGAATGGGTGACTAATGAGTATACTTTTTAATGTTTATTAATGTGGTGGGCTTCACTATGAAGATAAATGTCAGCAAAGATGAATAAAAAGCCTAGTAATAGCAATGGTAAACTAATCTACATTGTCATAACTACTAAACATTTAAACCGTGAGGCCATTATCACCGAGCATGAAACATTTCATTATCAGACAGTAAAATTTCAATTATTTGATGAACAAGATGTAATATATCACCATACTGGAGAAGTTAGAAAGAGCATCTGGTGGTTCATCTGTGCTTTTCATTCAAAATCATAATCACTCAAAATAACTGATGCATCATCCACTGTTAATACTATCAATGAGACTGACAATTTATTGGTAAGCTTAAAAAATATCAATATTAAATTTACAATTTTTTTAATTTGTTTTTATTAAGCCATAACAGAATCTTTTAGAAAACTATTAATGGAATATGAGTTAGGAAGTCTATACAGGGTGACAAGAAAAATCCATATCCAAGAATTTTGGAAATGGCTAAAACAAAGATGAGTGGACAAAACTCAAAAGGGTCATCAATAGTGTGACATGCTGTGATTTTACATTGAGGCCCAACACAGTCAGCTTAATCCATGATTCCACATTGGAGAATATCTAGCATTCATAACCAACATACTGTGCATCAACAAGATTGTTGGGTTGTTTTACCTCTCAGCAGCACTGTTTTTGCACACAATGGGTCTAAATGGCCAGGTCACTAGAACCCCAAGGGTTCAAAGAAGGTTAGAGGAAATGAACTCACTGGACAGCTGTCACTCACTGGACAGATGGTAGACACCCATCAAAGTCAACCAATGTGTTCTTAATGTGCACATGCTATGGCTCCCCTGTACACAGGTCCATGACTTAACATCCCATCCTATGGACGGTGGTCTTTCCAAGTCAATCAGTGTTCCTTTCTTATAAAGCGCAGGGTGGGGGTTAGCCGAGATGAATCTCAATACAGGCACAGTTGGAACTCAAGCTCAGAACTGTAGATTATGAGACTAGTGTGCTATCGATTGAGCCACCCTGTATCAATTAAGGCTTTGTTAGCACCATGAAACAGGGAATTGGAAAACCTATTGTGAACAAGAGATAGCAATGAATGCAATAATTGATCAGTGTGTGATGCAACATTTGAGGTGATGAGATGAAAAATGTTTAACTAGCACCTTTTGTAATATGTAGAAAAAGTTGCATGTCCATATACCATAAATAAGATAGATATCAAAAAAAGTAATTACAAAGTTGTAGAGCATGATCAGTTCATCCAGTAATGATAACAGCTGGATAAATAGGGAGAATATAGGATTCATGTGCTAGCAAAGAACAGGATTATAAATAACTTTTAAAACATTTAAGTTTCTAACAATAAATACATTTATGACAAAGTCATAAATAAAAATAATAATAAGTCAAAAAATATAAAGTTTTTATATTTTTTCAGCCTCCCCCCCAACAAGAAAAGGTTATAACTTTATCCTGCATAAGCTAACAAAATAGACATTTTGAAGAATAAAAGAGCATTTTTTTAATTTTATGTATTACAAAACAGCATGAAATCTGAGAAAAACACCTAGATAAATCTGATTCTGAAAGTGGATTTTCACACTTCCAGAACATTAAGGGTTAATAAATTGCACTCAAAATATCTCCCATCATCTATAATGCAGGCCTAGATGTTTGCCATTTTTTTTTTACAATGTCATCATTGGTGTGATATGCTCTGATGATGCATTGACACCTCACAGAGTCATTACAATCCATGATCTGATGATCTGCACACAACATTGTAGCAGCAGTATGTACCAAACGAATATCACTGCAAACTGCATGGAAGCATGCTTGTTAGGAGTATCAAATACAGTAGTTGTTGGATCACACAGTCAGGCAAATATGCCTCACCCACTGAATCATATAAGATGATTATCATGTATAGGGAGTGTATCTGCAATGGTTTCACTGTAGCAAGACTATTTGTAGAATGATTCAAATGTTCAGCCACCGATACATCATGGTATTGAATGCCATCATATCTGTCACATCGTTCTTCACTTTAGTTTTTTTCTTCATATTTTTAACTATTTTTGCTGTTCACTATGTCTGAGAAAAGGAAATGATGAATATACCTTATCTGTGTACCACAGGAACCACTGATGAGCCATACAGTGAAGATGCAGATACTGTGGCCTGTGCGCAAGCCCATTTCCACTACAATCGAGGGATTAATAAATAATGTGTAGATTAACTGCAGGTTGCCAAACAATGATACAAGATTTACTTAAATAGACTATTTAAAAATGCCACATTTTATCAATGATCATGGAAAATGTGCTCCAGACTACCAGATTTAACTTTTAATATGGTTACATATTATTCAACTAAATACCCTTAAATTCATTAAGCAGATAGTCAAGTTATGATTACACAAAGATGATTAATCAGTGACATCATATTTTGGTAGACTTTTATGGATCTCCTAATTTTGCACAGGCAACTCCCAGCTTATGACCCCTCTGCACTTACAACCATTTTTTCACCTGAAGTAGCCCCTTAAATTACCCAATTTATGCCTGCAATTCACATTTACAATGCAGAAAACATGTCATTTCAAAAGAGGAATTGCATAGTGTCAATCAGACCAATGCTACCTAGACATATATATCTAAGAAATGTGGTCAGACTCACTAATCTTGCCTTCTGAACTGCATGCATCTGTGTCACATCGTTCTTCACTTTAGTTTTTTTTTTTTTGCATAATTTGAACTATTTTTGCTGTTCACTATGTCTGAGAAAAGGAAACGATGAAGGAAGTATAAAATCATTGGATTCCTATATTAAAAAAATTCATTATCCAGTTTGTTAAGAAAAGAACCCCACACTCCCCCCCCCAAAATAATCCTTTTCCCTCCCAAAGTGAAGAATATGAAGGAATTTTGTAAATGGAACTTTTATGGTATGTGTAATATTGAATACTTAAAAACTTTTCAAATATATTTTCTGTGGCTTTATTTAATTTTGCACCATTTTCATAATAAATTTTGTTATTTTTAGGGTATAATGTGGGTTTCCTGAAATGGAACTGCTATTTATAACACTGCACCTATGGGAAATAAGGGTTTGACTTGCAATAACTCTCTAAGAACCAATTAGGTCATAAGTGTGGGGGTCACCTGTACATTATTCAGTGACCTGTCTTGTTTTTCATATTTCTGTTCACTAAAACTGTTTAAATTCTAATAGTGATTTGTATTGACTTTTATTCTAGTGGATGATCAGCCTTTGGTGGGAGGACAATTTTGGCATAAGTTTTTACCCCCCCCCCCCTGCTACACTCACTGAGGAAGTTTTACTCTCCCCACTGGCAAAGTTCCATTAAAAAATTTAATTACAAGTTTTTAAGTTTATATTCAACAGTTTTAAAAGATTCCCATCCTCCTTCATCTCTCTCAGTAACTTGGCTGTGCCACTCTGATGATACATAGGTTTTTTATTTGCTTTGGTGCACTAACTTTTTGGCACTTAGGCGAGATCCCCAAAATTCAACACCAATAGAAAAAAAAATCATATGTTTAGTAAAAAAGAGCAGCCTAAGAAAGTGTTCCTCCATTTCATAACAGGGCAGAAAATCCCATTAATGTGAGCAATCCAAGTCACCTTATATAATGTTGACCTGTACTTTAAAATGTACCACACTGAAAAGAATCATTAAAAGAAATAAAAATTATGTTTCAGGTAAATATAATATTATTCAGGATGAATTTTACTTTCGATTAAAATATAATTTAACTGTTTTATTCAACACATTTTTCAATGTTAAGCCTTAATTACCATAGTCCAATCAATTTTTTTCACTATATTAATGTGAAAACATCTTATTAAAATTAATATGCTTGTAATTTTTTTAATTTTTATTTTAAAAAGATTTGGTGTAAAATCCTGTTTAATTTGGTATATAACACGACCTATTTCTGTTCATTATTTAAAAAAAAAATCCTACAGTTGACTTGTTTATTTGACTTGGCACAATTGGCAAAAAGCCTGGGCTTTTCTTGTATTACTTAAAAGTATGGTACTGAGAAAAAAATTACAAAACATGAGAAATATTTACTTGAACAAGAAATTTTTTTTGTTAAACAGAAATAAATAGCCTTTCTATCTGTACATTATAACTATATCTGTCTATTAGTTTTTTTAAAATAAATTTTTATTTGCATTCCCAGATGCATTTTGTTTACTACAGGACTCTAAAGAAGTCCTATTAAAATAAAACTAATTGTCTTTTTTTGTTAAATATTTTATTTTCAGAAAAACAAGAATTAAATACTGATTAATTTGGCATATAACATGCCATAATTCCTTTCATTAGTTGTTTGGCAAAAAAGTTCTAAAATGAAGTTTTTTTTGGCTGAGCACAGGGCAAAAATAGCTTGGCCTCTGGATATAAACCTGTTTTTCAGACTGGACACTGGTAAGGTTAACAAATACAAACTGCAATGTTTGATTTAAAGAACAATTTGCATTATTTTGATTTAGAATAAAATCTAATGATTTGTAAATGCTGTCCTACAAGATATTGTTTCCTTGTAAATTGCACAATAAGGAAAATAATGTAATAATAAAATGCATTATAAAATTATTTCACTACTAGCTGAACTTATCCAGCACTGCCCGGGTGTCACTTTTAACCTGTATATTCTTTTCACTGCACCAAAGGTAAATTTTGTAAGACATTTTAGCACAGATTTTCAATAGGAAGAAATCTGCCCGGTGTTGACTTGGATTGTTGTTGACATCAGCGAGCTCTCTCATAGCCTGTGGCTTAGTTTCTGCGTAAGCTTTCGAGATTTTTATTTCCGTTACCACAGACTTTGCTGCCCTATGACTCCCGTGATATTCGTCTGCATGGTGGAAATTTCATGCACAGTGTTTCCCTTGTGCGCTGGTGATTGGTTTAAAAATCAGGTTCTCACTTGCCCCTTGGCATCGTTTCTACACAAATTGTGACAGCTTGTATCTCACTTTTAATCTGCATAATTTGTTTCATGCACTAATGGTTAGTTTTCTAAGTCCCCCTTTAGTCCTTTCTTTAGTCCCCCTGACATTTTATGATAATTTGAATATGAAGAATTTCCCGGTGCTGCAAAGGTTATTGCTGATTCGGCGCGCGTTCTCAGAGCTTGTGGCAAACGATCGAGATATTTTTAATTCGTCAGATTTTGGCATTCTGTAATTCCCGACATACTTCACCGAAAGGTCCCAAATTTCGCAAGCAGGTTCCCCATGCCCGACCCTTTTTTTTTTTGGTTAGAAAATCAGGTCCCTAGCTGCAATGGAATGCCTAAATAGTGCTTTTGGAAATGTGGGGAATCTGGCAACAGCATCAGTTTTCCAGCAAAAGATTTAAATGCTATTTTAACACTTTACTTTCACAGTTAGGGAGCAATAAATGGCAACAGTAAATTTGACAGCGATTCTCGCTTCCCATAGGAATAGCATGGTAAATATTTTTGGTTCTAGCAAGCCCCCCCCCCCCCCCTGGACTTTTGACCTGAAATTTGGCAATGCAATCCAGACCACAATCAGAAACGTTCTCTGAAAATTTGGAGTGTGTACGTTGAATTCCCGATGAGTTATGGCTGCCACAGACAGACAGACACCTTCTTTTATTATATAGATTAATCAATTTCTAAATATACTTACACTTTCAGAATCTACAGTCAGCTTAACTGATGGACATCCGGTTGTTTCAGAGTCTTTATCTTTATTTACCTGCATTTAAGAACAATATAACTAAATTATATATTTCAACAGCAGTTAGTTGTTTATTTCTTATATATGACAATTGCTAATATTACTAATCTTTTAGGCAATTTTAAGTATTAAATCTGTAATATATATGATATATTACTTAAAAATAAAAATAAAAAACTCCCAACTTGCCATTTTGGTAAACACTTATTCACTAAAATGTTTTGCTTTGGAATTTTTATTTTTCACAATTGCACACTTTATATTTTGAAAAACTACATTCATGCAATATTATATGCCTTATATGTAGGCAAAGGTCTGAAGAAAATGTTTTACAAATGCAACATTTTCTCAATATGTATATGCAACATTGATATATGGCTTTTGCATCCATAATTTACCAAAATTTTAAATGTTCATTAAAAAAAAATCAGAGAAACAATACAAAAATATGGTGAAAAACAACAAACATCAACATTTATGCTCCAGTTTCTTGTGCTGGCTAAGAGTTTCTCACAAGAACACAGTAAAGCAAGTTGTTGAAATAACAAATTCTGATGTTTATTTAGCAGGAACATTCAGGATCAGCAAGACAAACATGACAAAGAATTCATTTGTAGCCATCAAAAATGCATATAGGGTGGATAAAAGACAAATGTATGACTAACCATGGCTAAACATATCAAGGTGGCAGTCCAGTTACTGCTGAATTTTATTTTTTTTTAAATTACAGATATGGTACTATATATTTTTATACAAATCTTATGCAAGTTTCTTGATGGCCTGTTTTCTCTTATTTTATTATTTGTTGACAAACTGAATATTTCTATTTGAATTTTTAACAGAGTAACTTCATTTATTCCTTTGGACAGTTCCCAGAGCTTTGTGGGATCTCCATTTCGTATTATTCAACTTTGTTATATAAAGATTATTATAATAAACAATATCAGGAAAATTATATGAAACATAAAAAAGTACAATATCCAGCAAAAGACCACATCATGATGAGGGGGGTTAAAGAATGAAAGCTTTATTTATTTAAGAATACATTTTTGAAGCTAAGAAAATGTAATAAAGTTTTGAATTCAGCAATTTTAAATGATCAATAAACATTTGAAATGATAATGTCTACAAATGGATCTAGATTTAATAGTTACATGTTTGTTGCTTAAGATTGAGTTACCACTCAGCCCACTGAAATTTTATTATGAAACTTTTTTCTGAATGAAATGTTATTAAAACCTTTTTCTAGTCTTTCTCAAAAAAATCTCTCTCTATATATATTCAGCAGATTTTACTGTAGCATAAAATATATAAGTAGAAATATAAGGTGCCATTTGCTCTGCAGCATCACAAATACTTTGAAATAGACTAATGGGCCAACTAATCTTATTATGTTATTTTGTAAAAATCAATTTTTATATACAGAATTTGAAAAATAGTTAGAAATGAAAGCAGATTAATACGTTAAATGAAGTGAATTATGAAAATGAAATATGACAACAAATCAAAACAGTAACCAATGTAGATGTGACTAAAATCTATAGAAAAATATAAAAACTTTTCAACCATTTAGTATTACTATTTTCAGAGAAAATGAACAAGTTTCAATGTAATACTCTCAGTGCATATAGTGCAGCTGAAAATTTCATTGAAGAAGGGCTATTCAAATGGTAAAAGCCACATCTGGCTCAAAAAATAACCTTTGTGTTCTGTGGTGGCATGTGAAAAATATAAAACAGAAAATGTATTTGTTTTTGTAAGGAAAAAGAAGGAAATATCAAAAATTATTCCACTTAAAAATGTAATTGAGTAATCCTACTAAATTATTGGAACTTTTTTTTTTTTTTTTTTGGGGGGGGGGGGGATTTGCTTAATTTCTTCTATAATTTTCAGCTGCACTATATGCACAATAATTTATTTCATTATCATGTAGAATTTTTTACATTCAATGTCAGTGGTAAAAAATAAAAAATTTACAAATCCCCTTCAAATGTCCTTTTAAAAGTTAGAAATACTTGCCTCACAACAGCTTTGTATTAATAAAGTAACATGATTGGTTTCTTCTCCAGAATCTGAAAGATCTTTTTTATCTCCAGAACTTTCTACTATTAAATTATCACCATCAAGAAGACCCAACTCTTCAAGTGTGCATCCATCTTGGTTTTCATATATAGGAGACAATCTTGTGTCTTCACCTATTAATAACAAAAACAAATTTGTTAAAAAGGATTGTTACAAATGCCATTATGATTTAATGCGTACAGAATATTTTTATATTCATTGATTCAATATAATCCTTTAGCAAGAATATAAAAAAAGTGTAGTTTATTTGTAACTTTATTTTGTTTGCTATATTTCTTCAAACCTAAAAAAAATGCAACTGTACATAGATTTCATAAATATAACTAAATATTACTATATGTATATTTAAATATTTTCATTCAAAGTATAACTATTGAATTTAAAAATAATAAATAAATACCCCCTCAAGCAGCTGCTTGCCACAGAGGTCTGACAGGAGCCTGTCAGTTTATATGCCATAGTAGGAGATCTGAGAGGATGGCAGGACCTCAGCAGAAAAACAACACACACAACCATGCCTTACCCGGGACTCGAACCCAGGTCCCTTAGATTAGTAGCCAAGCGTGCTAACCCCTCGGCCATTTCAATTAATTAGAAAATTTAAATTTTAAATAATTGCTTAATGTTAGAGCAGGTGGGACTCAAACCTGGGAATTGCAGTTATGAGCCATCCCCATCCTTCTACTAAGATTTAAGTCAGGTTTTACCAACCGTTATCTCAGAGTTAACACAAAGAGTATGCCTGCTGGAACAACTCCCTAATCATTATACCAGTTATGACTTTTAAATTTTATTATTATTATTATTATTAATTATTATTTATGATATTAAATATTATTATTATTATTTACGATATTAAATATTATTATTATTATTATTAATAAAAAATATTATTAAAATAGTATTTATCATGAAATCAAAAGTAATGAAGTAATCACTGAGATGTTCTAGATGGTTCAGCCATCATTTATGTAAAATAGAGCCAAGTTTTGGAAACTGTTTTCATCATAGAGGAAGAACAGATAATCAAGTTTTACTCATACCTTTTACTAGTTTTATTGCCAAGCATCTAAAAATTTTGTCAGAATTCTTTGATACTTATTTTCCTGCTGATGATAGCTCATGAATCAGAAATAAAGGGATCCAAAACTCATAAAATAGATTTAATATAACTTAAAAATTCTGTAATAAATTTGATAGTTGAGTGATAAGGTATTATAAGCACACTTCAAAACTAAAACAAGAATACTTATTCAATCAGAGTTTGATGAAAAATCTAAAGTGACATTGAGTCTGTTACTGCCATTCCCTGTAGCATATTTTCATGATGCAGGATTCTCATCAATGTCTTTGACAATGACTGATAATACAGGAACTGACCCACCCACCCACCCACCCCCACATAATCCTCAAACAGCATGGATTACAGAGATCTAACCAGATCATGCAATTTACTTCTCCAAATACATTTATCCTTAACTACAGCTGCTGCATTTGGCCACTGTATGCCAATTCTAATAAGGTTTTATTTGACATTGCCTAATAAATTATATAAGGGCATTTGGGATCTGTTGCATAAACAGTGCATGCACTATTTCTCTATGCATAAGCGAATAAAGGCCAGCATTATACCTAATTGTTAGGTAAAACAGTGAATGATCGAGACCCTAGGGCAGGCCTGGGAAAACTACAGCCTCCCACCTCTTTTTTGTGTGGCCTGTTAGCTACTAATGACAAATAAATTTAATTTGTAAAAGAGAATAAGACTGTACAGAGGGAAAATAGTTGAACTTCAATGAAGCAAACTCTCAAAATAATTAATTTTAATAAAATTATGATGTTTCACTTTAAGTTTTTTTTGTGTTGGTTATACACTGAATGGACAAATTATTATACACACCCTAATAATCTGTTGCTCCACCCTTTGCCCTCACAACAGCAGCCAGACATCTTGGTAAGGACTCAATGAGTTGTTGAAAATACAAAGGTGGTATTGCTACCCATAAAGCGAGGATCACCTGTCATAGAGCATCCTAAGTTGCCAGTGGGGGTTGGAAGGCTTGAACAGATCTTTTAATTCGTCCCACAAATTCTCAATAGGGTTGAGGTCTGGCGATTGAAGGGCCATTCAAGTGTGGTAAACTCACCTGTATGCTCCTGGAGCTAATTGCTTGCCACTCAGAAAGTATGGTGTGGCATTGTCCTGTTGAAAGACGGCATCATGGTGCAGAAAGAGAAATGTTATGAATGTGTATAGATGGTTGGCAAGGATGTTCACATAACTTGTACGGCTGACGGTCTTGATGGTTACAAGAAAGCCCATGTAAATGCACCCAAACTTTTACACTACCTCCATCTACCAGTATGACCCCAACTTGGCAAGCTGGGTCCATCACTCTGTGTGGTTTATGCCACACAAGCACCCTCCCATTGGCATGATAGAGTTGAAACTGTGATTTGCCAGATCAGATGACATGTTTCCAATCCTCTGCACACTCTAGTTACGATAGGCCTTTACAAACTGCATCCTAATCTTTCAGTGCCTTGTATTTAAAAAGGGGATACAATGTGGATGTCGACTGCCATAGCTACCATCACACCTACTATCTGGCCATGTCAAACTCTCTTACATTGCTGCCTTTACCCATGATTACTTCTTCGTGCCTGATTCCAATGCATAAAGACTTGCTCTATTTAAAGGAATTGCAAATTTCAGCATCCCACATATGTTGGATGTGATACTTCTGCTTTGCATATCATTATCGGGGTGTATATAATAATTTGCCTATTCAGTTTACATACATTATTGACCATATATTTCTTTGGTGGCTAGCCCTTCCATTTTAGCTTTCTCTGTAGTCCTTCAACTAAAAATGTTTGGTCATGCCTGCCTTAGGACATTGATAAGCGAGGCATGCCTTATGTTTTCCATAAATAATCAAATCTGAGAGCTACAAAATTAGCAAGGGTCTTTATACACACACACACACACACATCTTGTAACATTCTACGTTTTGGCAATTGCTGCATTATTTAGTATATATATTTAAATAAATAAATAGACTAAAAGTGAAAGTTATATCTTGTTCTTGATACAGAAAGTTAATCAAAATGCAACAATTTAATATAAATCTAATATATAAAGAAGAACGTTTGTTTGTATGTTTGTAGGTTTGTGTGTCTGCTCATGCACTTGGCCCCCAGAAGAGCTACAGATTACAAAATTTGCATGAACGTTCCCTTCACCCAGGGGAAGAATATAAGCTATTTGTGAACCTGCTGGGGTCAACCAAAATTAGGGTGGGCAGGTTTGAATTTCTCAAAATCCCCATAGAACTTAACATTAACGGTTGAAAGTTATTCAAAATAACTATTGCCACCAATAAATTTGTAAAAAGGAATACATCAAACTAAACTAATATCTGATTTCATGTGATTAAACATTAAAGGTTGAAAGTTATTCAAAATAACTGTTTTCACCAATAAAGTTGAAATAATGAATGCATCAAATTAATTTCTTTCTGATTTCACATGATAAACTAATCGTTCAGTTTGTTGAGTCATGAGTGCAAGTGTCCTTGGATATTGAAGTCATTCTAAATAAACAGAAACTGAACACAAGATTTTTGTAGAAATGAAAGCTTTAAAAACTAAATTTGTATCAGAAGTTAAAATCATCAACTTAAAAAAATATTTGAAAGCTAAGTATATACAAATAATTAATAAATATTTTAAATAACATGTTAAGTAATAAATAATTTTGTTTAATATTAATAATAATTTTAGTACCTAAAAATTAATATATATTATTAATATATAATAAATATAAGGCATGCCTCACTAATTACCATAGTTAATTTTCTTTTGCTATAAAGTTACACATGCTTGGCAAATTGTATTCAAGAAACTCTGGTGAGTACAAAGTGATTTGAAAAGTTTGATTATCTGAGTGAGGAAATTCCAGTTTTTGGTTTAGAAACTTCTGACATGGGAAAGATTATGGGTACCTCGAACTATGTCCATTTCTTTCCTCTCCTAAAAGAGAGGGAGGTTAAGTTGTTGGATTGGGTTGTTTTACCTCTGAGCAGCACTTTTTTGCACACAATGGGTTAAATGACCAGGTCACAAGGACTCCGAAGGCTCAGAGAAGGTTGGAGGATGGGTCCACTGGAACAGCTTTTGGGAGACAGATGGTAGCTTCTCATCACGACCATCCAGTGTGTTCTTTAACATGCACAAAGCATGGCTCTCTTGCACACTGGGCCACAGCTTAACGTCCCATCTGACAGACAGCGGCCTATCTAAACCCATCAGTGTCCCCTACTGACTGTGGGCAGGGAGCTTTGCAGAAATAAATCTCAATGATAACCCAACTGGGACTCGAATCTGGGAACTACAGATTACGAGCTTGGCATGCTACCAACTGAGCTACCCTCACACCCTGGAGAGGAAGGAGATTGATGTAATGATATTTATGCCAAATGAAAGTCTGCAACATGGGGAGTACCATCTGCTCTACATTTTAGAAAGTTTCAGACCCAAGAAATGCCAGGTAAATCTGCTAGTTTAAAATAATTTCCAAATTCCAATGGAGGAAATGTCACATTACATTTTTAGTCTGTGGGAGCAGGATGCAGAAACTCTTATTACAATTTTACCAGTCCACGAGTCCAAAATGGCTGGTAACTATTGCAATAGAGCATCAATTATCCAAAGTAAATGGAATCATGCCATTCAAGAAAACTCGTTTTTCCAGATAATCCACATTCATTTCGAAGGTCTACAGAATAAATTAAACTGACTGTATTTAATTTTTGAACTGCATTTCCAAAACTCCAGAATTTCTTAATCCAGTCCTAATACACTACAGAAACTCTTTCTGTTACTGTCCATGACATTGCTTTAATTGTACATATAGTGTATACCCTGTTGTTTATTACTGGTGATTGAGGAATATTTTAGAGAAACAATTTTCTCACAATCAACACTCTACTATATTTTTAATTTTTATTAATTCTTTGCAATTTATTATATTTCCAACTAATTAAGTTAAACTTTTAAGGAAACACCAGCAATCAATTATAAAAGTTAAATCATATTTTTTTATTTGATTCAACAGTTGACAAGCTTTACATTCTTTTATATGGTATAAATGCTTCATGTATTGAAAACACTAAATAAAATTATCTTAAATAGCTACTGAGTTTGGCATTAAGTATTTCATTTGTTTTACAGTGAAAAGTGGTGAATGTTCAGATTTACAATATTATTTATAAGAAGCCATCATAATATTATTGCACATATTTGTATTATAATATTTTTGATAACTAAACACAACCTTGCAAATCCAGTCTACCAACAGCAAGATCTTCTAATGGAAAGGTCAGTAGATCACTGAGAATAACTTTCAATTCCCCAATTGTAGTGGTTTTAGGAAATCCCCTTGATATTTCTTTTGTTTCATCATTAGATAAAGTAACTGAGAGATTCAAAAGAATGGGTTCATGAATAGCTCCAACCATTAAAAGTTCTCCTCCAACCTGAAAATGCAATTAAATAACTGAAGTACATTTCAACATTGATTACTATAGATATATATTTATTTTATTACAAGGTGATATTTATAAAAACGAGCAAAAATTTACAACAAATTATTCAGTAATTATATATTTTTTTAATTTGTCAATGCCATACCTGAACATGACTGAAATGCATTGGATAATTAAATGAGGATTCATGTTATATTATAATTTGCATTTAATAGTTTGAAATATTTCCAGTTTCCATATATCGTATACATAATGTAATAGAAAAGTAATCTTAATTTTAACTTGTGTGTGAACTATCTACAGTAAATGATTCACTAACATTATTATTTCCAAGACAGTTCATTTTCTCAAATACAATGGAAGGTTTAATCCTAATAAAAAAGATATTTTATATTTATATATTTGCATAGTTTACAAAATTATTAGTCCTAAATATTGTTTGCATATTATTTGATAAAAAGAAACTTTCCTCAGATAAAGACTTATAAAATCTAATATGATCCTGTCGAGGGTTAAATTATTTCCAATCTTTGGGGAAGTATGACTTCAATATAAATACAACATATGACTATCCAAATATCTTTTCCAACTAAAATGAAATACAGCAGGCTTTCATCAATCAAGGGGGTTATACCCTGATAACTGCAACAAATCGTAAATCTGCAAGACTTAAAGTAATATGGGAAAAGCAGATTAGAGACCAACATGGGTTGAGTTATTTTACCTCTGAGAAGCATTTTTTTTTTTGCACACAATGAGATAAATGACCAGGTCACATAGACCTCAGGGCTTATTACAGAAGGGGACCCACTGGACAACTGTTTGGAGACAATAGGAAGCCTCCCATCAAACTATCCAGCATGTGAGGACACAGCTTAATATACCCTCCAACAGACAGTGGCCTTTCCAAGCCCATCAGTGTCTCCTTTCTGATCAAGGGTAGGATGGGAGTTTAGAAGAGATAAATCTCAATGCTGGCACAGGTGGGACTAGAACCTGTGAACTGCAGATTATGAACCTGGAGTGCTACTGACTGCACTAACCTTCATCCCAGAGACCAACATTATACATTAGGTTACCTAGTCATTATGATAATCATGATTAGTTTATAACTGAAGCTGAGGAAGAATGTGCCCTTAAAACTATCTCTTATGTTGTTAATGGTATATGTTCTGTAAATGGTAGCTAGGTATTCACTGGTAGAACTATGTACCAATCCCCGGTGATGATGCACAAAACTGACCAAGCCTAGCACCTAAAGTCTGACTCCACCTTCTCATAATGCAGACTGTTAGTACCTTTTGAAAGAGATACTCTCTTGTGGATGGGAATGGAAGGGGAGGGCTGCCAGATCAGTGTGACCTCCTGATCTGGACTACTGTGGCTGCTTTCCTGTTTTTTCAAACCTGTTTGAGGAGTCATCAACCACACAGGGTCCTGGTGCTGACCACATACACTAAAGAGCCAAATCATTATGACTGCCTGCCTAATATGATGTTGGTCCTCCATGTGTCATCAAAACACAGAATGTTATCTGTTGTTATCCCCCCACTGAGGATGCTGATGAGGATGAGAAGGATAGGTTTTACACACAACTTCAGGATATTTTGAATTCTGTCAAGAAAGAAGACATTGAAGTCACCTTTTCTAGGTGACTTCAATGTCTTCTTTCTTGACAGAATTCAAAAAATTTTTGTATTGGAAGCTGCAATGGCAATAGGCAATGTCTCCTACAGGTAAGTAAACTTGATAGTTTGAGAATAACTAACACTTATTACAAACATCATGACATACATAAGTACACATGGGTTTCACAGATGAGCAGCATAAGAATATGATTGATTATATATTAATTAGAAGCAAATGGGCTAGTTCTGTTAGGTCATATAGTGGAGCTGAAATACCAGGTCATATAGTGGAGCTGAAATTGGATCTGACCATTACCTTGTTAAAAGTGTCTTGCAACTAAAACTTAAGTGTTGTGCTAAGGTTAAAAAAAGTAAACTTTAACACAAAGCCCTGAAACACCATGTTATAGCTAAAGCTTACCATGATAGGTTACTTAATCATTATGACAATTATAGTTATGACCCTACTGAAGTTCAGGAAGAATGGGACTATTTTAAACTGGCTTTTCTTGAAACTAACAGTACGCTTTTAGGTAAAAGGGAGCAGAGAAGGCAAAACTATTTGAGTAATAAGGCATTGGAGCTTATTTTGGAAAGAAAGAATTGCAGGAATATCCTTAATCAACATTTTACTAGTCCTAATAAAAAGCATTATAAAACAGCTTAATAATGTGTAAAGGAGCAGTTAACAGCTGATAAAAATCTTTAGCTTGGCTGACAAAGCAGAGGAAGCTGTTAGCACAACAGCAGAGAGCTGTACCAGACAGTTAATATTTTGAGTGGTAGAAAATGGACAATCATACAGGGATTGAAGGATAAACAAGGTAAGGTTATAGAAGGTGAGGATTCTGCCATGGCAAGGTGGGCTGAGCATTTGAGAGATGTTCTAAACAATGTAGTTTGTTCTACTCACATTGTATGTAATGATGATAGATGCATTACTGGCTTTAATGTTGGCCCTATAACACAGTCTAAAGTTATTTTGGCTGTTTCTAAACTTAAACTACATAAATCCCCAGGGGTAGATGAAATTACTACTGAAATAATTAGAGCTGGGAATGTTTCTGTTATCACATGGTTGACTGTAATTTTGAATATTGTTTATGATAAAGGTGTTGTTCCTAAGGATTACTAGAGCTATCATTGTCCAAATTTTTAAAAAAGGTGATCGTAGTTCTTGTGATAATTATAGGGGAATTAGTTTACTTTCTGTTCCAGGTAAAGGGTTGGGTTGTTTTACCTCTCAGCGGCACTTTTTTGCACACCATGGGCTAATTGGCCAGGTCACATGGACCCCGAAGGCTCAGAGAAGGTTGGGGGAGGGGACCCACTGGAACAGCTGTTGGGAGACAGATGGTAGCCTCCCGTCAAGGCCATCCAGCGTGTTCTTTAATGTGCACAGGGTATGGCTCTCCCGCACACGGGGCCACGGCTTAACGTCCCATCCGATGGACGGCGGCCTTTCCAAGCCCATCAGTGTCCCCTACTGACCGTGGGCAGGGCGGGGAATTTTGCGGAGATAAATCTCAACACTGACCCAGCTGGGACTGTTCCAGGTAAAGGTCTTTGCATGATTATACTTAATAGATTTAAGAATCTGGTTGATGGACAACTGCGTGATGAACAGTGTGGATTCAGTAGTGATAGGGGATGTATTGATCAAATATTTTCTCATAGGCAGATTCTTGAGAAATGTTTAGAGTTTCAGAAACCTGTGGTTACTAGCTTTATAAATTTCAAAAAGGCTTTTGACTCTGTTGATCAACATAATTTGTGGTTGATCAAGAGATTGTACAACATACCTGATTAGTTAACATAATATTGACTATAATAACACTGAGTCACATGTGTGAGAGTTGGTAAGGCTTGTCTACTGATTGGTTTTAGCATTATTACTAGCGTTTTGACAAGGATGCATTTTTATCTCCTTTTCTTATTAGTTTGATCACTGATTTTATTATGTGGAATTCACTGAAAGGAGGATTTGGGGCCTTAAATGGAATAGAAATATGAAAATTTCTAATTTAGATTACACTAATAATTTGACCATTTTGACAATAATGTTGAACTCTCATTATAGCTGTTAATGAGATTGGTAATAAAGTAGGTTTGATATATACTGAAAGAAAACTAAACTGATGATAATTGGTCAGGGAGGTGGTACTTCAGTTCTTTTGCATGGTTAAACCCTTGAGAAAGTTTTCTAGTTTAATTATATCTGGAGTTGTACAAATGATACTTGTGATGCGAGATGAGATAAACTGAATAGGCATTGATGCTGGGAATTTTAAGAATCTATGGAGATTTTGGGAAAATAGTCATATATACCCAAAGACTGAAATCATGTTATATACTAGTTTGACTCTTACTAAAGCTTGCTATGATAGAGTAAATTGAATCTAGGATCCTTAGTAAGCAAGACAACAGGAAACTTGATGCCTTTGATTTTAGATGCATATGCAGTATCTTGAGTCTTAGGTGGTTTGACTTTGTAAGTAATGATGAGGTTAGGAAAGGCAGCCACATTGTGCAGAGACGTGTTAATTGCTACCCATATGCATAATTACAGATCAGTGAATAGCATTATAAGCAGTGTGCCTAAAGACCTCAGAAAAGGCAGTAGACTTATGATGCTGTGGGCTGTCAATGTCAGACAGGATCTTATTATAAATGGACTACAGTAGCCTAATGCAACAGCTGTAGCTCAGGAGAATGAATTTTTGAAGGGCTAAATTGTGTTTATGTTTGGAGGACTAAATTGAACATTCTGATTGATTCTGATCTTCATAACCCATGGCTGAATGTGTGTGTGTGTGTGACTGTCTGTTCGTAGGAATTTGTGAAGTATTTTTATGTAGAGAATTTAGTTTTAAAAATGAGAATATAATTTCCTGCTAGTCTTTGTAAAATAAACCAATGTGAAATGCCAGGAGATTTTCCCTTTGCTTAGTCAATTAACATAATAAAATACTCAAATAAATTTTTATCATCAAGAAGACAAATGGAATACACTTTTAACTAAAAAAAAAATAGAGAAAGAAATTTACATTTTACAAAAATATTTTTTTAATTTTTATTCATAAAAGTAAACAATACAGTATATTTACCATTTGATCCCACAAAGCTAAATAGCTTATCTGAAGGAAAGTGAATAAATTTAATAAAACATGAGAACAGTTTGATATTCTAGCTATGTTTTTAGGCAAAGCAAAAAAAAAAAAACCTGGTTTAAAGTATCATGTTATAAAAAGTTTCATAAATAAAACTAAAGTCTTTTGCACTTTCATCTGAATAGACCAATTTTTCTATAAGCATGATCTTTTTTAAGGCACTTTGTGATATTTTGTGTGAGGGTGCTTTTAAATTATTCCATATATTACTCCCAATCCCTTTATTTGAAAGTGGATTTGCCTTCATATAAAAAAAAGGGTTTAAAATTAATAGAATGGTCAAAAGAAAACAATATGGAAAAAAATTCATTCTTGCACAAAGTAGGCTAGAAAAATAGAATAATATATACTCTGTACATTACCTGAACACCATCCCATGCAAATATCTTAGTCCCCTCCAGAATTCCCAGCTCCTTAAGGCTCATATGGTTTTGGGCTGAAAAAAAGTGCATTCTTCTACATATATTACACTTATTTTAACTACAATTAGGTAGTATACGGAATATGCTTATACTACAGAGCAATTTTAGGAATGCCCAAAACAAAATCTAGCAATGCATATTTCTTAAACTGGGAATAACAAATATGTATATATGCAAATTTACCTTGAAATAACTAAGAAGCTTCAAATACACAAAATATTACTAGAAAGTTCAATGATTTCCAGCAGATATGGAATGCTAATTTTCAAAAATAAAAAGTTTAGTGATTCTTTAAATTTAGTGCTTTTTAATGGAAAAAAAATAAACTAATGCAAGATTCAGAAAATGTGAAAAGTGATATTTTATTGGTACCTATTCAACCAAAAATGTTTTTAATTTTTCTCTTAAAGCAAAAAAAAGTTGAGTTTTCCCACTCCCTTCAGAAGAATGATGATAAATCACCACTGTTAATTTAAACATTTCAATCACTACACTCTACTATCTAAATTCTAATGTATTATGAATAATCAAAATGAGACTATTTACAAATAATGATTTAAAGTTCTGCCATTTTTCAACTTAATCACCTTCTAATTATGGAAATTAATGCTACTTAGTAATTCAAAAACACGAATCCTAATATTTTTCTAGTACTTATCCACCCACCCTAAAAAATTTCATTTATCTCTTAAAACAAAAAGAGTTGAATTCCTACAGATGATAACGAATTGAAAGCAATAGCTTGTTTTTGAAAATTAGTTAAAAAATTAGAGTCTTTAGCAAGTTTCCTGTTGAAATTCAATGAGCAAAGTAGAAAAATAGTGTTTAACTCAAACTTGGGTTCTATCATAGGTAAAGCCTCAAAATTTTAATGCAACACAGGGTGGTCAAGGGGAACAAAATAAATTTGAGTTCAAGCAGTCAAGTATTTGAGGATTATAGGAGGTAAAAAAGTGTCAGATGAACATTTCAATCAAAAAATTTCTTGCACATAGTGGGCTAAATGGTCAGGTCAAAAAGACCATGAGAGCTTAGAAAAGTTTGGAGGGAGGGGACTTACTGGACAGCCATTAAGAGACAGATGGTAGCCTCTTGCCAAAGAGACCCACTAGACAGTTGTTAGGAGAACTAGATTATGCTGATTTGGCCCTTTGGGTATGTGGTCAACAAGATGAACTCTTTCATTAAAGTTATTGATGAGACTTTATAATATTGAGTTGATGCAAAAGTAATGGGAAAAAACGTGAAGCACATGTTTGTTTTTGTCAGGAAATGTGCAGCAGTCTTGTAAGCAATGTAAAAAGGCAGTGCATACATAGCTTTGGTATTTTGTAACTACATTTAGTCTGTACAAGTGGCAACAGGCATTTCACAATGGTGATGCAGGATGCATGTATTCATTCCATCATGCTATACAAATTCAGAAATGGTGTTGGTATCCAATAGTGTTTGCATAAACTGTGCAAAGCTTATGGAGGCAAAGTCACCTCTACAAGCATCTATTACTGGTGGTAAGACAAATTCAACTCAGGTGACTTTCAGCTTGGAAACAAACCTTGAAGTGGTCAGCAGGTGGAATTGAACAATAACCATTTAAAGCCACTGGCTGAACGAAAATCCATCACGGACATCCAGGAAACTGGCACAGCTAATGCACACCAATCGGTCCTATGTAGTTTGACATCTGCAAAAGCTATATTATGTGTCAAAACTGGATCCCACATCAGTTGCTATAACAAAACATGGTGGCTCTCTATACTGCATGTACTTCATTGCTTGTGGAGCAAAAGGCGATGGTTATCTTGACAGAATGATTACATGGGATGAAAAGCAGGTCACTTATGATAATGTCCATAAAAGGTCATAAGATGGTGTCAAGCAAGAGAATTGTCCCAGGCTATGATAAAACCAGAACTGCATTCTAGTAAGATGCTCTGTTGTTGGTGAGATTGCAGGGGTATCATCCACTATGAACTTTCAAAGTGAGCCCAAATCATCAACTTGGATGTCTACTGTGAGCAGCTGGGCTTCTTAAGTTTAGCACTGTAGGCCAAACACCTGGCATTGGTAAACAGAAAAGGTGTTGTGTTCCATCAGGGCAATGCAAAGCATTATGAACACAGCAGAAACTGCAGCAACTGGGCAGGGAAATAATGACACATCCCTCATATTCACTGGACCTGGCTCCCCCACATTTCCATCTGTTCTGATCCCTGAACAATTTCATTTCTGATAGGAGTTTCAGAATGACAATGAGCCATATAGAACAAGAGTTTCAACAGGTTGGGTTGTTTTACCTCTAAGCTGCACTTTTTTTGCACACAATGGGCTAACTGGTCCACTAGATAGCTGTTGAGAGACAGATGGTAGCCTTCCGTCAAGGACATCCAGTATGTTCTTTAATGTCCACAGGGTATGGCTCTCCCACACACAAGGTCACGGCTTAACATCCCATCCAATGGATAGTGGCCTTTTCAAGCCCATCAGTGTCTCCCTACTGACCATGGGCAGGGAGTTTTGCGGAGATAAATCTTAATGCTGGCCCAGCTGGTATTTGAACCTGGGAACTGCAGATTATGAGCCTGGCATGCTACAGACTGAGCCACCCCTGCCCCAGTTTCTATAGGAATGGCACCTACAAATTAGAAATATGGAACATGGTTATAACTCATATCTACTAATGGTAATTACATTCTTGATCAACCTAACAGGATAGGTTTAGTGATAAAAATTTGTAAGGTGGATGTTGCTCCAAGTTTTTTTTAAAATGGCTGTACTCTTACGGATTTCTCATTTCATTTATCCTGGGAGTTGTGTTACTGATACTGGTAATGTCCAACATGAGCTGAACAGGTTAATAGGCATTGCTGTTGGGAACTTTAAGAATCCATTGAGATTGAGGAAATATTAAGCATCTACACCTGGAAACTAAACTCAGATTGTATAAATAGTTTACTCCTTTCTAAAGTTTGCTATGGTAGTGGAACTTGGGACCCTTTGTGAGCAAAATAATGGAGAGCTTGATATCTTTGATTCTAGATGCTTACACAATATCTTGGGCTATAGGTAATTTCATTATGTTACTAATGGTGAGGTTAGACAAAGCAGTCATCAACCACTATTGAGAGCAGCATCTTGAGCAAGGAGGGAATGCATTGGTTTGGGCATGTTTCCCAAATGTAGCACTAATAAATACACATTAGCAAATAGATACATGAACAATGTGCCTAGGGACTTTAGACAAAGGTGAACTAGAATTTGATAAACTGACATTTTAAAACAGATCTGATTAAAATTGGCATGCAACAGCAGTAGCTTAGGACAGACATTTATGGTGAACTAAATGGCACAGTCTGGTGGGGCTCCATATCCCATTTGGAGTCTGCATATTTGTCTGTAATGTATCAAACTCTCCATCATTTAGGAAATCAGAGGAAATGATCATTACAACATTAATTAACCACAACAATGAAAACAGTGGTTTGCATGAAGCCAGGAATATCAAATATGGGCTATGGACAATTGGGAAAAGGTCTGATGGTTCAATGAATCATATTTCCTTTTGATGGTTGCACTATGTAGATGGATGGATGTCTTGAGCAACACATTGTTGCTCAAGATGCTATGTATATGCCAAAAACCGCATGAAGTAATGGATCTCATGTGCACTGTACAATGTAGGCAAGTGGGAGTAGTGTGATGGTTTGGGTGTTGTTCTGTTTGAATGCAATGGATCTACTCATATAGGGTGTGAGATTGTTGATCAAGGGCAGCTTTCAATATTACCATTGTTTCCTAATAGTGAAGGAAACTTTCAACATGATAATGCATCATGCCATTATGCTCATAGTGTACAAGAATGATCTCCAGAACATTAAGATGACTTCACTCACCTTGCATGTCCAGCCAACTCCCCAGATCTGTGAACATGTTGGATAATATCTGTGGAATGCTGTAGAATGATAACTTGATGGGTTGATATGCCAGTGGCCACTGTTACTAAACTGTGGGTTACTTTACAGTCAGCTTGGCTGAACATATCAAAGAAGGTGTATTATAACCAAGAAGCATCCCATCTTGTTACTTTTCAGAGCAGTTGTTGTAAAGATATATGGGGATTGGGAAAAAATAAAATAACCAGCAAGCATAAGAATTGTGGTGAGAAACATGAGTGTACAAAACTATGATATAGCATTCATGCAATGCTGTGTTCAGGTAATTATTCAAGTCTGAGAAACCTATACACAATATTAGGTTCAGTCCATGAAACCTTTGCATAAAAATTGCATAGAGTCCTGGTTTAAAAGATAACTGCAGTGAAGTAAGCATTACACAGGATCCATTATTTTGTAGCATAATGTACAATGGAAGAATAACATCAGCGTTCAAAGATACATTGCTTGGAAGATACAATAACAAGGCAAATTATAAACTGTCACTGAAACCACAGAGACCAACAGACACAATACAGAAAGCTTCAATGGTGAGCATATAATTTACAAAAGTGTTTTTCAACTAAAGCATCTAATTTCTATGAATTAAGATGTACTGTGATGTTCTGTTTGAATGCAGTGGATCTACAATGGGTGTGAGATCATAGATCAAGAGCATCTTTCAAATTCAAGTTTTTACTATCAGACATTATGCTTAAAATAATGGATTCTACTAGTGAAAAGTAAGCACTATGTATGCAGTTAAAAATAACTGCTTATGTAATGCTTACTTTTCACAGTTATCTTTTACACCAGAACTCTCTATGCAAGTGAAGACAGACTGAACTCACTGATTTCAAAGAACAGATTTATACACAGAGTGTCCCAAAAGTCTGGATACATAGGCAATTGTCCTTATTTGAAATATGATAATTTTATATTGTATTTCAGACAATTTTCCTTATTTGAAATATGATAATTTTCTATTGTATTTCAGATCCAAGGTGGCTTCAAAACTAACAGTAGAAGAAAGAATTGAATTCGTTCTCATGTACGCAAGATAGGATGCTTCACATAGAGGAATTGCTGCTGAATTCAATAGAAATCATCCTGATAAGCATCCAATAACACGTCACTGTTGGAAAAGTGTTTAAACGTTTTAGAGAAACAGGAAGTGTATATGATTGATGGCGAAGTGGCCATCCACAAACTGTAACTGATGAGGAAACCTCTGCAGTGGTATGTGAACACTTGCTAAGAAGCCCCAAAAAAAGTCAACACCCAGATTATCAGATGAAGCAGGTGTCACAAGGACCTCAACTCCACAAATTATTAGAAATCATCATTTTCATCACCATAAAGTGCACAAGTCAGGAACTGCATGGTGATGACACAGAAAGGCATATGGAATTTTGTGAGCAGTTCTTATAAAAGCGGGAATTTATGGCGTTTTACGGTGATGAAGTCTCATTTCATCTAAATGGTAGTGTCAATCAGCACAATGCACATTACTGATATAAAGGCAATCCAAACTAGATGGAGGAAGGCCATTTCCAAACAGATCCACGAATTACGGTGTGGGCGAGAACATTTAGTGACAGATTAATTGGACTATATTTTTTTATGATAATGTAACAGGGGAAACTTACCTCCGTATGTTACAAACTTATCTTGTCCCTCAATTGGATGACATCCCTTTGTTGGAACTACGTAAAATGTGGTTTCAGCAAAACAGTGCCCCATCACATTTTGCTATTGATGTGAAGAAGTTTTTAAATGAAATGTTTCTAAACAGTAGATTCAGAATTGAAGGAGAAGTCCAGTCGAATGGTCTCCTAGGTCTCCAGACCTAACACCACTTGACTTTTTCCTTTGGGGACATCTGAAGTCAGTAGTTTATCTAATCGGCCAAGAACAATTGCTGCACTAAAGGAGGAAATCATCTCTGCATGTAACAACATTAGCTCTGATACTTTGAAAAATATTCAATGCTCTTGTATTCAGCATATCCACAAGTGTTGCAAAGTGCAAGTCTGTCAATTTGAGTATTTGCTGTAATATACCTTTTAAATAAAGTTTTGCATATGGATCCAGACTTTTGGGACACTCTGTACATATAATGGAACATTTAAATTTTACAGTAAGAATTTAATTTAATACTATGATTTAAACATAACATGGATATGAGGTAAAACTACAAAAGTCAGAATTCAAATTCAAAATGAAAAGTGAATTTTAACTTTTCAGTATATTATGATCTGTATTTAAATGCATATTTTAATATAAAAATAAAAAACACTTTCAATATGAATTCTCAAATATATATATTTGGCTACAAAACAAGAACATTTTACTTTTTTGAAGTCCTTTTAACCTACTACAATGGTTATTTAACACAGTTAATAGCAAAAACGACAAAATATTAGTTTACCTGGTGTAAGCTCTTCGTAAAGGTGAAGTCCAGCTGGCACTTCTCGAGCTAAATGGAGAGTGAACTGTGTGCAGGAACATATTTCAGAACACAGCTGTAAAGAGAATATTAAGTGACTTTTAGTTTGATTTCTATATTATAAATTTGAAATCTATACAGTAGATACCCTCTTAATATCATCAATTCTTTCTTGAAAACTGTGATGTTAAGCAACACAACATTAAACAAAGCATAACTTCCCATAAAAAAATTTATAACTTCACATCTGTTCTGAAACTTTAAAATTGTGATCTGAAATAACTGTATATTCCCAATGCTATAAATCATATCTGAGCATAAATACCTCAGTTAGAACATAAAATATATACATCATAACAACAATAAAAAATGCATTAAAATCTAACATTTATATTAGGAGTACTCACCAAATCTTCCATTCTCCATCACTTACAATGCTATTGAGCTTTTTATTGGAGTATAGGAAAATTTGAGGGTTAGATGAGCTTTTGAAAAATTTATCAAAGGATTGCTGAATGGAGGACAAGCTTTACATATGGGTATCTGATTTGTATTCAAAAATAAAGTTCACTTGTACTTATAAGAGAACCTAATTTGCATCTAAAACCACATTTACTTTCCCATAATTGATACCAACTGGGAGATTTGCTAAAGTTGCATATCAAGTAACTTGTTAAAGCAACTTGGTATGCAATTTTAGCAATCCTTCCAGTTTGCCTTTTCATTATAGCCAGGAATGTTCCTCTTTTTAATCCATTAAGATTAAAAAAAGAACATTCCTGGTTGTAATGAAAAGGCATATAAACTAATTTAAATCTATTGTTATCATTTGCATAATTTATGCAGAAAATAATTACAACCTTGGGACTCTTTGATCCCATTAACTCAGTAAAAAAAATGAGAATTCTCACTAGTGCAAAATAAAAATTATTCCAGAACACTTTTCCCCATCAAATGGCAAACTGATATAACAACACTGTGTACAATGGAGATGTATATGTGAGTGTTTCCATTTTCAGTGCTGAGCCTGAAGACATAACACACATTAAAATGCTAACTCAAATTTGTTATGACATTGAAAATTTCAGAGGTTTAATTGTTTCACCTGAGTGGCACTTTTTTGCACACAATGGGCTAAATGGCCAGATTACAATGACCAAAAGGGCTCAGAGAAGCTTGGGAGAAGGGGACCCACTGGACAACTGTTAGGAGACAGATGGCAGTCTCCTGTCAAGGTCATCCAGCATGTTCTTTAAGGTGTACAGAGTATGGCTCTCCTGCACATGGGGCCAAGGTTTAACATCCCATTCAACAGACATTGGCCTTTCCAAGTCCATTAATGTCCCCTATTGACACAAGGGCAGGATGGGGGGTTTTGTGGAGATAAATCTCAAACGTCCCCCAAGTGGGACTCAAACCTGAGAACTGCATCGGCTGAGTCACCCCTATCCCAAAAGTTCAGAAGAGCAACATTAAAGTTGTGTGGTTGAATGAAGCAATGTCAACTTGAGGATCTACTGTATAGTGCAGCCAATTTTACTTACACTTATCAGGTATTAAAGCAGGAATGGTTGAAAACCACTTAGTTTACACTATGCCTATTTAACTTTTTATCCCTATCATTAATTGAGCCACCACTCAAGCTAAGAAAACCAGAATCATATAAAACTGTAGTAGGCAAAATAAATGGGCTGAAAAGGATAAAAATATTTCATAATGTAAAAAAAGAATGGTCCCCAAAGTACTTAACCAAGAATAGTTACTTACTTCTGAAATGCTGACTCGTAAATCATCCAGTGATTTTCTTTTATCAATCATTAGATCTAATACACTTAATTTATCCTGCTGAGGCTCTAATGCTCCATTACAACAGTAGTAATTTTCTCCTAAGTGCACTTGAAGAGTTATAGTATTCAAAACAGTTTCATAGATTTCCCTATTAAAAAATATATGTGTATTAATAAACATTGAATATATTTGTGCTAAAAAGGAGGGAAATATGCATAAATATTTGTTCAAATAAATTCAATAATTAAATCTCAGAAGCTCAGATACAATATGAAGAGTTAGGATGATAATTTTTATTATAGATGGAAACAGATGATTGCAGTCGATGTCTAAATTTGAGCTTTTCAAACTGGAACACTTCAGTTTTTTGGGAACCATATGTGATATAATGCAACAGTTTACTGAAATTCTGAATTCTGATATATATACTCATAATTCGAAAGAAATAATGGTGATTTAAATATCACTCATGCAGATAACACTTCTGTGATTTTTCACAGGATTTTAAGTATAAGAAATTGCTCCAAAACACTTTAACTTATTATAAGGAGGGTGTTTCTTTTATATACACTGAAGTGCCATTGAATTAGGGTAGGAGACGTTATCCAAATTCAGTATCGCAAGTTCCGCATTTGTGCACGTGTGGCTGAAACTTTGACCACATATAACTGTCAGCTTTGGCTTCCCCAAGCATTCGTTGTGAAAAGCGTAATGGGAAAGGCGCTGGACTTAGATGCATTTTACAGAGGGCAGATCATAGATGCCCAATGGATGGGACACTCGATCTCAGAAATTGTCAACGAACCTGGATTTTCTCATACAATAGTTTTAAGAGTGTTCTTGGAATATGAAAATTCCGGCAAAAAAAAAAAAGCACCCAGACTAACTGCAAAGGACAACCAGCCTCGAATTATTGCAGGCTTCGCTGTCTGACAAGCATTGTATAGATGGATAGGGGCCAGACATTATCTGAAATCACCTCCCTCTGAACATGGGTTCTAGCTGGGAAGTCAGTACATGGACCATGCAATGCTCACTTAATCTTTTCGGCTTCAGGAGCCAACGACCCACAAGAGTCCCACTTCTAATGGCACACCAGGCTCAACACCTTGCCTGGGCTAAAGAACATCAAAACTGGAGCATTGAAAATTGATAACGAATAGCCTGGAGTGATGAATCCCGATTTAAATTTCATCACACCAATGGGAGACTGAAGGTATGGTTCCAACCCCATGAAGCCATGGATCCTACATGTCAGGTTAGAACAGTACAAGCTAGTAATGGCTCAGTGATGGCTTGGGGTGTCTTCAGTTGGACGTCTGTGGGACCTTTGGTAAGTATATCGATGACTCTCAATGCATCTCGGTACATAGAACTCATGGCTGACCATTTACATCCATTTATGGCCATCGTGTATCCCAATGGATGGCGTCTACCAGCAAGACAACTGTTCATCTCACAGGTCCAGTTGGCTACTGCATGGTTGCAGGAGCACTCTGCTGACTTTGAAACAATGAATTGGCCACCTAGAAGCCCAAATTTAAATCCCATTGAAAATCTTTGGGATACCATCGAGCAGAGTGTTTGAGACAGTGTCCCATCAGCGACGACCTTGAGGTAATTGTGGATAACTCTGGAAAATGCATGGGTTGCCATACCTGTGGAACATTTACAAGCTTGTGGAGTCCTTGCCTCATCGTGTGGCTGCCATTATCAGGGCTAGAGGGGGTCCAACAGATTATTAGGTTGCTATCCCTAATTCAGTGGGACTTCAGTGCATAGATTATGAATTTAGGTAAGAATTTTTTTGAAGAGATAGGTTAATTAAGCATATTATAAGTAAAATTAATTATATGCAATATATATATATGTATGTGTGTGTATTACATTGCCACTATGAACTAAAGTTAACATTTACTGAATGGTCAGACCTCTGTGGCAAGCAGCTGCTTGAGGGGGTATTTATTTTCTTATTTATTTTATAATCGGCAAAAATGTTGACTGGATATATATATATAATTTTAAACAATTGGATATTTATATACATAATTTATTTTAGTTCAAACTGCTCTGGCACTTTGAATTGAATTTATTTTGATGTAAATATGAATTAGTGCATGTAATAAACTAAAAATGCAGTGAATGTAAATAAACTAAGAGTATAAGTTCATCCGGTTTTTTAATACTTAATACGTCAATGGCAACTTTAATACATAAAAGTGTAAACATCTTCTTCATTTCTAGAATAACTAGATCGTTTGCAATATTCACTTAAAGTTTTGGCATTTTCTATCATTAAAGGGTGCCATTCAAGTTTAGAGGATTCTGAAAGTGTAAATCATAACATTCCATTTATATTTATTGGACTGAGAAAATAATTTTTAATTTATTTCTAAAAACACAGATGTTGAATGCATTTATAAAAGAAGTTACATATTCTGTGAATCCAACTTAAAATTACAATCTTAATTCCAACCAAACAATTTTCATACCGTTTTCAGCAGTGGCAAAGGAAGCTCTATTACCAATTGGCCAACTTTTGGAGGAGGCTTATAAAATGAGAAATAAAGACCATAAAATGTTTTTGAAAAGTTAACATATGGAAATGCTCTGTGGCTTTCACTTCAGCTACTGTTATTTCTTTGCTTTGAAAACTGACCCAAAAGAAACTGAAAACCATGTGGCCAGTGACCAGCTAACTTGCTCATTTGAGAAAGAAAAGGAAACACAAGAGGTGAAGATGGCTTCTAGCTCTGTAATAAAGATTAAAATGGTATTTTTTTGTGAAATTTTAAAATTAAATTTGTACAATTATGTTTTGCATGAATATTTTTAATTGTTTTGTTTATTCATAATATATCCCACTAGAAGATCACTAGTGGATCATGTATTACATACTATTTTGTTTTTGTGATGTCTACAAATATATCTAGTGTATATTATATAACATATATTTAAGATGATCAAATTTTAATGCTCCAGTAAATCAGGTTAAAAATAATCTCAAATTTTTTCCATTGGAAAACATTAGCACTTGAACATAATATAATATTTATTTAATAACTATCCAGCAGGAAATAGGTGGGGAAGGTCATGCCTCCCACCCTTGAGAATGAGTAACCAGAGAGGAGGGGAAAATATTAAATGCATAACCAATAGTAAATACAGATTGTTTAAATAGAATTCAAGGAATAATTTTGCTGAAAAAATGAGTTTTACCATACATAAACAGGACTCAAACCCAAATCTCCCAGTTACATACCAGGTATTCTGACCACTAAACTATCAATGGCTAGTTCATTTATAGTCACAATCACAATTTTCTGAGAAATGGACTGTTGATAGTTTAGTGGTCGGAACAACTGGCACATAACTAGGAAATGTTAATTTGTGTCCCATTCAAAGTAAAACTCATTTTTTCAGCAAAATTATTTCTTAAATATATATTTTACCTGTATTTTTCAAGATATTTGTTAAAATCACTAAAATGAAGGGAAAAAAGTTTATACCAGAATGGAATTCTGATTAATTCCAACTCAATCTTGCCCTCTTCCCCCTTATTTTTTTTTCTAGATTGTGGTCCACTGTATTTTCATCATTTTCAAATATGTGATGCACTACTATTAATGCAACTGGTATTTCAAATTTTCAGATAATTGGATCATTTTTATTTTAATTATTAATTTTTATCACTTTTTTTTTTGCATTTGGACCACTGTGCATTCTAATAAAGATATGTTTGGATTAGTGGAATTTTTTTCCGACTAATAAACGTTTTCCTACGAATCAGTGAGTTTGAATATACATATTATTGATAACCAAAGATACCAACCTTTGTTTTTCTAGCTCTAAATTTTCACAATCAACTAATTCTTGAAGTTTCTTTGGCATCATGAATGTAGAGTTTCCTCTAGCTAAAATGAAGTACAATGTTTATGAAATTAATATACAAGATTTACAGCTTTCAAAAATAAGATATTTAATAGTAATCATATCAAAATAATTTTCCAACTTACCTAATAAACTGATTCTACAATTATCTTTCATTTTTCCTTTAAAGTATTTCATTGAAATATTTATGACTGAGTTAATTGTTTAAATTTTACCATTTCTAAAGGTTTTCCTTACTACCGACATGAAATGTGTAAATTTCCATAATAAAAAATATAATCTACTGTACTGTGATACCTATGGAAGGATAGTCTTAATTTTAAATCGATGATATTTGCTACCGATGACACAAGAATAATTGAGAATTAGAGTTTATTAAAGGATAATTATGCATATTTTAAGGTCCTGAAGAGATTTTACAATCAGTATGTCACTGAATATGTTTAAAACTGTAACACAAAAAATCTGAAATCACTGTTTAGAATAAACATAAACACAATTTAAGATCTTGAATTTTATTCAATTTTTTAATTTCTTTTTTAGAAAAATGACAAAAATAATCTATAAGTTTTTGTTGGTTTCTCATACACGATACAAACACTACACGAGGAATAATATATACACTTACACAAGAAATATTAAATAATGCATAATCATGATTTCAAAACAACTGTTCCTTCTCATCAGCTGTTTACTCACTGTAGATAAAACTCTATATCATCATACACTCTAAAAAGGCAACAGAATATACTACACTGTTCACAAAAATTAGGGGATATTTCAAAATGAATATGAAGTGATAAAAAAAAAGAAGCATTTGATTTTTTTTTTATTAAACAAGAACACCAGAAAAGCAAATGACAAGTCAAAGAAAGTTGTTCGATTATGCAAATGAGATGCAAAACCAACTTTTATTTCATTGGTGAAAATGCACTATACAAAAGGCTGAAAGTACTGGAGTATCTGCATGTTCCTTGATCTTGAAAGTGCACATCCTGCAATTTCCCAGCCCTTGCAATGCCCCTGCAACACGATTTGCCAGAATGCGAAGCCTGGAGAGCCATAGAACATCTTGACGCTGGTCAAACACACGACGACAGTGGCAACAACACTTGGAACATCCCAAAGTGTGATTAGCAGACTGTGGAATCGCTTTCAAGAGACTGGCACAGTATGAAGATGATGAGGGCAGGGTCGCCCATCTGCCACAACAGCAAGAGATGACCGCTACTTGACCTTATTGGCAAGAAGGAACAGGCACAGCAATGCAACAGAGCTGCGGGGACAGTTTCTTGCTGCCACTAGACAACAGACATGCACCCAGACCATACGAAATTGGCGCCATCGTGTCGGACTGCATGCCCGGAGACCAATGGTATGCATTCCGTTATCTGCTGAACACCGTAGAAGGTGGGCTGATGAGCATCGTCATTGGACCTGTGATGAGTGGTCAACTGTCCTCTTCTCTGATGAGTCATGGTTCAGTCTGCAGCCTGACAATCATCATGTCCTGATCTGGCATGAACGAGGAACATGGGAGAATCCACGTTTCATGCGAGAAAGGGACTCCTTTGGTGATGGTGGAATCATGGTGTGGGCTGGCATCAGCATTGGTGGTCATACTGACCTCCACATCATCAGAAATGGATCGCTGACTGCTGTCAGATATCGAGATGAGGTCCTGCACCCGATAGTGGTACCCTATGCTGGAGCAGTTGGAAACAACTTTCTTTTCATGGACGATATTGCAAGGCCCCACCGTGCGCATCTCGTCAACAACATGCTTCAGGAGGCAAGAATCGAACGCATGGACTGGCCTTCACATTCTCCAGACCTTAATTCCATTGAACATGCTTGGGATGCACTGGGAAGACGTCTGACAAACCGTCCAATTCTTCCCATAACACTTCTTGAGCTGGAAGTTTCTCTGGAGCAAGAGTGGCAGAGGATCCCACAAGAACTGTTGGACATTCTGATCCTGTCCATGCCCCATCGCTGTCAGTGTGTTTTGGCAGTCTTGGGTGACCATACACCCTACTGAACAGTCAATGTGTGCCACTCTCGTCCAGTTTGACATGCTTCTGTTCAACCCCCACAATATGTCACTTGCTACTCAATCACGACAATTGAGTTTGCATCTCATTTGCATAATCGAACAACTTTCTTTGACTTGTCGTTTGCTTTTCTGATGTTCTTGTTCAATAAAAAAAATTCAAATGCTTCTTTTTTTATCACTTCATATTCATTTTGAAATATCCCCTAATTTTTGTGAGCAGTGTACTTAAAACTTTTTAACTAATTAATGCGATTAGTATCATGTTTCACAAGAGCAAGTTTCTTGTGTGTGATTTAATACTGTCTAATGTACTCTATGTCTCTGTTTACTAGAAAAATGTGGTAAGTATACATGCATGCATGCATACTTACTACATGTATGTGCGTGCATACATATGCACATATAGGTAAGTATACATGTATGCAGGGCCGTCGCCAGATTAGATTGCACCCTGAGGCAAACAATTAAATATCGCCCCTGATGGATTATAAGACAAAAATATAAGAAAATCTCCAATTGCTATTTTGTTTTTATTACAAGAGAAACATTAATGCAAAACACAAAATGAAATAATAATCCCCAAAATGATAAATATAACGTAAATTAAGCAAAACTGGTTAAGGAAAAGTAAAAGTGTATGAGTGGACCATCACAGGTGACGTGAGGCAGGCTGCCTCAATGCTACACCCTGTCGATGGTACTGCATGCATGCATACTTACTACATGCGCATGTACGTGCATGCATGTGTATGTTTGTATTACAGTGCAGTAATTAAAATTAAGTTGAAATCTTTAATTCTCTATGACACTGTTAGATTACTAAGTTCTCATCAGAAACATATTGCTATTTGGTTAGATGTGCTGTAACCATCATTAATCCAATACTGCCAAAGGAAAGCAAAACTATAGCTAATTGCTATTAGGAAATAAAAGTAGCATGGTGCCTTTCAAAAGTTGCTGAATTTGGTACAACTTTTGAAAGGTTATTTGGTTACAAAGTATAACTACTTTGTAACCAAATTAAGCAACTTTTAATCGCTAACACTGGGTAGGAAGGTGAAATATGCAATATTGCATATTTGAACAGATTCAGATGTTCATAAGTTTGAAAGTTGTTTGTAAATTGAATTGGGAGTCACAATTCTTTAACAGGTAAAATGTTCATAAGTATGAATTGTTCGAAACTTGATGTTCATAAGTCAAGTTCATCTGTACTTATTAATAGATCAGTGCTTATTATGCTTTTCTCACCGTATTGCCATTGTCTAACTTTGTTTGACTCACTGTAATCAGCTATGACCTGCTGTTAAAATTAACCCATGCATCACTGCATTGTGAGTGCAAACTTAAATCAGTAAATCAGTAATGTCCAACCAGTTGATCTTGAAGACATCTTAAGTTATTGACATCTTAAGTTACATCAAAAGTGATTAGCAATATTTGAAGACAAAAAAAAACATGAAAAAATAAATTCAGCAATAAAATATCACAGGAAAATGTCCTGTAGATGAGAAACACTCGAAATAATTAGATGGAAAAAAAATCTCTCAGGGTAACCATTTTTTTTTCAGCTAATTATTTCAAATGAAAAAATAAAAAATTATATGACAAATTTTACTAAAACTAGCAGAGAATGCACAGTTTACAGTACAGTGATTACACTTAAGTGATATTTTTCATCCTATTATCAACATTCAGGTTCATTGTCAGTGTTGACTGATTCTGGTAAATCCAAGTTTTCTACCTTTTCACACTCACAAACCACAATATAAGCACACCCATATATAAATCACTTGCTTATAGCTAGATTTTATTAAAATTTTGTTTAACTATTCATCTCTTACTAAGAAAAACTTAAGCAAATTATTAAAAACTGATAATGATTTGTTACTCTTAACATTAATATTCCCTGATAAATTAAGTAAAATCTAAATTTTTTTTCTGAAGCAGCTGCTTGGCAAGGATGTATAATATATATATCCTTGGTATAATAATGGTATAATAATATTCTGTTAATATATTTAATATTATTAATTAGTTTCAGTGTGAAAAAAAATTAAAAGTTAATTTAAACTACTTTAATAAAAAAAACACCTCAGAAAAGTCAGGTTGTCCCATAAATAATGCCCACTCTTCTATATTTTATCTCAAAATGACAACACAGGTTTCATGAATTATACTTTTAATCTCGAATATATTTCCTTTGTAGCCTCTTACCACCTTTTGACAAGCTTTTCTATTTTGTCCATAAAATTCTCTGGGTTTTGAAACAAAAAAGTGGGTGAGTGTAGCTTTGACAACTTCTAAACTTACAATGTTTTTTCCATCAAAACAATTTTTAAACTTTGGAGAAAATAGTAATCCAATGGTATAAAGTCTGGCATACATGGTGGATGTAGAATTTTTTCCTAATCAAGATCTTCAATTTTGGTAATCGTACTCTGAGTAGTATGAGGCCACACATTGTCCTGATGAAATAAAACATACTTTCAATTGACCAAAAGGGCATTTTTTTCTGCAAAGCAGTGCTCATTCACTGATGGCATCAGACATTAGTTATGATCATTTCAAAATAGACTACATTCTGCATAATTTCATCAAACACACAACAAAACATCCATGGGTGTAATCATCCTCTTGGTTGTGGTAACAGGGAAATCTTTGGGTTTAAGATGCTGTCAACAGCATTTAATATTATTGTAAAACACCCACTTCTTGTCCCCAGTAACAGTACGATCCAAAAATGGTGATCAAAATTGGTGGGAATACAGTGAAGTGCAAATGTCTACTCATTGGTGAAGATCTGATATAGACAATTCATGTGGAACCAATTTTTCAAGTGGCCACTGTGAAAGCCACCTCCTGCTGACATCTATTATCTTATGCTATTTGCGGTCAGTGCACTTTCATGTGGGTTCTTTCCTGCGAGTTCTAACTATTGTCAGGAAATTGTGCCTAACTGGTGGTTTGAAACTTGACACAATAACTGCAGATTAAATATTTAATTATAGAACATATATTTACACATACATACAAAAGGATAACCAATACTGTGGTCTCGAATCTAACCCAGTTGCCTGTCTCAACAAACCAAACTCAGGCCTCCAAGTGGGACACAGCCTCGCTAATTCACAGCAGTCCCTGATGTGTCTACTGTAGCTGAGTACCAAAATGCTCTCTTTCTAAGTTCCATGGCAACAGCCAGCATCTACCTATCAGGTGACCTTCACTGACCTCACAAATCACCTGCTGCCATGACTGTCCACTTCGGCATCAGCAGCTTCCTTTGGCTGCCGGATGTTTCCTTCTCGAGCAGCCCAGTTCCAAGCATCATGGGAGCAGCTGTGCCAAGAAGTTTTACTTTGTGTTCCATCGATAGGAAAGGAGAGGGAAGAGAATCCATCCCTTACAGCCACTTTTTCCAATAATTTTAGTGGTAATGAATAATGGAATGGGTTGAATTGAGTTGCTATGCAAGTTCCCTAATTATACAGTTGGATTGGTTTCAAAAGCAGCTTTCAACAGGTCAATAAAAAAACAAAAGGTTTGCTGAATTGTGCATAATTGACTATGCCATAGTCACCAGATCAGAACTTTGCAAACAACTGTTGACACTTCCTCAAGTTTAAAGAATCTTCTCCATAAAAATCTCAAATATTTTTCATCACTACGTGTGCATTTTTCCCTTTACAAAATTTGCACAGCATAATATACCTAATGTGGTTATATGAGACCTCTATATTATTTTAAAGACAAATGCAACACTCTGCACTAACAAAATGCTGCAAGTAGACTGAGACTTACTATTATATGAACCTAGAGTATTCATCCTCCAACACAGGCAAAAAAAAATGCACAACATAAACTGCAATCTTGACAATGCTTAAAAAGTACATTACTCCCGAAAAAGCCCAGTATTTTAATGAATTTTCATGAGAAATTTTCAAACAAAATTAGATTTTGTTTGTGGAAAGCATAATTTATTTTTAAGAATAACATGAAAATAATGAAACTAAAACACAGTTTAGGCATATCATGGAAGTTGAAGACAATTTTAAGAATGCTGCAGAAGATGAAGATCATGCTTAGGGGTGCTTCAAAAATTGTGACTGTGTAGGGATGCCAGAACAGAGAGGTTAAGAAACTCTAGATTAAGCAGTACAGAATGATACTGTTGAAGGTCCAGTACTAAGAAAGATCCTTACAAAATCTTTAACTCACTATCTTTATCATAAACTTTAATGTCACCTGTTTACAGGCAATAATGAAAAGTATCACAATACATTAAAAAATAAAATGACTAGCATAAACATTTTAGTTTACAGTATCTTAATATATTTTACCTTCTATTGGTCTTTCTAAAGATTTTCGTCTATAAAATAACATATAGGCACTTTCTTTTCCACTGTACTGTTTCTCAATATCTTTCACAGAAATGGGACTAACTCTAGAATCATTAAAATCAAACCAATTGTGACCAAACACAGAACTTGAACTGTGGCTGCTAAAAGGAATAAACATACAATTAAAAACACAGTGCAAACTGACAAAAACTCCATATATATTTTTTTTAAATAGTGTAGTTTAATAATAGTTTGGGAAACAGCAGACAATAATTCCCTTGCCAAAAAATTAAAGTTCAAATTTAAATTGAGCATTTATAGGAGAAAACTTTACTTCAGTTAGTGAAAGTCCAAATATTTCATAACACAACTAAAATTTGTTAATTCTAACTCTGCTCAAGAAAAAAAAATTCAAAACAAAATCAATATCAATAAAATAAACTAATTATTGAAATCAAACTTACCAAAAATACAGGTTAAGTATGCTGTCATTATTACTTCTAATCAACAATTAATATCAGATATAAATAGCTCATATACGGAGCTGAGCTTACTGGCTCTCTCCTCCATCATGCCTCTCCCAGCTACAACTCAACCAGCTTTCTAGCCTAATACTAGCCACCAACTGCATCTTAAGACTGACATTGGCACATGCCACAACACACATCAATGAGACACATTTGCATAACTTATATTTGTTGGAGATGATGCAAGTAACTAACATGTGGTACTATGTGTGTGTGGTACTATGATGTGTCATGTGCTTATCAGCAACAATCAAAATGAGTTGCTGATTGCAACTCAGAGCTGTGAGAAGGAGAATGGCTGATGGTTCAAAGAAAAAGGTAAGAATCCCAAATAATAATTATAATGTAATAAATTAACTGGTTAAGGAATGTAAAAGTGAATGGTAAACCATCACAGCACCTGTTAATATGGAAAACAGGTTGAGTAGGTTTTACAATAAATTTATTTTAGTGAATAAATTAATATAAATTAAGTTCTCCCATGATAACTATATAGGGTGGTCTATTAAGTCACGAGTTGAACAAATTAAAGTGCAACAGAATGTTACTGTATTACATGCTTCTACAACCTGAAAACCAGTTGGAGATGCTGCATGTGAATTGGAAGATAGATGCATATAAACACAACGCATAAGAATAACACTTTTAATTCCTAAAATTATATATGAATACAGATACACAGCAAAAAAGTGAAGATCAACTGATATAACCCAAATGGTTCAATATGGAGTATAATCACCTCTTACCATTATAGAAAATCCTTGCAGTGATGTCTCATGCTGTTGATAAGACTATCTAGCATTATTATTGGTAGTAATCTCCACTGCTTCTCCAAAGCAAGTTGAAGCTCTGGAAGACTTGCAGGAGCAGGATTCAGGGAAGCAATCCATCTCCTGAGAGAATCTCATACATATTCTATCAGATTGGAGATTAGGCTGCCTACTCCATATGGTCAATGGTGCTGTTCTCCAAATACAATTGACAAGATGACAATGATACAGGCAGGTATCACTTATTGAACCTGTACATGGTCACATGATGGGTACAATATTTCATTTCTGTACCTGGGACTGGTAAGCTAGCCTGTTGGAAGCACATAAGATCTGTGTGGCAGCCCAAAGATATCTCCAACCAAACCATTACATTACCACCTCCATAAGTGTTCCATTCACAAAAATCTTAATTCACATGAATGAGAATTGTATATAGAATTCTATAATAAGTCTATGTGTATCAACCAGTTATCAAATGAAATTGTATTAGAGTCATATTATTCTTTCCATGCAAAATTAATAACACATTAACTTACTTTTTGATAATAGAAACTTTGAAACCTGTATTATTTTCAATAGCTACAGTTTAATTTCTGCACACTAAATACCAACACAATGAATTTTTAGGCATAATAAACATCAAACTCCAGATCTTAAGCAATCCTTATTATAAAGAGCCCTTATTATAAAGAGAGGGGTAAAAATCTTGGTTGACTAAAATAATTAATAACCACATTTTTACAACAGGTCATAAAATCTATATTCCTGGCTTTTAAAATATTCACTGCTGCCTTGATACCCATACTTGGAAGATCAGTGAGATGAGGAGCAGCTTCGCACAAAGATAACTTTCCATAAGTCAGGTTCCACTGGGGGGAATGTGGCTAGCACCAACTGGTTCAGATAAGAGGGACTGCAAAATATTTGATAATGCCCATATGCATCATGTGGCACAACAAATGTACTTCAAGCAGCAGTGAATCTGTTAAATTTTTTTGGGTGGTTTCTATGAGTTAAATAATTTTTTACAAATCGTGTTAGAACAGAATGAAATTATAAATGGTGTTTAGATGCCCTTTAGATTCACTGTAACAAGATTTTATAACAGTTATGAGATTCATTTCAGATAGGAAAGAAGATTTATAGCTCACAAGTACAATGCATGACTAAAAATATGTTATTACAAAAATAAGCATACCATAATTGCATTACACGTTAACTAAACAATATACAAAAATCCTTTAAAAAAACTTAATGACAATAATTAAGCTGATATGATGAAGAGGAAAATGATTTATAACAGGACAAAAACAATAATCTACATCTTGCAAAAGCATAGACAATAATCTACATTTAGAAATATTTATGTTTGGTCTAATGAAGAAGAGTTGGGAAAGTAACAAATAATAAAATGAAAGAGGGGCTTTACAACACACATACAAAACCAAGAGACTATCAAGACAATTGTTATTTGGATTAGTTCTATGATGGACTAAACAACCAACAATCTGCATAAGAGTTTGCAAAAAATAATGTTCCTGAAGCCTTAAATCAGTGATGTTCAACCCACAGACCAGTCCTTACATTATGGCAGTCCTATGAGTTATATAGACCTGGGTTTAAAACTAGTGAACTGCAATGTAATATTAACCCTTACTCTGTCACAAAGCCCGAACACCTGTCACTTAACCCTTACCATAACACAGCACAAAGAATCGCTTTCATCTTTCCCATTCTACTGGTCAGAGACTGAAGATTCGCTCCTGTAGTATAAGGTTGTGAAAAAAAAAAATTCCAAATAGAAATCTGAAATTTTTCAACTGTTTCTAATTAAATTCAAAAATAACATTTAAATCTATGATATAATTTTTTCACCCGTTGATTCCACTTGGAAAAATTATGACAAAGTTTAAAAATAAATCTATTTGCGTCAGATGCACATGTTAAGTCACCCTCAGTCACCGTAAACAGCATCAAGTAGTGCCGATTCAGTTCATGCTTCTATTCTGCTGCACTGTGCTTAGATTATCAATCGGTTTGTTTCCCACACTTTTCTGCTATTTATAGGCTCTACTAGAGTTGCAATGCTATCTAAACTTTTAACATAAGGATATTGACTTTTACTACTGGAAATTGCATCATCCAGGAACTATGCACATTGGCTGTTGATTAAAATTGCAAGTTTGTTAAAATATTGAAGACTTTTTTATTTCTTTTAATGCTTCTAAAATTATTTTTTATTGCTTCTCAAATGGATACTGTGATTATAAACAATAGTTAATTGGAAATGATCGAAAGTAAAACTGCTAGCAATCTAAAATGGCGGCAATCAGAGCAAACATTTGGATTACTCAGAGTGCGATTTTTAAACGGTAGGATTTTATTTATCATAGTTTTCATAGTTCTTTATCACTTTCCTGATATATTTTTAATTTTTTATTTAAATTATCTAGTTTTTAAAGCAAAATTTTTTTATGACACTGCTTTACTTAGGCTTAGAGTTTGCCAATCATCAAAAGTTTAATATGCATAAATGACAAAATAATCTAGAAAAAACGAAATAAATGAAAGATTAAGCATTAATCAAAATATTATGAACTGTTTATATTAAAATAATAAAATAATATAATAAAAATGGGAAATATATATATATTTGAAATTTTACTAATGTAAAGTGGGAAAAATACAGTAAAATTTTGCAATGTTTTAAAAAATTTTACTTACCATTTTTTCTTCGAATTTTTGCCATTTTATTAAGCACAATTAAATGCTCTTTCTTTTGGTATATAATATGACATATTTCTGTTCATTAATTACTTCAGATTGGTTGGTTGTTTTATTTCTGAGTGGCACTTTTTTACACACAATGGGCTAAATGGGCAGTCACAAGAACCCTGAAGGCTCAGAGAAGGTTAGGGGAGGGAACCCACTGGAACAGCTATTGGGAGACAGATGGTAGCCTCCTTTCAATGCCATTCAGAGTGTTCTTTAACGTGCACAGGGTATGACTATCCCATACACAGGGCCACGGCTTAACGTCCCATCCAACAGACCATGGTCTTTCCAAGCCCATCAGTTCCCCTACTGACTGTGGGCAGGGCAGGGAGTTTTGCAGAGATAAATCTCAATGCTGACCCAGCTGGGGACTTGAATCTGGGAACTGCAGATTATGAGCCTGGCACGCTACCAATTGAGCCACTCCCACCCTAATTACTTCAATGATGAAGTTCTAAAGTTGTTTATTTGATTTTCTGAAAACACTTTAAAATAAATCTGGCCACGAAAGTGAGTTCAATTTCAGAAACCCGACAATGAAAAGGTTAATATGGACAACCTAAAAATTATGTTCATGCAATGTTATGAGTCATCTTATATTTACACATGAAATGTTTGATTGAGTTAATGAACTTTACATGGATCATATTCGATTTGTTCTTGTCATTAACCTAGCTATAGCCTTCCTTTGCACAAATGCTCACCTGTGTTAATGAGCAATACTCAGCTTGTTTTCCTCTGTTCTTTCATCCCACATTGAGGCAGAGCATGCGTAGGATAACAAAGATAGTCATAGTGACATATTCAGAACTGTCACTGTGAACTGCTCTTGTTCATGTGTCTACAAACTTCAGATAGCTACCTCAGCAGCTCACAACAAAAAAAAAAGTTCAATGCTCCTGCCTTAAATGATTACCTTTGCAATTCAACCTGAAACTGTGGTGCAGATGTGTAAAAAATGTTTGGATGGTTATTTAGGGTTTTATGGTGCATGAGCAACTAAGGCAAGGCAAGATAAAAACAAAATTAAAAACATGGAACCAGATAGAAGTTGTATAAATAACATGATATAAATTATGTAAACAACAAAGATAAGAACAAAACAAAAATAATATTGTTTGTACAATAATAAAATAAAACAACCATCAGCATTTCAATGCTTTACAAACAATTGTGGTGTATTTTTATATCTATACTCAGATAAAAATCAAAAACAATGAAATATCAATAGAATATTAAATGTACCCAAAATGTGTAAAAAGCAGAACACAATGTTTTATTAACTAGCATTATGCTATAAAGTGTTGAGGAATCCCAGCTGCAAATTAGCAATGACTGAACAAATGCTTCAAATGACCATACAATAATGCCGAGGAAGTTAGTTTTTTTTAATCTCTGAGTGGCACTTTTGTGCACACAATGGGCTAAATGGCCAGAATGACTAATGGCAATGACCAGAGGCTCAGAGAAGGTTGAGGAAGGGGATCAACCTGACAGCTTTTAGGAGACAGATGGAAGTCTCCAGTCAAAGCCACCAGTGGATTCTTTAATGTATATGGGGTATGGCTTAATGTCCCATCTGATGGATAATGGCCTTTCCAAGCCTACTAGACTGGGAAGAGGAAATTATTCTCTGCACACCGTGAATGACTGAAGTCAGACCTACAAATTGCATACATGCGATGAAAAATTTTCCATGAATGATGAAGAGACAAATAGTAAGGGCCTACTGTACTTGCACCATCAAGTTCCAATTCAATAATGACTCAATATGTATAAGACATTTGCAAAAGGGGTAGGATTAGCATCAATGGATATATTTTAATTAGTGTGAAGATAAAGTGCACTTGTGTGTGTGTGGGGGGGGAGCACATGACTCCCTATCTCACTTCCTAGAAATGCTCATGGTAAGATAATGAAAGTTAGTTTTTTTTTTTAAATTTTAACTGCTTCAGAGCCTAACAATTTCAGCAAAATACTTTAGTTTTTTTTATTACACAAAAGATAAATGACAAAATATTTTTCTGCGATAATCTAAATAGTAACCTTCGTTCCTAGCAATATAACACTTCAAATGTTAGAATTATATTATACACAGTCATATCAGGATAATATGACCACCTACCATAGTATATGTATGGTAGGTGGTCATATTATTCTGATACGACTGCGCATGTTTTTAATTTGGTACTTTATATGAAATATAAACTTACCGTTTTCTATCAAAAAAGTTTAACTTAAGTGTATTAATCACAACATTTTTTCTTGATTCCTTTGGACTGCTAGGAACACTTTCACCATTACAAACAGAATTGCTAAGGTTTGATGGAGCACTGTCAGTTTCATCACATTTTTTTGGAATGTTGCTTTTCAAGTACACCATATTAGTGGCAGAATTTACAAAGAATATATCATCATGCTTCTGCAGGAACTGAAAAGGAAATAGTGCAATTTTGATATAAGCAGAAAGAAAATTTAATTCCATATTATTATATTTTCAGCAGCTAACTAATCCTTTACATGTTCATTAAACTCTCTGTAATGCTTTCTATTAGGATTAGTAGGGTGTTGATTAACCCTTCCAGTGTCCACATCATCTATATATTTTCAGAGAATCTGAATTGAGGTGCCAAGGATGTATATATACACTTTTAGTACAACAACAAAAAACATTTTTTTTTAAATAAAAATTGCTGTTGTAATTTTTATATATATAACTTATAAAAATATATAATTCAGGCTCCAAAAATAATATTTTGTTTTTTAATTTGATGCATATTTTGTTAAACTACAATATAAATAATTTGATAAAGCTGTCTGATTGCCATTTCTTAGAAGCACTAAACAGTATTGTTAATTTGCTTGTTAACGTTCCTATTTGCTGAAGCAACCTTCTGATTTATGCTCACAACTTTGATTTGAACTATTATCAACAAATATTTCCTTAAATTTTCAAAAATATAAAACTTAACAAAAAAAAACTGCTATTTTTTAAAACAATAGATTTTGGAAGTAATTACAAAATATGTACTGCCACTTTTTTTTCTCGTTTCACACTCTTTTCTTTCATAAATCTATTTCAGTATTCCCAAGTTATTTTTATCATTTTCCCCAGCATTCTATGCATCTTTCCCCTGCCTTCAAAATCGAAACTGGAAGTAAATACACCCTTCTTAGAAATTCTGGTTGCAGCTGCATTTAATTAGTTATGCTTCACTGCGGCAAACAAGACGCTGATGACACATGCAATCTCAGCTGCATGTGATGTAAGTGTTGTTTACAGTTTTGTTCCAGCATATTGGATACCCTTTGTAAAGTTAGTATTTTTTTTATATTTAAATCTTAGTTTTCATTTCAGTAGATTATTTTTGGAAATTGGCGATTTTTTTGGCTGATTGAAAAGTATTGATTTTTTTCATAGTTATGCTACATCATATGGTCAGCCTACAACTTGTTGCTGTGGATATTTTAACATCACATTAGCTAAATGTTAATTTTTATTTTACTATTTATTACTTTTCCAGTAAAACTTTGATCTAGTATCATTTTCTGAAAATAAATGAGGTCTTGGATATGGGAGCAAATTAATTTCTGTAGATTTACTTCCACTAGTTAGCAATCTTTCAATCGGCTGACTTATCAATCTTTCCAAGTTATGCTAGATCGGAATCCAGCTTAAAAGTTGTTGCGGATATTTTATTTAACATTTTCTTAGGTTATATGTAATGTTTATTTTATCATTTTTTGTTTTTTTTTAGTAAAAAAACTTTGAGCTTGTACTGTTTTCTGAAAATGAATGTCTTAGTTAAGGAAGCAAAATAGGCTTCCTTGCTATGGAAATTGGCAGTCATGTGGGGAGGCAATTTCGGGAAGGGCTGGCGCTTTGGTGCACAAATCTTTCTGCACTTAGCCAAATTCACCAAACTTCAACAGCCAAAGAAAAAATTCATAATGTTTAGCAAAAAAAAGCAGCCAAGGATGTTTTTTTCCCATTTCATAACCAGTCCAGAAAATCCCATGAATGTAAGAAGTCCAAGTCACGTTGTATAACACTGGACGTGTTTAAAATATACGATACTGAAAAGAATCATTAAAAGAAATTAAAAATCATATTTCAGGTTGAATATTATATTATTCGGGAGAAAATTTCCTTTTAATAAATATATAATTTAACTATTTTTATTCATTAGGTTTTCTAAAGTGAAGCCTTAATTGTATAGTGCGACCTTTTTTTTCACCATATCACATTGAAAAGGGCTTATTAAAATCAATATGCTTGGAAATTTATATTATTTATTTTTTTTATAAAATTCGTAATTAAATTCTGTTTAATTTGACATATAACATGACCTATTTCTGTTGATTGGTTATTTTAAAAAATAATTCTAAAGTTGACTTGTTATTTGACTCAGCACAGTTGGCTCAAAGCCTGGAATTTTCTCAAAACTGTGGTACCGAGAAAAAAATTACAAAACAAGAGAAATATTTACTTCAAACCCCCAAATTTTTTTTGTTATTCAGAAATATATAGCCATTCTATTCATGTGCATTGTAATCATTTCTGTCTATTACTTTTTTATAAATTTTTATTTGCATTGCCAGATGCATATTTTTACTACATGACTTTAAAAAAGTCCTATTAAAATGAAACATAGTCTTTTTTTGTTAAATATTTGATTTTCAGTAAATCCAGAATTAAATGCCATAATTACTTTCATTAGTTATTTGGCAAAAAAGTTCTAAAGTTAAAGTTTTTTTGGGGGCTGAGCATAGTGAGAAAATAACTTGGCCTCTGGATGGAAACCTGTTTTTCAGCCTGGACACTGGAAGGGTTAAAGACATTCTTGCAGTTCTTTCTTTCTGAAACTTCTGAAACATTCTTCCTCAACTTCAGTAGTAAGCAAACCATGACTGTCATAATGACTAAGTAACCTATCATGGCAAGCTTTAGCTATAACTGGGTCTTTCATGCATAGCAGTATTTCAATAATAACCAGAAATCTTTAAAAAAACATTCCACAGTTAGTAAAAAACACTAACCAGTTTTTTTTTTTACATTTTTGATGAATGTGTAATTGCATAAGATTAATCCTTAAGCAACAAATTCTCAACAATGAATTCTGCCTACTAGCCAGGTCATTTTTAAATGTTTTCAGCAAAATATAAAATGAATTTTGGAATCTTGCCCTGAAGTAGCTAACAAACAGAATTAAATAATGTTCTGCATTACAGAAACCCAGAGAAATAAAAGGATGTGAAAAGTTTTGAAATCTTTCTTGTAATAAAAGCAAATTTATATGCATTTTTCTTTTAATCAATAACAAAAAATTAAATTCGTAATTCTTTTTGAAATATTTCATTATTCTAAATATTTTATATTTTTATTTTTATTTAAATTTCTAAACTTTTTAGTCTCTGAGGTATGAAAATCAAATTTTTGGCATTATTGGTAAATTTAGGCATATCCAAGTAGTAGTTCTACTATATAATAATTTTGTTTTAAAACAAGGTAATTAAAAAAAATATATAAACCCTTCTAAAAGGTCAAATATATGTATTTTTATATATTAAATACATTTATTAGACAAATAAAACTAAAACTTTTAAAAGTATTCAAAAATTTGCAGGTTCCTTTACTGTAACACCTACAATGATAAAGAGAAACTTTTGGTTTCAGTCACAGTTCTAACATAAAAGAAAATTTTTCGAATTGCAATATATCTAATAAATGATAAAAATAATTCTAAAAATGACCAAACAATTTTAAAACTGAAAATACACTAAAAAAATTTAAGGGCATATACTTCCTGAATGATGCAACTTCCTCCAGTATTAAATAGTCATTTAGTCAGCTAAATTTTGGTACAGTGTAAAAGCATTTTAAAAAAAGTTCAAATAATTTTGCTTCATAATTTCAAAACATTTCAATTGGGAAGACAACAACTGTAACCATCATCATCATGCCCTATGAAGTCTCAATTATAGCAGATAATACACTGGTTTCCATATATTAAGGAAAATCCCAATGTTAAGCCAATGGGAAGCTAATGCCAAAGCTCTATAACTTCTAAAATAAGCTTTTCTGTTTTGAAAAATGTGATTGCAGATAAAGATCTCAATCAATAAATCAATATCTCGTTTTTCAACAATACTCGTTCAGTATTTAATGAGTTATGGAAGTTTGAATATTTAGCGATAACAATGCCAGCCACAAAAATTGACTTCAGAAGTTAAATAAAACTAGGTAATAAGTATTGCATCAAAGTGTTTAATAAAATAAATTTGTATTTTAGAACTTTGCGTAAAGAATTCTTTCACTATTTTTCTGTTTAAGTTTCTTAAGACTGGCATTGCTGTTGTTAAATATTCAAACTTCCATAACTCATTATATACTGAACAAATATTGTTGAAAATCGAGATATTGATATATTTGATTGAGATCTTTATCTTGATATCACATTTTTCAAAACAAAAAAAATTATTTTAGAAGTTATAGAGTTTTGATGTTAGACTTAACAGACTTAACATAGGGATTTTCCTAATTTTATGGAAACCAGTGTATTTTACATTAGTTGCATTTTATAATTTGTCCATCGTTTTTGGATGAATTATTCAACAGAAAAATTTTTATTTTCAACTTTGATTCAAAACTAAGATTTAATGCTAATTTAAGGGTTAATAAATTGCATATTATTGAACACCTTTAAAAATGCAGTCAATACAGTATTAAAATAACTTTAATATTTATAGCTTGAAGAATAACTGCTTTTATGGCAAAATAAGAATTTTTTTTGCTGTAAATTACATTTTAATGCATTTTCAAGCAAATATCCAGGATATATATATATACACACACAAAAGAAATACTTATGCAAAATCAAAACTATAGAACTTAATTCAGTAGTAAAGTATTACAGGAAATGTCCTGTAGACAAGGGATTCATGAAATATCTGAAAAAATTTAGTTTGCTCTGAGTGGGATTTGAACCCATGCTTCCCAGTTACATGCCAAGCATGCCTGGGATATTACTGGGAAGTGTAGATTCAAATCCCCTTCACATCTAAACTAATTTTTTTAGGCTAACTATTTCTATAGAACTTAATTTTTATTATCACAATTAAACTAAATAAATATTCATTTCATCAATAAATCAATAAATAGTTTTGTGGAAAAAGTTTTTGCCAATGTGCAGGATTCCAACCCATGTCTCTCCAGGTTGGGTTGTTTTACCTCTGAACGGCACTTTTTTGCACACCATGGGCTAAATGGCCAGGTCACATGGACCCCGAAGGCTCAGAGAAGGTTGGGGGAGGGGACACACTGGAACAGCTGTTGGGAGACAGATGGTAGCCTCCTGTCAAGGCCATCCAACGTGTTCTTTAACGTGCACAGGGTATGGCTCTCCCACACAGGGGCCATGACTTAACGTCCCACCCGATGGACGGCAGCCTTTCCAAGCCCATCAGTGTCCCCTACTGACCGTGGGCAGGGCGGGGAATTTTGCGGAGATAAATCTCAACGCTGACCCAGCTGGGACTCGAACCTGGGAACTACAGATTACGAGCCTGGCACGCTACCGACTGAGCCACCCCCCACCCCTCATGTCTCTCCAGATACATGTCAGTGTTCTAAAACCATTAAATTAACACTGGCTCTGTCTTTTTCCTCTAATGTGACCTACCAATCTCTCATCATTGCTGTACTTAGTGTTGGCTATGAACAGGGAAGGCAACTATTTATTTTTAATGTTGCACTGAGCAAAATATAAATAAATAAGTCACTCATGCTAATAGCATTATTAACAATTTAATCAATAAATAGTATACACAGAGTTACCTGTTGACTTTGAAGTCAATAAATCAATAAATAATTCTGTGGAAAAAATGTTTTGCTGATGCATGGGATTCGAACCCACTTGTCTCCAAATGCATATCAGAAGAGTGTTCTAAGACCACTAAACTGATGATACAGATGATTTTTTTTTTACTTTGGTGGACTGACATTTTGCACTTAGCAAAGATTAAAATTTAACAACCAAAGAAAAAATTTGCAATATTTAGTAAAAAGAAGCAGCCAAGAAACTGTTGCTCCATTTCATAAACCGGACAGAAAATCCCATTAATTCGAACAATTCAAGTAACCTTCTATAATGCTGGTCAATGTTTCAAAATATACCATACGAAAAAAAAAAAAAAAAATCATGTTTCATGTAATTATTATATTATTTAGGAAGAAATTTATTTTCAATGAATATATAATTTAACTATTTTTATTCATCAGGTTTTCCAAGATAAAGCCTTAATTGTATAATCTGATTATTTTTTTACTTTATCACTGTAAAAAATTCTTATCAAAATTAATATGCTTGAAAATTTGATTAAATTTTTAATTTTCATAAAATTTGCATTTAAATTCTGTTTAATTTGGTATATAACATGACATATTTCAGTTGATTAGTTATTAAAAAAAATCCAAAGTCAACTTGTTGATATGACTCAGCATAGTTGGCAAAATGCCTGACTTTTCTCAAAGTGTGGGACCAAAAAAAATTACAAAATGGGAGTAATTTTCTTGTTTCAAGTAAATATTAATTTTTTTGTCATTCAGAAATAAACAGACTTTCTATTCATGTGCATTATAATCATTTCTGTCTATTAGTTTTTTTAAAGCAAATTTTTATTTCCATTGCCAGATGCATTTTTTTACTATATGCTTCTATAAAAGCTCCATTAAAATAAAACCTGTAATTTTTTTGCCAAATATTATATTTTCAGAAAATCCAGAATTAAATACTGATTAATTTGGTATATAATATGCCATAATTCCTTTTATTAGTTATTTGGCAAAAAAGTTCTAAATTTAATTTTTTTTGGCTGATCATAGTGAAAAAACAGCTGAATCTCTGGATGCAAATCAGTTTTTCAGGCTGAACCCTGAAAGGGTTACTTTAGTTGTTACTTATTTATAGTACATATTTTGTACTTTACTCTCATTGAATAAATATATATATACACACACACACACAACACAATAATAATATACCTTATTAATTGGACCATGCATCTTTTTAAACCTTTTATTCCATGAAAGCCCTGTGCACTTGACTATTTCCTGAAATAAAAATTATACAATAAAGAGTTATAAATATCATAATATATATATCAGTAACACTGAATAATGATTAAACTTTTAATGTGCTGAAAACTGATATTTCTATTTCGCTAAAATCAGCTAACTGGCTAGAAAGCAAATATCACTACATAGTATGTTTAATTCCTTTTTACTTTTTTTTCAAAGCAATTCACACTTCTTAATAGTTACTGTAAATTCAATCAGTTATTTATCATCTGGAAACTTTCTAATCATATGGTCACTTGGTGATTTATAATAAATTTATTATAAATTAATAAACTTAGCAGTATAATTACAAATGAAACACTTTTCAAACAATGATAAAATGTTTGTAGTGGTCAAATTAGATGAGTTCACAAAAAAGGAAATTGTAAATTATATTTTAAAAGCCCCCAAAATATTCACATTGGAACAAACTCTACATGTTATCCTATATTAATGAAGAACTGTCATTTATTCAGCCTGGTTGTCACTTGCTATACAGAAGATTAGAATTCTTAACCTCATTGTGGAATGTACCCCGTAATCAAGATTTGTTTTCAGATACCTCCAATTTCATATAATATCTTAAAACTTTTTTTTCACCCCATACACCTTTTGTGAAGAATCTAAAATACCCACATTGTGTAAGGTGATGAAAAAACGGCCACATATTAAGATTGCTTCCATTTTTAATGAAAAATATAATGTCTGCCATTACTGGATTTTTCTTGCATACCTCCATAATGAGAGCTTATGAACATTGTGAGTTGACATCATTGATTGAGAAACATTGCAGTATATCACACTGAATAACAGAAGTAACCATAGGCTATCACATCTTAGAACTTCAATGTAAATCATTACAAAATATAAAAATAGAGCAAATGTAATTTATGTTATAGTTAATAAATATATGACATATTGAACTTTTATATGAAAACACATACACTAAATTCTTATATCATTACTGAATATAGATAGATGCAATAGTCTCAGTTAACTATAACTAATAGTATACACATATGGAAATTCCCTCCTATCATTCTCTGTCACTATAAAAACAAGAGTTTCTGGACACAAGTGCAGTATTAGCCCTTCCAATGTCCACAGAATCCAAAATGAGAGGTCAAGGATGTATATATACATTTTTAGTATTAAAAAAAAAATGGTTGCTGTAATTTTTTTTTTATATCTTATAAAAATATATAATTCAGGCTTGAAAAATAATATTTTGTTTTTCAATTTGATGCATATTTTATTAAACTACAATATAAATAATTCGATAAAGCCGTATCTGATTCCCATTTCTTAGAAGCACTAAACGGTATTGCTTATTTGCTTGTTAAAGTTCTTATTTGCTGAAGCAACCTTCTGATTTAAGCTCACAAGTTTGATTTGAACTATTATCAACAAAATTTTTCTTAAATTTTCGAAAATCTCCTAAAAATTAACAAAAAAAAAATATATTTTTAAAAACGTTAGATATTGGAAGTAATTACAAAGTATGTACCACCATTTTTTTTCTCCATTTCACAACCTTTTCTGTCATAAACCTATTTCAGTATTCCCAAAATTATTTTTATCATTTTTCCCAGCATTCTATGCATCTTTCCTGCCTTAAAAATCGAAACTGGAAGTAATACATAGAAATTCTGGTTGCAGCTGCATTTAATTAAGTTATGGCTCACTGAGATAAACAAGAGGTAGATGGCTGACACATGCTATCTCCATTCTGTGTGCTATAAGTGGCTCCCATATTGTTTTGGTCCAGCATATTGGATACCCATTGTAAAGTTAGTATTTACTTTTTTATATTTAAATCTTAGTTTCCATTTCAGTAGATTTATTTTCCGGAATTAGCGATCTTTTAACCGATCGATAAGTATTGATTTTTCATAGTTATGCTACATCGGATGGCCGGCCTACAACTTGCTGCTGTGGATATTTTAACATCACATTAAGCTATATGTTAATTTTTATTTTATTATTTATTATTCTTCCAGTAAAACTCTGTTCTGATATCATTTTGTGAAAATAAATGAGGTCTTTGATACAGAAGCAAATTCATTTCTGTAGATTTATTTCCGTTAGTTAGTGATCTTTCGGTCGGCTTAAAAGTTGTTGCAGATATTTTATTTAACATCCCATTAGGTTATATGTAATTTTTATTTTATTATTTCTTTTTTTTTAGTAAAAAACTTTGAGCCTGTACCCATTTTCTGAAAATGAATGTTTTGGATACAGAAGCAAAATAGACTTTCTTGCTATGGAAATCAACTGTCATGTGGGAAGGCAACTTCGGGAAAGTGTCCCCTAGGCTAAACTCTATGTGAAAGTTTCACTCCACTTTCCCCCTCTAGAAAAATATAATTCTTTTTTAAAATTAAGTTTATATGTTTATACTGAATGACTTTAAAGGCACCCCCCCCCCCCCCACCCTCAGTACCTTGGCTGTGCCACAAAGACATAATGCTTTAATGCTTTGCTTTGGTGCACAAATCTTCCTGCACTTGGCCAAATTTGCCAAATTTCAACACCCAAAGAAAAAAATTCATCATGTTTAGTAAAAAAAAGTAACCAAGGAAGTTTTTTTTCTATTTCACAACCAGTTCAGAAAATTCCATGAATGTGAGAAGTCCAAGTCAATTAGTATAAAACTGGCGTATTTAAAATATATGATACTGAAAAGAGTAAGAAAAAGAAATAAAAATCATATTTCAGGTTGAATATTATATTATTTGGTGGAAATTTCCTTTTGATTAATATATAATTTAACTATTTTTATTCTTCAGGTTTTCCAAAATGAAGCCTTAATTACATAGTGCGATCTTTTTTTTTCACCATATCACATTGAAAAAGGCTTATTAAAATCAATGTGCTTGTAAATTTGTTTATATTATTTTCATAAAATTCGTAATAAAATTCTGTTTGATTTGGTATATTACATGACCTATTTCCATTGAGCCATCCCATGACGAGTGGTTAGTGCACTTGGCTTTGTGTTGTTTTTCTGCTGAGGTCCTGCCATCCTCACAGATCTTCTATTGTGGCATATAAACTGACAGGCTCCTGTCAGACCTCTGTGGCAAGCAGCTGCTTGAGGGGGTATTTATATCTATTTTTATTTCCATTGATTGATTATTTTTTTTTTAAAATTCTAAAGTTGACTTGTTTATCTGACTCAGCACAGTTGGCTAAAAGTCTGGAATTTTCTCAACATATGGTACTGCGAAAAAAATTACAAAACAAGAAAAATATTTACTTGAAACCAAAATTTTTTTTTCGTTATTCGTAAATAAATAAATAGCCTTTCTATTCATGTGCATTATATTCATTTCTGTCTATTAGTTATTTTTTAAATAAATTTTTATTTTGTGTGCCAGATGCATTTTTTTACTACATGACTCTAAAAAAACCTATTAAAATAAAACTTGTATTCTTTGTTCAATATTTTATTTTCAGAAAATCCAGAATTAAATGCTGATTAATTTGACATATAACATGCCATAATTCCTTTCATTAGTTATTTGGCAAAAAATTCTAAATTTTATTTTATTTTTTTGGCTGAGCATAGGGAGAAAATAGCTTGGCCTCTGGGTGGAAACCAGTTTTTCAGGCTGGACACTGGAAGGGTTAGGCATTGAGAATTAGTACATGATATAAGAACCTATCGTGCTACCCTGTCAGTCACCACCAAAAGTGTCTGGTATGCTGACCATGACCTATCATGTGGTTTTCAACATCTGTTGTCTATAATGCATAAATTAGGTCATACACTAACACTACACTTTATTTTGCTACTGAATTGAACCCTGCATGTTCTGTCAGATGTAAATACAGCACATTGTACATCTCTCTATGCAAATGTCCATCAAGAATGCAATCTACTATATTATAAAATTTCATGGCTAAATAGAATGATACTCATTTGTAAATATGTTCTTTAACTTGTAATGAATAGTATACATTAGTTTTCTTAATGCATTTTAGCTTTTCTTCTTTCATATTTATCAAATTTTAAAATACAATTTCAAAAGAATTTTTCCATAATTATAATGTAACTAACATGAACAGAATAAAACAATACATTAGGATGAAAAAAAAAATACCCCCTCAAGCAGCTGCTTGCCACAGAGGTCTGACAGGAGCCTGTCAGTTTATAAGCCACAGTAGAAGATCTGAGAGGATGGCAGGACCTCAGCAGAAAACAACACGAACATCCATGCCTTACCCAGGGCTCGAACCCAGGTCCCGTATATCAGTAGCCAAGCGCGCTATTAATAAAAGTGGTGAATATAGTAACAGATATTTCTTAATCAAACTGAAATGAAATATACTTCAGTTAACCTACGTCATTCATTTTCATAATGGTACTGTTGAGATTGAAATTTTTACTTTTGTGGTACATAAGACTACTTATTTTCAATGGTATTTTAGAACAAAGTTTTAAATTAAAATTTGGTTCACTTGAATAAAGTCAAAAACTAATTTAAATATCAGGGATAGTTCAAAAATTCAGCACTTCAAGGATTGAAGTTTACAGCGAGATTTCAGATAAAGTATCATTATTTGTATTTTAATCAATGTAAATTATTTTTGCTTATACTGACTGCAAATTAATTACTTCATATTTAATTTTACTTTAAATAAAGGTATATTTCTATATTCAAATACTTATCTAAGACCCATTTAATTTTTTATGTTGGGTTGTTACACACTTGAAAAGGAAAGCAATGAAGTCATATCAAATAACATTGGTAGTCAAAAAGGCTACACAGGTAAATAAAAATGGAATAAAACAATGTACAACAAACAGTTAAAATCTTAAAAATGGCATCTGCTCACCTGATGGATGTTCTTACACATTATATCCATCTGTTAAGCTTCCTTGAAGCAAATGAAAAAAAAAAAAGAGATAAAAAATGAATAAGAATCTCTTTTTACACCAAGAAAGCCTGACAGCTTGAATAAAATATGCAAGGTACTATCAAGTGAAAAATATTACTTTTAAATTTTTACAGCTTAATGCGCTTATTAGTTATTTTTTATCGATATTGAAATTTCATTACACATTTTTTTTCCTGACAGTTGCTTCGCTACAAATTCATGAAATGTTCTTATGAAACAGGATTAGCATTTCTTGTCTTTTATTAAGGCTTATAAAAAAAGTCTTACTGTATGAAGGGATTATATTGTATTAACACTATGGGGATAACTGCCAAGGTATGGCCAAAATCAGCAGTTCTGGATGCTTGTTTGGGGTTATATCTAAAAAACATTACATCCATATCAGCATTTTCCAGTTCTACCTATTTGTTGGGATATAATCATATATTTTACAGAATTTTTTTGCACTCTCTTGGTCTTATGCAACTTTAATGCAATATCCATAACTTATTGAGTGCATGATAAACTTCATATACATGAATTGGTAACTACACCACAAAGGGTTAACCTATTTTCTCTCCTAATATTTGAAACTTTCAAGACATAAAAATACAGTTATCTATAAAGGGAAAAAGATATAATCCATATATGCTTTACAGTTATAGAGACAAAATTAGCAAAGAATTTTTCCTTAGCTTTCATTACCGTAAAATCTCGAATATAATGCACACCAGTGAGTAATGTGCATGCTTGATTTAGCCTGAAAGTTTCTGGTAAAATGTAAATTCATATATATGTACCCATAACTTTTCAAGATTTTACTTTAAATTGCATAAAACATTTGTTAACAAAACTTAAACTTTTAATAAAAAACAAACAAAACTGTGCAACACCTAAATATTACTGGGAAATTCGTAAAAACACTTATCATCACTGTCACTAGTAAGAAGCTCATCTAGTGCTGCTGAGTCAATGCTATTGTTATTGGGTGTCATCATAATAAATAGCCCCATCATCATCTTCATTTGATGACACCTGTTCATCCTCCCACAAAACATCATCCTTGCTGCCATCAAGATTATTGAAAATACAACATTTGAGGAAGCTTTGTTGAATTATAGCCGCATCTAATTCATTCCAAGCTGCAAGTACCCACTCGGCAATATCGGTGAGTTAGTTGCAGTATATGTACCAACATCACCAGCAGTATATGTGTACAGTATACAGCCACCAGCAGTGTATGTGTGATTCTGTCACTTAACCATGCATTCCATTTATGAAGGAAAGCATCCTTCATCAGCTTATTAACAATAAGCTGATTTTCAATATTGAAAATAACATGTTTTTTGCACATGATTATAATATGCACCCCCATTTTAGCAGGCTAAAATGAGTAAATATTGTGTGTATTATACTCGAGATTTTATGGTATTTCTTAAACAAATGAGTGAATATTTTACTTTTATAACATAAATTTCTAAACACATACACCAAGCTGCATATCATTTGGGAAACACTAATTTATATTATGAAAAATTTATTGTGTCAATGATTTTTATTAAATATATATAAAAAAATGTCACAGAGGTCTGAATAAAGCCTGCCGTAGAAAGAGCTGTGAGGAAGGCAAGACCTTAGCAGCTTATCTGGAGCTTGAACTCAGGTCCCTTTGATCAGTAGCCAAGTGCACTAATCACTTAGCCACTGGGATGATAAATGTAAAAAATCAATAATTTATATAAAAAGTTCAATTTATGACACAATAAACTTTTATGTGAAAAAAAAACAACACTTTTTTAAATATAAGCAATTTCTTCCGAAATGAACTATTACTATTTCTTTTCTAATTTATTACTTAAAGAATTTTTAGGTGCATCAAAAAATTAGAATGTAATTTACCATGCAAAGAGCTTCCACAGAGAGGCAATGGTCTTGCTGCTGTGATAATAATGTCTTAATAAGAGAAATAGGTCCCTGAATGTGTACAGGATCTAAACTTTCTTTATCGAATTGCTGAGAGAGTACAAGTGTTTCTTCTTCCTAATAAACAGAATAGATGTTAATAAAATTACATAGCAATAACATTAAAGATAATATGAATGTATTTTGATATAAAAATAAAACTAAATGAGAAAGTATGATGCATTTTTTCCCAATCATTATCCTTATTGGAAGTACATATCCCCAAGGGAAATTATTATAGGAATTGAAAAAATACAACCAAAAAGCATTATTACATTTAATATAACTGTAAGAATAAAGACCAAATCATTTTCAAATGAACTGGTATCTGTACATTCCTAAAATGCTTTACAGATATAGTCTTCCTTTTAAAATTTCTCTCTTTTCTCTTCATTTTCCAACTTACGCAATGAAAATATGATTCTACTCCCTTCAGATTTTAATCACTTTTCTTTGCTAAATGCACCAATACTACTTTAGGCAAAATAAAAACTATCCATACAATCTATGTATTTAAAACATAATGATATCTTATCAGCAGTTACTCAGGATTCCTATTATTATTATTGAAATTCCAAGTTAACACTTTCAAGTATCTATAACTTTTCAATACACAGTAACTAAAAGGCTACACAATGCTAAAAAAACAGCCAAATTACAAAACCATTTGTACATGATTCACCCTTCTATACAGTTCTTTGATTTCTGAAAATGTTATCCAAATACAGCAGAATTATAATTATGTTCTCAAATAATGCTTTTCCTATACATGGTTTTCAATTATTAGTCCATTTAAAACACTATAGTTACACACCACATTTTCCAAAAATATCTGTAAGATACTATATATGCTGAATGTAATGCACTACTAAATAGAGAGCATCCCTGAATGGCTGCATAAACTCAGCATAGTGATATTTCTCTTCATGAGAGGATCAAATATGCCCAAAGAACTATGCCTGTATGAGTGATAGTTTCTGAGCAAAACAAGTCTAAATATTGATAATGTCATATCTACTTACAACCACATGTACTTTATTGCAGTGGTTTCAGAATGGAAGATCATGCAACAGGCATGGTATATAATGACATATGGTGCAAGCGTGACTGTGGTGGCAGATCTGAATACCTCTACAACTTGTAGGTACCGATAAAATCAAAGTGCACAGGCAACAAGTAGTACATTATGCACGGGATGTAACCTTTGGACACACTAAAAACACAGTGTTGTAGAAATGTTCTAGCTGTATCATAATGACATTTAAAAATAAGCTTTTCAGTGGTTGGAGGTTGAAAGTGGCCACCCCTCATTGTGCACTTCAGGGAATGGATGACATCACATGTTCCAAAAGTGTGACATCAATGAACATGAAGGCAGCAAGTAGGCATGTCCCAAGATCCTATTTTGTAGTGGGTGACTTTTGGTACACCAGATCCTTGATATAACCTCACAAGAAGAAATCCAATGGCAAAAGATCTGGCTAGCCACTGAACAGGACTGTTACATCTAATCCCGTGACCAGGGTATGCAATATCTAACCACTCTCAGACATTGACACTAAAATGAGTTGGTACTCCATCGTGCTGCATTCAAAAGTTACAGAACACTACCAACAGTACATTGTCCAAAAAATTAGGGAGTATGTTGTGTAGAAACACCAGATACATTTGTCCAATCAGCAACAGATATAGGCACAGAATTTGGCAGATCTGGCAACAGATATAGGCCAATAATGCAGTTATCTAATATCCACACATTCACAGACCAACAGACCTAATGCTGCTGTGGGTGGGTGGGTGACAGGTGAACTAAAAATTGGTCACACATGGCAGTTGTGATTTGTCCACAATATGTCTAATTAAATCCCCATCTGTGTCATATTGGTGCAATAGCCATTCAAAATAAACAGCATGGTGCTGAAAGTTGCCTGGCTACACTCATGTGTAATGGAATGGGTAAAAGTCTTCCCATTGCAGAATTCTATGGATAGTGTTCCAGTGTACTCCAAGGTGCCTGCCCAGCAGATGTGTACCATGCTCTGGATATGTAGTGATCCTCTCAGTATGGTTTCCTGCGTGCTAATGTCCATACACTGACTGTCCGACCTGTGTCATGAAGATTTGTAGCAAGGAACACATTTTCAGTCTCTAAGGTATAGCAGTTGAATAATGTTGGCATCAGGATGACAACACATTGGGTAATGATGGGATACTCCCTAGCAGTGAGCAAAGCATTTTTACAACACTCTCCAAAGAGCAGGTACATGTTGCAGTACTCTTGACTTGAATACATGGCATGATCTGACATATGGACATTATTTGGCCAGTGCGTAACGAAACCTCTTTATACCAGCCATGGGATATACATCAACAGGAGCCTATTTTTGCGTATGGCAGCCATAGACAACATCATATGTTTCACAAACTCATTGGGATGTTAGTTTGTTTGTAAGTAGATGCAACATCATCAATTTTTAGACTCATTTTACTTGGAAATTCACTCATACAGGCATAGTTCTTTGGGCATATTTGATTCTCTTATGAAGAGGAATATCACCATGCTGAGTTTATTTGATCATTCAGGGTCAGCTTATATAATGCATTCCCAATTTACAAAAGTTGAATTCAAGAAAAGAAAAAAAAACTACATAAATTACCATTATAAATGTTTTGAAAATTAATAGTTTTTTTCAGCTTGCATACATTTAAACTGGTGTATAATTATTTGGGCAACATGTGTATTCATGACATATCAATTGGAGGTGACCAATTGACATGAAAAAATTGACATGACCTTTGGAAAGAAAAATTTGCTAGTGTGTGTGTCTGTTTTTGGCCCTTTCAATTTTTTTTTATCATAAAATTGCATTGTAAGTTTTCCAGAGAAAATTTAGCAAAAACTAAGTTTTAAGTGCTCCTATCAGTTTGTAAGCTAGTGTATTGACTTTCATCATAAGTATCCCTTTCTCCAATATTGGAGGGATGGTATTGCATTCCTTGTTCTCTCCAGATTAAACATCTAGAACCTAGTTGTGTGCTAAATTGACTTGTCAGGAAACAAAACATCAGTCCATTTTTCATGGTCCCAAGTGACATGTTTGCAGAACCAATTTAAATGAAGTTTTCAGTGATTGGCAGTTAGCAGGACTACTGGCCTCTTCATATAGAGCCCATTTGCACTAAGCCTTTGTGACACTGTTCTACTGGAAATACTTTCCTGTAGCTGCAGAAACCTTGAAAGACAGTTGATGTGAAGTCATCATACTGTTCTGTCTTGCCATTAGAGCCAGATAACAATCAGTTTGGGTTGAAATAGCTTTTGGGCAACCTTAGCCAGTCTTCTGGTAATGGTTTCTGTCTCCAGGAACTGTTTCCAAAGTGTCAATACCATCTTTCTCAACATATTGAGCCATCTTGATACCTCCACCTGTGACTGTCCATCTTCTAACAGCTCACTACAACAAGGAATCATCTAAATGATGATGGTTTGCCATCTTCATTTAGATGAAGATGGCAAAATGATTCATTTAGATGATCTTCAGTAGAAACAATGATATTAACCCTCTTTGCAAGTAACAAATTTGAACTGATCTGTAGCAAACCATATTTTTATAGGCATTAGTAATTTTCACATTGCAAGAAACTGTGTAGATCAATTTTCATTGAATTTTTGAAATTTGCATATAATGTTGTTTATAATAGGGCATTTTTACCTTTGGGGATGTTGTCAAACTTATAATATTGATAAAAAATGTTGTGTTGCTTTAATTTTGTCAACCAGTATATTTTACCTTTTTTTTAAAAAAGGCATTTTTTATGTACAATTAATCTAAGTAATATATACATGAATATGCACACAATACTTACTGGAGGCAACCATTTCCCCAAACAATCTACATCTCTGATGTAAGCATGATAATGACCCCCATAGCTGCTGCCACTATACAAAAAAAATTACACAGTAATTTGAAATTATTTAGCTAGGGTATGGCAAAAAAATGCAATTATAAAATATTGATAATTTACAAATATAAAAATGCATTATTTAAATATCTGATGCTTTATTTAAAACTCATGCTTGAAGTTACACATCTCTCACCAAGCAACCTCTAACTGTAGATATTTACTAAATGGAAGAGATTTTCCAACGTATTTGTTCAATTATGAAGAATGATGTCACTCTGAAAACGTCCATCAATTTTAGAGTAAAAATTGTTTCGAGCTGGGTGGGATATGAACCCACGACCTCCTAATAACATTCATGATTGAACAAATACATTGGAAAATCTCTTCAATTTATTCAATTGTATACTCAGAATATACATGCCATCTTCATGAAATACATGTCATTGTTTCTTGAGGCTGAGAGCAGCTTGGACAATACCTTCATGAGACACTAAGAATTGTGTGCTGTAGGTAGAAAGTTCATAGCATCAATTAGAAGAAATCTTGACTGGCAGCTGGTAGCTCAGTGGTCCAGAGAAACTGACATGTTATCAGGAGGTCATGAGTTTGTATCCCACTTGGCTCAAGAAAATTTTTCCTCTAAAACTGATTATCGTTTTCAGAGTGATATCTTTCTTCATTGTAGATATTTACTTATTCTTAGAAAGATTCCTTAACACATATATATTTTTTTTGGATAGAACAAGGAATCAATTCAAATAAAAGCAATTTACTATAAAAATACATTTCAAAATAAGAATATATTTCATAATTTCCAATTTTTATTCTTATGTGTGTATATAATAAATAAAAATAAAAACTAAATAAAGAGGAAATTCTAATGCATAAACTAAGTAAAAACATTAGTTCTCTATACAATGCCAATCTTCTTTAATTTGAAAATCATAACTTTAAGCTATGCATTTAGCTTGAACATATTCACAGTACTCTCCACTAGTAATATTGGTTTATCTTACTAAAATTGGTTTGTTGTTAGATAGTTGAAAAGAGTTACATGAATTGTCATTATAGACTGCTTTCTTCTATTAAAAAAAAAATCTAATTTTAACCCACATTAAATTTGCAACTTTTTTCTTCTTCTTCATCCTCCTCCTCCTCAAGTAGCCATCAGCTATGGAGATCCAATCAGACCATGCAATTTAGTTCTCCAAGCATATCTATTCTGAGCTACACCTGCTGCATATGGCCACTGCACACCAATTCTAACAAGATCCTGTTTGATATTGTCTGCCCACTGTATCCTAGGACTCCCCCTCTTTCTCAGACCTTTAGGCACACTGTTCATAACCCTATTTGCCAATCTATAATTATCCACATGGGCAACATGGCCAAACCAATGGAGTCTCTCTCTGCACAATATGCTGCTCAAAGGAGGTTGGCGACTCCTTTACTTAACCTCATCATTACTTACAAAGTTGGAACACCTAAATGCCCAAGATACTGCGTAAGCATCTAGTTTCCTGTTATCTTGTTTACACAGCATCCAAGCTTCACTACCATAACCAACCCTAGAAAGAACCAAACTATTACACAGTCTAATTTTAGTCTTTAGGTGTATACGCCTATTTCTCCACACTCTCCATAGATTCTTAAAAGTCCCAGCAGCAATTCCTATTCTTCTGCTAATCTCATGTGGCACATCATCAGTAAATAGCTCCCAAGATAATTAAATTGTGACACCTTCTCAAGCCCGCAACCATTCAAATTAACTGAATCACAGCCTGCCTACCAATTTTCATCACTTTAGTTTTCTCTCTGTTTATAACCAAACCTCTACTACCAGTCTCATCAACAGCTCGAATGAAAGAACATCATCTCATCAACATTATTTGCCAAAAGGGCTAAATCATCAGCATAATCTAAATCAGAAATTTTCGTATCTCCAGTCCATTTAAGGCCAAAATCTTTCCCTTGAAGTGAATTTCGCATAACATAATCAATAACCAAACTAAAGAGAAAAGGAGACAAAATGCACCCTTGTCGAACACAAGAAGCAATGCGATACCAATTGCTACAAGCCTTACCAACTCTCACACATGACTCAGTGTTATTATACAGAGCTTCCATTATGTTAACTAGCTTGTCTGGTATGCCATACGATCTCACAATCAACAACAAATTATGATGATCAACTGAGTCAAAAGGCATTTTGAAATCAACAAAGCTAGTAATGTGTTGGTCCACCCATTCAGTTTTATTTTATTTGCATTATATTTATCATTTTGGGGATTATTTCATTTGGATAGATCACAATTTTTTCTTCGAGCAGTAGAAGGAGACACACAACTCCGACTTTTGATTGTCAGTCGCTAATGTGTGCATTTAGGACACACCCCTCTTGTGTCATAGCCAGGGCAATGGTAAAATTGTGCACAATTTTTCCCACTGTGCAATAGACATGTGCTGGATTGTACACTAGATGTATCTAAGTGACATTAGGTCACAGAGTTAGTAGGAGTTGAATTCAAGTACAGAGAGTATGTAGTAGGAGTCAATATGAAGATGCAAGTAGAAAGGTGGTGAAGGAAGATACTAGAAGTCAGTTTTTTTTAGTAATATTTAGAGATAGGGTTTTTCTGTCAGTACTTTATAGAAATACTGATTTTTGCAATTTTTCTCTTGAGCAACATTAATTGATTTTGGATTAGAGTTAAACTTTAATTAAACTTGACAATCCTTTTTGAATTCTTACTCGATAAGTAATGCTAAATGCATAATGAACCCTATTTTAACTTTATTTGGCAAGTTAATATTGCCTGGTGCCTGATAAGCTATCTGGAGTTTGAATCTATTTTGGATCAGACAAAAAGTCCAACTTGAAAAGTTAATAATACTTGGAACATCACAAGTAACCAAATGTTTCTGAAACTCTAGACATTTCTCAAGAATCTGACTGAGTGAAAATATCTGATCTACACATCCTCTACCACTTCTGAATACACATTGTTCATCATGCAATTGCCTGTCAACCAGATTTTAATTCCATTAAGCACATCATGCAAAGAACTTTACCTGGAAGAGAAAGTAGGCTGATGCCCCTATAGTTATCACAAGAACTACGATCACCTTTTTTAAAAATAGGGATAATAATAGCTCTGTAAAATTCCTTAGGAACCTTATAAAAGATATTCAAAATTTCAAACATTCCTGGTGGTAACTGTAACATTCCCAGCTCTAAGTATTTCAATAATGTCATCTACCCCTTGAGATTTATGTAGTTTAAGTTTAGAAACATTCAAAATAACTTCAGACTGTATTATAGGGCCAGCATTAAAGCAGTAATGCATCTATCCTCATTACAAAAATTGGGAGTAGAATTAACCATATTGTTCAGAACATTACTGTCAGCCCAACTAGCCACGACAGAATCCTCAACTTCTATAACTTTACCTTGTTTATCCTTCAATCCCTGTATACCTGTCTGTTTTCTACCACACAAAACATTAACTATCTGGTACAGTTCTCTGCTATTGTGCTGTCTAATTGCTTTCTCAGCTTTGTCTGCCAAGTGATCAAGCACAAGTTTCTTATCAGCAGCTAACTGATCCTTTACATGTTTATTAAGCTCTCTGTAATGCTTTCTATTATGACTAGTAGGGTATTGATTAAGGACATCCCTGCAGTTCTTTCTGAAATAAGCTCAAGTGCCTTATCACTCAAATAATTCTGCCTCCTCTGCTCCTTTCTTCCCAAAAGAGTACTGTTTAGTTTCCAAGAAAGCCTGTTTAAAATGATCCCATTCTTCCTCAACTTCAGTAGTAAGCATACCATGACTGTCATAATGACTAAGTAACCTATCATGGTAAGCTTTAGCTATAACTGGGTCATTCAGAGCTTCAGTATTAAAAGTAAAATTTTTAATGCTAGCACAACACTTTTTAAGTTTAAGTTGCAAGACACTTTTAACAAAGTAATGGTCAGATCCAATTTCAGCTCCCCTATATGACCTGGTATTCCTAACAGAACTAGCCCATTTGCTGTTAATTAATATATAATCAATCATATTCTTATGCAGCCCATCAGGTGAAACCCATGCATATTTATGTATATCGCAATGTTTGTAATAAGTGTTAGTTATTCTCAAACCATTAAGTTTACTTACCTGTAGGAGACATTGCAATTGCAGCTACAAATACCAAAAGAGCTTTTCACCCCTTCCCAAAGGTCACAGTCAATTGCAACTTTAGCATTGAAGTCACCAAGAACAAGGGTAATATCTCCTTTCTTGACAGAATTCAAAATATCCTGAAATGGTCTGTAAAACATATCCTTCTCATCCTCATTGGCATCCTCAATGGGGGCATAAAAACAGATAACATTCTAGTCTTTAATGCTTGTCTGAAATTTTGCTGTAAAAAACCTTTCATTAATGAACTTTATCCTAGAAGAGCATCACTAGTGTGTCAGCTGAGAAGCAGACCTACACCTTAGAGATGCTTATTATCTTCCCTCCATGAAAAGAGAAATTTAAGATTATTTTTAAGAATCTGTCCTTTATCTATCCATCTGATCTCTTGCAAGCTGAGAATATCTAAGTTATAACAGTGGAATTCTTGTTTGTAGACATCAAGAGAATAAGCTCTCTGCAGAGTCCTCACATTCCAACTACCTATGGAGAGAAAATGGTTAGTGATTTGTTTAAAGAACTATGTTTATTGAGAGAGGAAGTGCCAACAATATCAAACAGACCCCTAATCACAGGTATGGGGAAAAGACCCGTTCTCCCCCTACTAGAGGCTGAAGCTATCTACACTGGAAGACTTCCACCAATCCAGAATTTGACGATGCCCATAGAAGCAAGAGTTCAGGTGCCTGCAATGACCTCTGCTCATGATTATCCACCAGCTGATAAAACATATTCTGTGAATGTATTCACTTGGGACTATCAACCCAAAACAAACAGAAAACACAGCAGAAGATTTTCCCTCAACATATGCCCACCAGCGCAGCAAATTCAGCCTCTGTAATCAAGCTTAGAGCAATTATTCCATTCAGGTTCATATATATGGTCAGCATCAGGACCCTTATAGTTAACCACTCCTCAGCAAGGCAGAAGAAAGAAAAAGTAGACATTGTAGCCCAGATCAATAGGCAATACTGATTTGGCAGTCCTCCCTTTCTGTTCCCTTCCACAAAAGAGTATCTCTTTTGAAAGGTACTAACAGCCTGTACCATGAGAAGATGGAGTCGAACATTAGGTGCTTGTCCTGCCAGTTCTATGCATCATCACAGGGGATTGTTGCATAGCTCTCCTCCCGTTACTACCTAACTACCATTTAGACTTTTTTTCTTACTCCACTAAAACTTCTCTTAAAAAGTTTATAAAAAATGTAAAATTTATCCCCAGTAAATTTTGCTTTAGATATTATACGAAATCACTCATCTTTGGTAAAAATGACATTTAAGGATTAATTACTTAATTAATGAAGTGGATACTTCAGTTTTAAAGCAGGATTAAGATGCTCTTTTATATCAAGAAACTATGTATTGAATACTCTATTCAAAGTGCTAATGATTATATATTATAAAAACTGATTTGCTCATTTCACATCAACACATTTAAGTTCAACTGAAGTTTTATTTAGCATTTATAGCATACATAAAGTGTTATTCATTGAAAATTATTTGGTAATATCAGAAAATTTACTGGCACATGCCAGTGAATAAAATAAGTGAAGCATAGTATATATATATCAAAGAATCTGGATGTGGGCAGTATAATAGACATTGTGCAAGACTCATGGCCTGTGGTTTGAATACTAACCATTGATACATTTTCTCTGCTTGCTCAAGATTTCACCCCATAGACAAAAAACAAATACATATAACTTGAAAAGACTCATCTATTGGCTGTGAATATTAAACTATGCATCCATGTTCAGGAGAAATTTACCTTATTAATGTTAGAAAATAGGAAGGTAACCTTGAGGTTACTATTCATTGCTGTCAAGGACAGAGTTAACTTTCTCTCAAAACTCTACCCTGAGCATGGGCTCTTGTTATCTGGATGTTAAGCCCGTTATGTTGCAAAAAAAAAAAAAGTCTTTTATGTTTAAACCAACCAAACAAGCTACCATAGAAACCAGTAGTTCTTCAAACATACTATAGTGGATTCACCAAAGAAATCATTTATACTACTGGGCAAACTGTCAGTGTAGGCAATAATAGTGAAATAATGAAATATTCAGTAAAACAAAATTATTTTGCACACCCTGTCAATGTTACTATGCATGTTTATGTTATAACAAAATATTTAAGAAGAAAATCACTGAACAATACAGAATACCATTCTTTGATATTTATTGGGTTTTGGTTTTAACATTTGGCACTATAATTAATAATGGTTATAATTATTTTGCATAACTATTGTTTGGTTAATTTTTGTGTTTCACAAAATGAAATTTCATTGTAGCAAATACATTTTGCTCACCTAAAATGACATTTCACCGGACCAGTATTATACTACTAACAACATTAGACAGAAAACTTCAATTGAAACCACTAAGAATGTAAGAATTCTCTAACACTAATTTACAGTTATGCTTTCAAACACATAAAAAGTCACAAATATTTTAAATCATTTATCATGTGCTGAATCATAATTAAAACTAGGAGAACAACACATCACCTCTGGCAAATATGGGATGCTCATTTTCGAAGAGAATTAGGTTTTTCATTTCCCATGTTTACCACCCTCTACCAGTGGCAGTATGACTAATTGATGATTTGGAAAATGTAAATAGTAATATTTTATTAGTACCTATACAACACAGAAAGAATTTTTCATTTATCTCTTAAAACAGAAAAATTGCACCCCCACCAGAGTAAAGTTCAAGTTTTGTCCAACGTTTTCCACAACTATAGGGTATTATTCAAGTTATTGAGAGATTCAGAATATGTAAATGATAATATTTCATGAATACCTATCCAACCCAAAAAATAATTTTTAATTTATCACTAAAAAAAAAAGTGGAATATCTATTGATGGATTGAAGACAAAGTGAAAAATATTAGCATTTTTTAAAATGAGCAAATGACTGGATTAAGTTTCAAAAGTGCATATATATATATTTTAACATACCTATGGATTACAACAGAAAATAATTCATATATTGCATCATCTGCTTTCAATTTCTGTAAAAAAAGCAAGAATTACAGTCAGAATTTTTGCTAAAGCACTACATGCTATATTAACTTTAACTTTTGGACTTCATTAAATAATTCTTTACAGTCAAGGAACAATTAATTTATTTGAATTATGAAATTCCTTCCACTGAAAATCATTCTTAATCATTTACAACTACAAATTCTACATCAGAAGCATACTGTCCTTGACAGAAATCCTTTGCTGTTCAAAAACATGGTATCAATTTGTTGAAATAACAGGATTTCTCAGATATACACCTGGTAGTAATTTCTTAGAATAATATAGAGGAAAAACTGTCATTAGCCAGGTGGGATCTGAACTCATAACTTCCTGATAATATGTCAGGTGCTCTGACCACTGAGCTACTGGCCACTGAACAACCGTCGTGGGTTCAGATCCCACCTGGCTAATGACAATTTTTCCTCCATATTATTCTAACAAATTACTATCAGGTGTATATCTGGGAAATCCTATTATTTACAATAATGCTTATTTATGCTCAATACTCAGCGTGTTGGCTTAAAAAAAAAAATAAAAATACCATGCCATTTGATGCTTGATGTGGGCTGGCCATGTGCACTAAACTGGAAAGTGCTGCCTGGAACAGTCTTCAGTTACAGTCAACTACATTTCCAATGACTATTCTATAGTATAATGCTTAAAGCCACTAATACATTGAAGTGCCATTGAATTAGGGATAGCAACCTAGTGACATGTTGGATCCCCTCTGATCCTGATAACGGCTGCCACAAGACAAGGCAAGGACTCCACAAGCTTGCATAAATGTTCCACAGGTATGATGACCCATGAATCCTCCAGAGTTGTCCACAATTCTCTCAAGGTCGTCGATTATGGGACATGGGGCCAAAACACTCTGTTGAATGGTATCCCAAAGATTTTCAATGGAATTTAAATCTGGGCTTCTAGGTGGCCAATCATTATTTCAAAGTCAGCAGAATGCTCCTGCAACCATGCAGTAGCCAACCTGGAACTGTGAGATGAAGGTTGTCTTGCTGGTAGACACCATTTCTATTGGGATACATTATGGCCATAAATGGGTGTAAATGGTCAGCCATGAGTTCTATGTACTGGAATGCATTGAGAGTCATTGGTACAAGTACCAAAGGTCCCACAGATGTCCAACAGAAGACACCCCAGGCCATCACTGAGACACCATCGGCTTGTACTGTTTCTGACCTGACATGCAGGATCCATGGCTTCATGTGGTTGGCACCATACTCTGTCTCCCATCAACATGATGAAGTTTAAATTGGGATTCATCACTCCAGGCTATCCATTGCCCATTTTCTTAAAAATGGCTAATCAAGAGATAAGAAATATCCATTATGGGAAATCTGTGTTCCATATTGTGAAGTCTATGGTAGTAATTTATAACATCTGTATAGTGAAAAATTTGTAATGTGGATGCCCAAATCACATGGGATTACTATAATTTGAAGAATTAAAAATTGGAATCAATGTAATAAATTTATATTTATGCATACCTTGTCACAATATGGTGTCATATCTATTTCCATTGGAAATACAAATTTTCCAGTTTCCTAAAATAAAAACACATGAAATTTTATAAGTGAAACATGTAATCTACTTAGAGAATTGTATTACTGAGGAAAATTACACTTAAAATCCAGAAACTTAAGCTAAATTTTATTAATATATTCAGTATAGTGGTTTTTTATTTTACATATTTCATGACAGTGCATAACTTATGCTCTTTAACTCAAATCTGATAACATATAACTTAAAAATCTCAGGTATTTATCATGTATTATGGGATAATTCTAAACAAATATGACCTAAAGCATATAGTGTACAGAAAAAATTAAACATCTAGTCTTCAAGTAGGAATGATAACATTACAAGTGATGAAATTGATATACACTATCCTACTCAATAGAAACCAAAACTGAAAGCCCTGTAATGTCTGAAATAAGCATTTTTATGGAAAAATGATATCAAAGAGAAAGATTTCAATCACATTTTTCTAAATTTTATTTTGAAAAAGTTTTGTTCAATATTCAAAGTGTTGTGAAGCTTGGACATTATTTAGTAGCATCATTAGTTCTAAAGAATTTTTTTCAAAATTGGTGAAATATTACAATAATCATTTCAAAAACTTCTAAAAAAACCCAACTAATTTCAGGGTGAGGTTGTTTTACCACTGAGCTTTTTATACACAGTGGGCTAAATGGTCAGGTCACAAGAACACCTAGGCTCAGAGAAGGTTAGGAGGGAAGGAATCCACTAGACAACTGTTAGGAGATAGATGGCAGCCTCCTGTCAAGGCCATCCAGTGTGTTCATGAACATACACAGGGTATGGCTCTCCTGCACACAGAGCCACTGCTTTACATCAAATCTGACAGACAGTGGCCTTTCCAAGCCCATCAGTCTCCCCTACTGACCAATAGCACGGCGGGGAGTTTTGAAGAGATAAATCTCAATGCTAGCGCAGCTGGGGCTTAAACCTATTTGTTGCTAAATGCCAGACTATGAGAAGGATCAAACATAATACCAGCATACAAGAATGAAAAAAAAAATGTTAACTGAATCCCAAAATGGAAAACAGTTGGAAAACTAAGTACAAGTACACAAGTTATGAGTGTGGCATGCTAATGACCAAACCACCCATGCACCCTCATTTTAGGTATCTGTTTTATATAAGAATTATTCAAATTTCCATATAGATGTAACTAGATCTTCTGATGCTTATTAACGGTATACTGTTGAGGTAAATCCTAGTGAAGTTTAAAAGCCCTGTTGCTACATTTTTCTAGCATAAATAGGGATTTTCAAATTAGGAGATCTAAGTAATTCTGTTTGTATTGCAAGTAACAGTAGTGTCCAGCAAAAAGTTCTTTCAAATCAGTCTTAATCCAAGCATTATGCTTTATCATTCATTAAATTCAAGTTACTGTTATTATTGTTTATTTAGTTTATATATATATATATTAGTTTATTTTATATTAGTTATTATTGTTTTAGTTAAGTTTGTTATTATAATTGTTTTAGTTAAGTTTATTACTATCATTGTTTTATGTTTTGTTATTAGCAACAAATATAGTGTGAAGTCTTCACCATTTCATAATGACATGGAAAGATATTCTAGACAATGTGTAGGAAAGTAGTGACATCATTTAAGAAATCAGAGAGAATACTTGTTGGAACAAGCAGTTAAAAAAATTACTGACTTTTTTAAGAAGTAAATTCTAATACATGGCAAATTTCTTTCCTAATGATTATTCTGTATAGTGCAACCATCATAGCATTTTTTTATTGCATTTTGATATAATGAATATATTTTGTGACCCACTTGATTTCATTATATATTGAAACTTCACCATAATAGATAGCTTATACTAGAGATTTGTACTATATATATAAATCTCAGTTTCAAATTTGTATCTTTTGTGCATTATAAGATCTTATTTTAACACATAATTTACTTATAATCAACTTAAATTATAACAGAAGTATTTAAATTTTCCCAGTACAGAAATTTTGCACAGTCTTGTTAAATATGGAACAGTAATTCTAATCTGGACTAAACCAATAACATGTAGATAAGAAAAACCTCATGTTCACAATTATTTGATATTTTACTCCAAAATCTTTTTAAATCTCTAAAATGGTACTAAAACAATGTTTACTTCCACGACCTTCACTGAAGCAACTACACTGGCTAATATATGCCCAGTGAGATAACCTTATATGTGCATCTGGAATGGAATTAAAATATCCACCAGCAGAAAGAGAAAAACTAACTATACAAAAAGGTACTGTATGACAAGATTTTGATGCCTGACCTGTCCAGTGAAGATAAGTAGTTAAACAAATAGTACATAGTAGAATTCAATCTTTTCCAGTTGACCTGATTCATACTGTGGGAATTTCATCAAAAGAAAATCCTTGTGTCAACTCAAAACCATTTGTGTCACATAACACTGCAAAAGTATGTAATGGCATTAAAAACATCAACATTGCATATTGGAACATTGATAGGTGATGTAATGAATCACAGTTTGCATAATTCCACTATGATGACTGGGCAATATGCATAAAAATAGCCTACGAACACATGAACACTACAGGGAAAAAACTTACTGGATTGATAGCTGTTTGGGGTTTAAATGAGGCTTAGCAACTAATGCTATAGTGCAGCTAACAAGGTGAAAGAAAAACAAAATGTGTAAAAGGTGCAGAATTCCTAAACAGAGATAAAATGGAAAAAAGCCAGATACAGTATAAAACAACAATGATCAGGTACAATAGAATGAAATATAACAAAACAATGGAAAAATACAATAGTAGAATAACCATGGATGTAAAGTACCCAGGAACAAACTACTAATAATACAAGACAAAAATAAAATTATATAATATTAAAATAGCCAGTACTATATAAATATAAAACAATTGGTAAAAGAGAATGAGCTGATAAAAGACAACTGAGTGTAAGAAGCCCAAATAATGAATAATAAGAGTTGAGAGCTAAAAACACATTGTTCTGGATTAAAACAAGAATTAAAATGTGAAGAACCGATAAAAAAAAGTTAATAAAATCTACACTGGTTGGATGTTCATCTAAAGAAAAGAATATGGTGTGCAGCCATGACTTAAAGTAAAGCCAAGAAATTGCAACTTCCTCCTTGTGACACTTGAAAAAACAAGACTGTCATGAATTGGTAATGGCCTTGATTTGGAACAAATTGATGTTAGTCTGTTCTGACCAAGACATCTGACACAGTACTTGGAATTTAGTGATAAAACACAACCAAATATCTATGTACAGAACTTGCAGAGAGTGCCACACAGGAATGAAGCTACATGATAGCATTTATCAAGTCATTGCTCCTAATTCCAACATGCTTGGTACCCAGCAGATCAAAAAAGTGACAGTGCAAGTCAGTGATGGGAATATACTTAACCAGAGAACCTTTTGCCATCACAAAGATAAATGATATCCATTATGTAACTGAGCATTATGGATGATCAGGCACACCCATGATGATGATGATGATCTATTTGGGAGATGTTTAAATAACACTGCAACCAACTACACATTTGTGGGAGGTTGCAAAAGCAGTTTAATAACCTTTATATAATCATAAGTGGGACATAATGTAAATCAGACTTACACTACATCCTAGTTCACCACAGTCTCCTGCTCTCTTAGCAAATAAAAATGTAGTCCACAGAACAGACCTAACAATAACAACTTTTTTAAAAAAATTGTATCAACCACAGGTCAACAAACAGCCATTTCATTATACATTTTGAAGCATCTTGTGTATTCAATGCCACATTAAATTTCACTGTTTCCTTTACTTTTGTAACTATTGCAATTTTACAAACATGAAAAGAACTTAAAATATAAACTTTTAAAGTTGAAAACCAATTTGAAGATTAAATGATATTTTTAAAATCTTTATTTTATGTTTATACACATGTGCTTTTCACCCATAAGTTACTTTTTTAGAGATTACAATATGGATAATGTTTATATGATATCCATTCAATCTATAGCAGAATTTAATTTCAAGAGGATTTTTTAAAATTCTCCTCAGGCAGTTACTTGCCATCTAGGTCTAAAAGGAGCTTGTTAATAGATTGGTTTCCATAAATTAACGAAAAATGAGAAATATCGCGATAATTCACCAAAAAATTGTGCAATCCTCACCAAACTTGTTCATGTAACCAGTAAAGTAATGCCGAGTGAGTATATCATATGCAAATAGTCTAGGTTGTGACAATTTGTATAATCAGATAGTGGCATAAAAACGGGTGTTTTGGAGTGGATCATTACTTTCTGCTGTAAATGTGAGTAAAGAAAATCAAAATAGCCATTTTGTAGGAATGACCTCGAGACATCATTTACCAAATGAACTGCGGTCACCATAGACAGTAGAATCAATTTCTTAGCATGAATTCCACTTCTTGGAGGTTTAGCCAAGGAAGAGCTAGAGTTACGACCGCTGTACAAGACTGATACATGATTAACAGCACGAAGGAGCAGGACATTTACTCCCTCTCAGATGTGATCCTCTCTTGCAACAGCTACTGGGAGGGTTGTATCAGCTCCTACTGTGTGTAGAAGGCTTCATGAGGAAGGTCTATATGCTAGAAGGCCAGTAATTTGTATACTGCTCACATCATGTAACAGGAGAGAGCAGTGGAATTTGGCATACACGCATGCTAACTGGACAGAAGAGCAATGGAGGTCCGCACTCTTTACAGATGAGTACAGATATTGCTTGCAGAGTGATTCCAGACATTGTTTGATATGAAGAGAACATGGTATCTGCTATCATCCCAGTAACATCCGTCTAAGAGACATTATGGCGGAGGTAGCATGTGTGTTTGGGGTGGCATTTCCTTAGGTGGACACAAAACCTCTATACGTTGACGAGTGGGAACCTCAATGCTCAAAGGTATAGAGATGACATCCTGGACCCTTATGTATGTCCTTATGCTGGTGCAATAGGTGAAACATTCATTTTACAAGATGATAATGTTCATCCACACAGAGCTCAACTAGTGGAACAATACCTTCAAAGAGGAGACCATTATGCACATGGAGTGGCCAGCTCGATCTCTCAATCTAAATTCGATTGAGCACGTGTGGGATGCTCTAGGGAGACATGTTGCTGCTCTCAATCTGTCATCTGAAACAAAGTGGGAGCTTATTACTTCTTTAAAGGAACAATGGTTGTTACTCCCTACTGAGCTGATTCACAGCATCATAAACAGCATGGAGCATCACTGTCATGCCTGCATTGTTGTAAGGGGTGATCACATTCCTTATTAAAGAAATTTTCCCATTGCATTCTGATATCACATTTTTGGACAAGTTCCTGTGTTATTTTTTGATGAAAAACGTTTCTAGTGTAAAATATTTTATGCCATTCTGAAACTAGCATTGTAATTCGTTTTCATCAAATTTCATTAAAATCATTCATATAGTTTTTTGTTCATCATAATTTTTCAGAGTTTTCCTTAATTTATGGAAACCAGTGTATAAAACATTGTGGAGAATACTTTTGAGGTATAGTTTTATGGTACATGGATAAAAAAACAATAACTAAATATGTAAACGCATTATTAGAAAATTTTAGTAACATATTTTACTCAATCACATTAAGACTTACTTTGTACCTTTCTCCTTTAGCTAAATCATAGCTAAATCTCAGCAAGGAAAAAGTTAAAATGGGCGGAAGACATTGAATTTTAACCCCCTATAAGGCAAAAAGCAGTTATTAGAATTAGACTAATAATAAAATGGCACACACATAAACAAAATAAAAAACAATAGCATTTTAATAATGCAAATTTCACTTTAACAAAAACTAACATTTTTACGTTTAAGAAAGTTATTAGGATTTTATCTAACTTTTTCAATGAAAGGAATAGTCTATATATTAAGAATAAATTACTGGAGCGCCAATTACAAGCTAGCAGTAAAAAACAGAAATTATAAAACTGTAGATGTTCTTCATAACTGTGTAAAAAAAAACACATAGTTGCTACTTTCAGAATGTGCCCTCAAAACTATCATGCATTGATTGTTCAAAGATATAAAAAATAAATTCACCATACTATTTTACACTAAAATATTTTATACGCAAAAAATAATAGATAATTTCAAAATTAACAACAACAAAATTTACTTACACATTACACATTACACAACTTACACATTTGCAGGTGTGCAAATGTGTAAATATATATATATATCCCAAACGAAAACTGGAGGTGTGAGTTAAAAATAAATCTAATTTATTCAAAGAAATAAACAAAACACATACATATATATATATAAATAATTACCCCCTGAAGCAGCTGCTTGCCACAGAAGTCTGGCAGTTTATACACGATAGGTAGAAGGTCTGAGAGGATGGCAGGACCTCAGCAGAAAAACAAAACAACACAAAATCCATGCTTTACCCAGGCTCAAACCAAGGTCCCTTTAATCAGTAGCCAAGCATGCTAACCACTTGCCCACAGGATATCTCATACATATAGAACAAACAAAATAAACAATAGGAAAAAAGCTGGAATCAATGAGCATATAGATCATCCAGATGCCAGGCAGAAATAAATAATTCTAAAAACGTTAGCTACAGCAGTAAGTAAAAGGAAAAACTAAAATACTTTCTATCATAAAAAAAAATTGCACAATTGAGCTAAGAACACAAAAATCGAAAAAGTTATGGCTTAGTAATATGAAAGATTACATTGTGAATTTTGTTTTTGAAGATGCCAGGGCTTTTCTCCATTCTAATATCACAAGATAAAAAGTTAAATAATTCCAGTGCAATACATACAAAATGCCTTTGCAAAATAGATTTCTTAACCATTTGAACATAAAAAAAGACCCTTTTCCCTTCATATTAAAATCAACTAATTTTTTTGTGGGTAACAAATTATTAAATTTAGATAAGAATAACAATACTTTATACATAAAGAGCTGTCAAATATCATTTTATGTCATATAAATGTATATCAAAGCAATATTTGCTATAGAAATAATGTTACATTAATTTTGTTAGTTTAATACAGAGGGTCCTTGATATACGTCGCACCAATATATGTCATTTTGCACACACATCTTTGCTTAATTTGGGATAGTAAACTCAATATACATCAAATATATTCACACTTACGTCGTTTGAACAGGAATGTATGTGCATATTTCCCTCGAATCTTCTCTTTCTCCTTCTGTATTTAAATCCATAATTACATACTGTATATAAAATGTATATAATGAAATAAAAATGTAAATAATAAATGAATAGTAAATTCTAGAAAATATTATTGAAGGTGAATATTTATTGGTGAGGCATGGAATGAAGTAACAGTAGGTGTATGAACAATGTTTGGAAGAACATTTATCCTGAAGCTGTGAATGACTTCACTGATTTTGAAACTTCTGAAGAAGTTCATGGGGATTTTATGTCTTTGGCAAGGCAAGTTTTTGATAATGTTGAGGAGGAGGCTGTTAAAGAGCTATTTAAGTCACACCCACAGCCCTTAAACTAATGAAGAATTGGCTGAACTGAACAGGCATGTATTTGATGATGAGACCATGGAAGATGACTTCCAAAATCTTTTGTTTTTAAAAGTAGCAGTTTTTTTGTTTAGTTTTCAGGAGTTTTTCAAAACTTAAAGGAAACACTTGATGATAATAGTTCAAATCAAACTTGTGAGCTTAAATGAGGGGTTTGCTTCAGATAAAAAATAATGCTAACAAACAAATTGGCAATATAGCATAATGCTTCTAAGAAATGGCAATCAGATGGCTTTAACAAGTCATTTATATTGTAGTTTCATAAAATATGTATCAAATGAAAAAACAAAACAATTTTTCAAGCTTGAATTATGTATTTTTGGCTTGATAGCTTGGCTGACAAAGCAGAGGAAGCAATTAGACAGCACAACAGCAGAGGGTTGTATCAGATTGTAATGTTTTATGTGGGAAGAAAGAGACAGGTACACAGGGATTGAAGGATAAACATGACAAGGTGGTTGAAGGTGAGGATTCTGTGATGGTTAGGTGGATTGAGCATTTCACAGATGTTCTAAATAATGTGATTATTTCTACTCCTATTGTTTGTAATTAGGATAGATGCATTACTGGCTTTTATGATAGCCCTATATCACATTCCGAAGTAGCTTTGGCTATCTCTAAATTAAAATCGCATAAATCCCCAGGGGTAGATAAAATCACCAATGAAATGCTTACAGCTAGGAACATTTGTGTTGTCACATGGCTGACTGAAATTCTGAACATTTTTTATGATAAAGGTGTTGTTCCTAAGGATTTTACTAGGGTTATCATTGTCCCAATTTTTAAAAAAAGGTGATCCAGTTCTTGTGATAATTATTGGGGAATTAGTTACTTTCTGTTCCAAGTAGAGTTCTTTGCATGATTATACATAATAGAATTAAGAATTTGGTTGATGGACAACTATGTGATAAACAGTGTGGATTTAGAAGTGATAGCGGATGTACTGATCATATATTTTCACTGAGGCAGGCAGATTCTTGAAAAATGTTTCGAGTTACAGAAAGCTGTGGTTATTAGCTTTGTAAATTTCAAAAAAGGCTTTCAACTCTGTTGATTGACATAATTTGTGGTTGATTGTTAGATCATATGGAATATCTGATAAGTTAGTTAATGTAATGAAATCTCTCTATAATGATATTGAGGAGTCGTGTGTAGAGTTGGTATGTCTTGCAGCGACTGGTTCAGCATTGCTAGTGGCATTAGACAAGGATGCATTTTGTCCCCTTTTCTCTTTTGTTTGGTTATTCATTTAGTTATGGGGAATTCTTTGCAAGGGAAAGATTTTGGCCTTAAATGGTCTAGAGATTTCAAAATTTCTGATTTAGATTATGCAGATGATTTGGCCCTGTTGGCTAATGATGTTGATGAGATGAATTTTTTCATTAGGGTTGTTGATGAGACTGGTAATAGAGTAAGTTTGGTGATAAACAGAGAAAAACTCAAGTGCTGAAAATTGGTCAGGCAGATGGTGCTTCAGTTGTTTTGAATGGTTGCACTCTTAAGTGTCTCAGTTTAATTATCTTGGGAGCTATGTAACAGATTCTGGTGATGTGTGGTATGAGATAAATAGAAGAATAGGGATTGCTGCTGGGACTTTTAAGAATCTATGAAGAATATGGAAAAACAGGTGTATATGCCTAAAGACTAAAATTAGGCTGTATAATAGTTTGGTTCTTTCTAAGATTAGTTATGGTAACGAAACATGGACCCTTTGTAAGCAGGATAACAAGAAACTTGATGCCTTTGATTTTAGATGCTTGCACATTATCTTGGGCATTAGGTAGTTTGACTTTGTAAGTAATGAATAAGTTAAAAGAAAAAATCACCAACCTCCTCTGAGCAACATATTGTGCAGAGAGAGACTGAATTGGTTAGACCATGTTGCCCATATGCATAGCTGCAGATTGGCAAACAGGATTATTAACAGTGTGCCTAAGGGTTTCAGAAAAAGGGGGAGACCTAGGATGAGATGGGCAGACAATATAAAATAGGACATTGTTAGAATTGGCTTAGAGTGGCAAATGCAGTAACTGTAGCTCAGAACAGACACATCTGCAGAGGAAAATTAGTCTGGTTGGAACTCCGTAGTCCAAAGCTGCATGAGGAGAATGCTTGTTTGTAACGAAAGATATTGTTTGTTAGAGATACACATACATATATATGCATACATACATACATATCATGCATCATACATATATGCGTACGTGTGTGCGTGCATGCATGCATACGTAAGTATGCACGTGAAAATGTTAGTTTAGTGCATGCATGCACTCATACATACATGCATACGTAAGTATGCATGTATGTATGTATGCACGTGAAAATTTTAAAATGGCAATTTTTTTATTTCTTTAAAAATACAAACGTATACAGACAACGTGATACGGGAAGGGTTAATGAATTAGAACTACTGAAAAGTACTGAACTGAGGAGTGACACTAAACTTTATTCTCTTTTTAATTTTTATAAATGTTTAACCCTTCAATGCCCAAGAAATTTCAGAAAAAGGTAGAGGGTAGTAAAGACAAAGAAAATACTATTATTGACCAGTCCATTTCACATTTTGAGCTGTTATGGGCATTAAAGGGTTAATAACAGAATATTTACCTTTGATCAAAAATGATTATAACTTTTGACTGCATAAGATTTCTGTTCTTGATATATGCAAAAAACGTTAACTTTAAAGTTTAGAATCACATGTTTATACTGTATTCACCAAATGTAGGCTAAAAAAAATGAGCAAATGTGTTACAATAATAACAAATAATGCAGTGTACAATATTTTTTGGGATTAAGAAGAACCATTCAGTCAGATGAAGACAACTTACATTACAAAAGGGAATGACCCAGTTATGCAATGTGCTGTGAGGACTTGTAAATATAAGAAGCAGTTCTATTTAAGTTTCAGCTAACAGGATTACTAGCTTTTACAGTTCTGGTTAAATTGTAATTGCCAAAGTTAGAAATAGTTCAACTACTAAATCCACTTCTAGACACATTTTTTAAGCTAATTAAAAAAAAAAAAACATTCTTAAAAAAATCACATGTAAAATTAAACTGTATAAATTTCTAAATGCAATACAAAAAAATCATTAATATGCATAACAAATAACTGTTTATACAAAGTACTTTGTATATTTTCAGAGAATGTTTATTCTTCCATGCAACAAAAAAGCATAAAAGATAAAGAAAAAAAAAGCTTATTATTATACTAATTTGCCTCATAATTATATTAACTCTTTTTAGGGAAATTTTATTTTCTAAAATAATAAAAATACCTTTTTGGCATCAACTAAATTACAACACGTACTGCAACGATACTGATTTTTGCCTTTCATCACTTCTTTCTGGAGAAATGTAGCATTGAGGCTTTCCTGAAGACTGCTAAAATTAGCTACAATCACATTGATGTCCAAGAAATCTTCCTTAAAAAAGACAAAAAAAAACAAAACAAACTAATCAGTAATTATTCATAATATTCATATAATTATAATATAAAAAAAAGCAGCCAGGTAACCAACACATTGTTGTGCATGAAAAACAATTGTGTTAATGCATTTGCAATTAAGGTGTTGCAAGAGTGGAAAGGTGTCCTTTGTTTAACAAAGTTATTTAAAACAATTGTTGAAAGGAAATAAATTTGTACATATGGCTGATAAATCTTTGGATACCACATCACAATAAGCTTTTAATTAATAAAAAGGGGTTTACTATCACTGGACTAACCAATGCTAGAAAAGTGTGTGAAGTGAAAAAATGTGGAAATCTTAAGAGTTCTACTGTTCATGCAATTATATAAATGAATTGAATTGTTTTATCTTTGAGTAGCATTTTTTCTACACAATGGGCTAAATGGCCAGGTTAAAAGGAACCCAAGACCTCAGAGAAGGTTGGAAAAGGGGATCCACTAGACAGTTGTTAGAAGACAGATGGAAGTGTCCTATCAAAGTCATCCATCATGTTCTTTAACATTCAAAAGAGTATGGCACTTCTGCACATGGTGGCCATGACTTAACATCCCATTCGACAGATGGTGGCCTTTCCAAGCTCACTGGTGTCCTCTTTTTGACTGATATATACATGATACATTACAGCAAGCAGTAAAAAGGAGAATTAGACGAAATTAAATTAAAAAAATTAATATATTTCAAGTTTACAGTGACTGATATAAAAAAGAATAAATACTTATAAATTTTACTAATCAAGAAAAAAAAAATGACTGAAAAATAAAACCTAGTAAAAACTCAGCGATTGAGAATATATTGCTTGTGCAATTTCTTTTACCCTTTCCACTAATAAGTAAAGGTTGGTCTGATATTTCAGTTCCTATTTTTAACTGGAGTTAACATTTCCTTTACAAAGAAAATAAATATATGCCCACTGTTAAGTTGCTAAGTAGCCATGAGACTGATTATAACAAGTGATCTCAAAAAAGGAAAGAGATATACGTAGAAGAAACTCATAAATGCCATCAGTGGCAAATTTCAGTTTGAACATTGTGTGAATTTCAGACAAATCCCACGTGGAAGCATCCGAAGATGAGCAATGTATGGTAAGCTGATGTTTTATTTTGGCTATCAGGGTCTACTGTTGAGTTTCTGGACCATGGTGACACCATTTACTCATAACAATATTGTAAAATTTGGGTATTTGAAGGAAGGCAATAAATTTGAATCATCCAGGACTTTTGAGTAAAAAGGTCATTTTGCTGAATGACAATATCTGCTCCAATACTGCCCAAATAACAATATTGAATAGTTGTGTTTTGGAATGCCTGTAACATCTCCCTCTAATCCTTGTATCTCCCCTATTAGCTCTTCATAGACCTCTATAAAACATCATGAAAAGGATGCTGAAATTCAGTGAAGAGATACAGTGCATTGCTACAGACTTCCTCATGCAATAGCTAAAGTCACTCTATGGAAGAGACTATCATATTGCTAATTCATGATGGACAAATGTCTCCATAGGCATGGTAAATTTGAACAAATCAATAAATGATTTACATTTCTTTGCTGGTTTGTCCACTTTATCATTTGAATGACCCTTATATTTGAGTTCATTAGTTCTATTGTCCATAGCAACCAATACATCAACAAATGAGCCCAGAAAGGGTTAACTAAGAGCAAGAGCTCCAATCTATACGAAAAAAAAAAATCCTATAAAAAAAGGCTACCTTTTTCATCAACAGATTACATAAAAAAGAAATGTCTGGATATATCTTTATTGAACACTCAGAAATCACACTCTAACACTAATTTGTACAACCTGAACAATGAAAATTTCTAGGAAATGTATTGTATTAGAACAATGTATATTCAAAATAATAAAGATTAAAGGTGCCACAAAGACAAAATGATAAATACACAGGTAAGTGCATAGTGGATGCATGCTTTAGAACAGCAGTTTCCAATACATGAAGCCCAACCTTTTCCCCCTTTAAAAAATAAATTACCCCAGCTGACACAGAGCTCTGACAGTACCCTCTCACTGTAGTACACAATAGAGAAGTTACCAAGTATTATTTTTTAATATTCCCTTTTATCAAGAATTATTTTCCAACTACCTCATGGAAATAAAAATAATTTTTCTGTATAAAACTAAAGGTAAGGAACAAAAAAAAAAATGGAAACAGCAATGTAAAATCACTAATATGGTATTAGACTACCATGTGAGTTCAATACAGCCTGTATGCATCATGGCATAGTGTCTAAAAGTCAGCAGGAGGGATATGACACCATTTGCTACAAGAAACATGATCAATTCCTGCTTGTTCGATGGAGCTGGAAAATGCTACCTGAGATGTCATTCCAGAAGAACCAGAGATTTCATTCCAGAAAGAAATTTATGAGTAACCATAGATTTTCCAGTGATATCTGGTGACTGCAGTGGCTGTGGTATGTGAAAAAGTTCAGTCTCATGTTCCTCAAACCACTGGATGACCACATGTGCTCCATGGGTAGCCCACCATTGGATGAAAATGATCACTCAGGACTCTCAAATAACAATCGGCATTAATCTTGCCTTCTAATGGAATAAGTGCACCCAAACAATGCTACAAGAATACACACCATCCCATTACAGAACCACCAGAACCCTTAACAGTAGAAAATAAGTAATCAGAGTTGTAAGCTTCATTCTGTTGGCACCACATGTGCTCTTTCATATAGCAGAAACAATGTATAGGATGATTTGGGATGATGATGTACATTGACCGGTGTAATGAGTGGTTTGTGAAGTGCAACTTGACCATGATATCCAGCTCTATGGAGTTCTCAATATACCATTTTTGATCAAACTGGCCTTTTGCATCCTACGTTGATATATGTGCACAGGTGATTAGCTGTAGCTTGCTGGTTTTACTTTGTACACTGCACTAACACTTGAATGTCCTGATTTTGGAGTATGCACTATTTCCCACTGTTGTCTTTTGTAGACGATGTCTTCTTTTTAAATTCCCATGCAGATATGACCTTGAAAACTATTCCTCATGACACGTTAGTGAGTTCAGCTGTTTTAGTGACTGAAGCTTTTGATAAATGAGCTCCAACAATCATTCCCCTTTCAAAATCACTAAGGTCTTGATGACAGTATACCAATAATTACAAGCAGTTTTATGCCAGATTTGCCCTTTTAGACAATGATGCTAAGCATGCTAGGATACCATTTACATGTTTCATGCTTCTGTCAGTGGCACACAGATGCTACTGTTTAGCATAAACTGAATGTTTTTTACAAACCTTGGTGTTTCCATTTTTCTGTCCATTACCTGCAGTAGAACCACATTATTAATTTGGCAAACTAAACACTCTCACAAATTTTTAAAATATCCCTGTTGGGAACTACTGCTTTAGAAGAATGAACATTGTATTTTCTGATGGGGAAATAAAGGGAGAATAGTTTAAAAAAGTTTACATCAACAGGCAGAAAATGTGCTTATTTGGTAATGAAGTGCAGCAGAAGGAAATGTATTGTGGGTTGCTTTACCTCTGAATGGCACTCTTTTGCACACAATGGGCTAAATGCCCAGGTCACAAGGACCATGGAAATGCAGAGAAGGTTGGGGGGAGGGGACCCACTGAACAGCTGTTGGGAGACAGATAGTATCCTCCTGGCAAGGCCATCAATCATGTTTATTAATGTGCACAAGGTATGTCTCTCCTGAGGCCATGGCTTAACATTCCATCCGATGGACAGTGGCTGCCACTTCAGCAATGTTGCTCAATCAGTAGCGCACCAGGCTTCAGTTCTGTGATGTTCTGGGTATGCTTCATCTATAATGAGGTAGGCCCATTACTTGAAGTATCAACCCATTTAAATCAGGAAGATATATACAGATTCTGGATGACCAGGTTTTGCCTTTTGTGTTTCATGTGAAGGAAGAGACACAGACACTCACAGTGTTTGTGTCACAAGTTCAGACACTTCAGTGTTCCAGGATGACAACTTGCAGGGTGTAAAAGGCCAACATTGCTTGTGAGTGGCATGGAGAATGAGGTAATATTAGGATACCTCAAATGGTTTGCAAAGTCCTTGGATGTAAATCCCATTAAAAACCTTTGAGATTATCAAGAACAGAAATAGGCATCCACATAATCTACCTAAACTAGGAGTGCTACTGTTGGAGGAATGGACTAGAATTAAGGCAAACCCTATTCGATGACTGGTGAAATCCATACCTAATAGGATTGCTGTTGTAAATCATATTAAGGGAAGTGTTACACTCTATTAGGTGAGTAATTACAGAGGCGACAAAGATTTTGTCAGGTGAACTTAGAGTGATATGAAAATTACAATGAGTGCAATCGTAAGAGGAATATTTAACATTTTATTTTATATTCGAAGGCTCTGGAAAAGTTTAAAGAAGAATGATAGAAAACAACTCTTACATTAGATAAGTGCCTGTGTCAAAGCAATGGGGCAGGGGTAGCTCAGTCAGTAGCACGACAGGCTCATAATCTGTAGTTCCTAGGTTCGAGTCCCAGCTGGGTCAGCATTGAGATTTATCTCTGCAAAATTTCCCGCCCTGCCCACGGTCAGTAGGGGACACCGATGGGCTTGGAAAGGCCGCTGTCCGTTGGATGGGACATTAAGCCATGGCCCCATGTGCAGGAGAGTCATACCCTGTGCACATTAAAGAACATGCTGGATGGCCTTGACGGGAGGCTACCATCTGTCTCCCAACAGGTGTTCCAGTGGGTCCCCTCCCCCAATCTTCTCTGAGCCTTCGGGGTCCATATCACCTGGCCATTTAGCCCATGGTATGCAAAAAAATGCCGCTCAGAGGTAAAACAATCCAACCCAACAACCTGTCAAAGCAAACCAGCAAACTTTTTTTATGTGTATAGGTTACATGAGATCAAAATTTGTGCAACAGATGCTACACTCTCTGTTTTTTGAACCTGACAATGCAAGCTTTAGTTCCTTTATCATTTAAAATTCAACTCACTTTCATTGTTCATTGTATAATTGATGAGTTCTGCAGGCAGATGTTAACAATTCACTTTTTTAGTTCCAAATTTGAAAGGCAACTACAGGTTCTCCTGCAACTCATTCTAAAGTTGTCTTCCTTCAGTGATGATAACAGTTAGAGATGTTGAAAAGTTTTTGAATGAAAACTGTTATCTGGAGACTGAATACACTTCATTGACATTAGGTTTTCAAAGAATAATGAATGCTAGTATATTCTACAGACTTTCTTTAAATTGTTAAGCTATTATGCACCAATTTCAGAGCTACAAAGCCCATGCAGGGAATTATTTATAAATATCTAATTAGCACTGCAGATATTAATGATAGGAAAATTAGAAGAAACAATTCACTTTGTGACATCGTTCATATTGTAAAAAAAATAAATCACTAATACTGGTATCAAAAGTATGTCAATAAAAATAGTCAATAATTTTCAAGATTTATATTGTCTAGCAAATTTTCTTTGAACTCAATAATTAATCAATTAGAATATTATGGTTTTCTAAATATCATTTACTCAAAGCTTTATAAATAACTTACCTCTTTTTCACTAATTTTTCCACAGATTTGGCACACAATCTGGAGGGGGAAAAATACATTAAGGAACTTCAAATAATTTTTTTTTCTATATTGCATCTTATTTGAGTTTCAGAATTAATTTTAATGTAGGACAAGATATTCACCCTATTCTAAGTTCATGGACTACTTATCACAATTATGGACCACCTACAAATCACATGGTTACATACAGTTGAGATAGGTTGTTTTATTTTTGAGTGGTACATTTTTTTCACACAATGGGTTAAACCAAGGGCTCAGGGAAGGGAACCCACTGGACAGCTTTTACAAGACAGATGATAGCCTCTGTCAAGGCCATCCAGTGTGTTCTTTAACACACACAGGGTTATAACTTTACATCCCATCCAATGGATGGCAGCCTTTCCCAAGCCTATCAGTGTCCCCTACTGACTGAGGGCAGAGCAGGCAATTTGAAAAGATAAATCAAATCTCAATGCTGGCCCAGGTGGGATTCAAACCTGAGAATTGTAGATTATGAGCCTGGCAAGTTACTGATTAAGGCACCCCCAGTTATATATAGATCAATAATTTAAGTATTCGGCAGTTACATAATTCTTTGCAGAAATATTTATTTCTATATTTTATACATAATAACTTATTTGATATTTTGGAATTATGCACAACTTTTTCTAAATATTCTTAAGACAATTTAAAACAATTTCATACAGTTCAGGTTGGGAACTGCTGTATTAGAAGATAATGCAATACACCTTTTATTTTGCCATGAATATATAAATAATGTGAGTATTCTGCAGTTACATAATTCTTTGCAGAAATATTTGTTTCTATATTTCATTACATGAGCATACTTCACAATGAACAGTAGAACTTCAATTACACATAAGCAATATGATTTTTGCTTTTGAAAAAAAAAAAAAGTGATTCTTATGTACTTTTTTTAAATGATGATTCTAGAAGTGTTCTTGAAATACTATTTTTTTTTTAATTACAGTTCACAGGAAAATATATTATTTATCACCAAAGCTCTGAAATATAAAAAGATGAGAGCATGAATGCTATAGTTGATTATTTGGGATGTAATATGTGCTTCGATATACATTTTTTGTTCTTTCATTTAGATTTTTTCATCATTCCTTGGAAATGAACATGGCAGAAGGTTTCAATGGAGCAGAGGTAAAAAGGAAGTGGAACCCAGACATGTTAGCTGATTATTGCTGGTGGTTATCAAAAAAGCTTCAGGATATACATATGAGTGCAAATCATTCACCAAAAATTTTTACTTAGACAAAATATATTACAGTAAGTGCAAAATGGACAAGTCAGAAATGAAGTGCAAGTCATTTATTGATCTGTTTAAATTTGACATGGTTATTGAGACATCTGTCCCAATATAAATCTTAGTAACATGATACCCTCTTTTCAAGAGCATCTTTGGCTAATGATTGAGAAAATCTGTGAGAATACACTGCACCCCTTTGTCTGACTTCAACTTCCTTCTTTTCTTGGCATTTTTTAGAGGTCCAGAAATATGAAATCTAATAAGGGAGATGTCAAGACTAAGAATGTTAATCCAGGAATTATCAGCCATAAATGTTCAAATGTATCATTGTTATTTGGGCAGTATGGTAACAGACACTGTCATGTAACAAAACAACTATTTTATTCAAATGTTCTGAGCATTACAACTTTATTGCTGACCTTCAAATGCCCATAGTTAGTTGATGGTGACACCATCAACTAACTGTTGGTAAAAGAAATGCAATCAACAGTGGATTCTGATAGCCAGCAAACCAAACAATGCTCAACTTTGGATGTTTTCATGTATGGTTTGTCTGGAATCTACACAATGTCCACCATGTTCAAGCTGATACTTGCTACTGATTCTGGTCTTGGTCCCTTCTATGTACACCTGTTTTCCTGTGTGAGGGCACAAATATCACCCAATCTATTACTCAGATATAATAGTAGTTCAATTTAATTTGAATGACATTTATTATATATAAATTTCACTGTTGTATCATACAATTTGGCAAATGCAATTTTGGGTCCTATAAAACAAATTTCCCCTTTCCCATTCAGCTTTTTAACAAACTATATATGTATATATAAACATGGTTGAAATAAGGAAACAAAAGAAAAGTTTAGTAAGTGATTAATATTATCTGAATTGGGGAATATGGAAGTTCAGATAATTTAGTTGTTCAAAAACTGAAAAAAAACCTACATTTTTAAATTAAAATAAATTTATTGATTAATACTAATTACTATGCACTCTTACCATTCATGTAATGTACATATGAATATACTCCTGCACTAAAAGGAAACATAATTCACTGATGCTATAGTGTTTAATTAAATAAAATTTTAATTATCAGGAAGCTTAAAATTAAAAACTTAAAGTTAAGAAAAAAATTATGGTTTTTGCTTTAACAGTTCAACTGTTTTTCCTAGTAACTACTCTTTCAGATAACAACTGTTCAGATAATCAACATTATATGGAAATGCTTAACTCTTCAAGGGTTAAATAATAACTAACAGTAAATCATATGAATGATTTCATTGCAGTTAAAATAAAATAGTTGCTATCTGTTCAAGGTGTGGTAAATTCATGGTGAAATTAGCCTCCAATGAGGGGCTCCCTACATCTTACTGGTGGCAACAATGTAATTGTATGAAATTGGTGCTACTCTACAACTATGCCTAAGGAATTTTTGCACTATCTGCAATATTTTTGAAATTAATGTCACCAATTCTGAAATTTGTCACCAAGAGGCTTATAGGAAAGAATACCCCCACTTTCCTATATGCCTCCATTGCTTCTACACGTTTGGGGACATTTGATCCCGAGTTATTGCCCTGGATTGTTTTACCTCTGAGTGGCCCTTTATGCACATAATGGGCTAAATAGTCAGGCCATAACCCAAGGGTTCAAAGAAGGTTGGGGAAATGGGACCCACTGAACAGTCTATAAGAGACAGATGTGAGCAGTTTATAAGAGACAGATGTGAGCAGTTTATAAGAGACAGATGTAAGTTTATAAGAGACATTTTTTGTTCTTTCATTTAGATTTTTTCATCATTCCTTGGAAATGAACATTCTTGGAAATGAACAAAAGATGTAGCCTCTTGTCAAGGCCATTTAGCATGTTCTTTAGCATACACAGGGTATGGTGGCTTTCCCACACATGGGGCCATGGCTTAATGTCCCATTCGACAAACCTTTCCAAGTACATCAGTGTGCCCTACTGACTAAGGGCAGGGCAGGGAGTTTTGGGAAATAAATCTTAATGCTTGCCCAGGTGGGACTCAAACCTGGGAACATCAGATTACAAGGCTGGCATGCTACTGACTGAGTCACCCCCACCTCTTATTGTCCTGGAGAAAAACTTTTATGCACCACCTTGTATACTCTGAATAGAAACTTAATGATTAGCTCACACCTTTTACATATTTTCAATATCAAGTGTAGACCTTGAGTTACAGGTAAAGCAATGGAAAAAAAAAAACTTTATTCCTATATTCAATTTTGTATCTTTTTAAGCAATCATGCAATCTGCAAGCAGTCTTCAGTTTTGAATTCTTTGTAAATTTCCTTTCAAACAAAGTTTGTTTTTATTGACTCTCACAACATTGCAGAAAGTGCTAAAAGTATGGACAATTTTGGAAGTCTTTCTTTCCCTACTTGGAAGCATTAATGACTTAACAGTATCATTGCTATGAATAATTCTAAAAATGACTTGGTTGAGTACAAAACTTCTAAAAGAAACTTGTACAAAGAAACTAATTTAAAATACACTTAATTAGACTTATTTTTGCAATAATATTAAAGAAATTACAATATATAAATTTTATGCTAGCAATAATATTAAAAGTTTAACCTCCAAAATAATTTTAATTTGAAAATTACTATCTGGTAAAACTCAAATGCTTTTAAGAGCAACATCTTCTCTATTATCAGTGAAAAACACTGAACAAGGAAAAAAAGGAATGTCATTGTTCAAGCTATGCATATGTAAGTGGGAGTTTGAGTTCCACACATCCCAGTAGCAAATGGGGGATGTCATTCAATTCTTTCTTAGATTATCATCCTGTGTCAAGGGGTCACAGCAGGAAGCATAAAACAACTGCTGCTCTCTGATTTTATGACTTATCCTGCTAAAAGTAGTTGTTTCTTTTTGATGACAATGGCATGAGCATGACAAATTATAAAGGAAGAAACTATCAGGACAGTCGAAGTAAGATTTAAAGAGCACAATATCAGGCAAAAGAAACTAACAACTACATTAGCAGAACATTATAAAACACAAAGCAGCAGTTGACTGGAGAAATGTTGTGATGCCTGCAGCTGTGACCTCTTGGCATGGAATGGTAGTCCAAGAAGCAATCAGGATGAGATCCCCTCCTACATCCATCTGCTACCAAGATATTGGTCACATTCTCCCACATGTATTGAACCTTCAGAGGCTCAGTTGGTAGTGTGACAGGCTCGTAATCTGCAATTCTCAGATCCGGGTCCCAGCTGGGCAAGTGTAGATATTTTTCTCTGCCTAACTCCGCATCCTGCCCACAGTGAATAGGGGTCACTGCTGGGTTAGAAAAGGTCACTATCCGTTAGATGGGACATTAAGCCATGACCCTGTGTGTGGAGAGCCACACTCCATGCATGTTAAAGAACACACTGGATGGCCTTGACAGGAGGCTCACACCCTTTTCCCAACAGCTCTTCAGTGGGTGTCCTCTCCCAACCATCCACAAACCCACCAGAGCTAGGAACTTGGACAATAGTCCCATCTACTTGATTTCATAGTAGTGATAAACTTTTTTTTATATTAAAAAAAATCCTTGAAACTCCCCCCTCAAAAATGGTTGATTCTTGGCACAATTCAATCACAGAGTTACAGTATAAATTCAGACCTTATCACTACAAAATCTTATTGGCAAAAATTCCTTGACACAGATCAAAATTCAAAACTCTCCACTTTCCTGCTTTGAATGAACAGAGAGAATTACAAAACTTTAGTGTAATGCAGATCTCTTTGACAGGTTCCTTCTCAGTTGCTTTGCAACTTTAATGTCATATTTCCTTTTTTCGTCAATCAGCACACGAAAGTGACAAGTGGTGCCCTCCATCAGATGTAGTACTTTCCTGTATCATGGAGCATCAGATGGCATCACTCAAACCTATTTTCACATGTACTGAGGGCATCTTTACAATGACAGAGCTTTATTTTTGCTGCAAAAAGCTTTCAAGTTTTACATGATAATTTAAAATGCAAAATTCACTTAAAATTTAAACTTTTAATGCTATGGCTGACAAAGAACATGTTGAAACTTGTTTAAATATATAATGATATCCAAAAACAAAAAGAAGCCAATGTCCTAAAGAAAACATTTTAAAACAATACTGGTATCAATGAACACCTCACAAACAGTCCAGGTGAAGACTTCGACTTCTTCAGAGATAATAAGAAAATAAAAGTAACTTACCTCACTTACACTTGATCCATGATATAATTCTGAAATTAAATTGGTACCAGAAGTACCCACAAGAGAACTTTCAATAGCACTAAATAAGATGCGATTTAATTCCTGGACATCATGCTGTTGAAGCTCCTATAAATAAAAATATAACTTTAATTTGGACTGTTTATAAAAGATATTATAATAACTGCTACAAGAAAAAAATTGCCAAAAATGTCTATCTTTATTAAATCTTGATTTAACACATACGTATAATAGCAAGTGTGGCAGTTCATTTAGTGTCTTCCATCAATAAACAATCATAGAAGTAAAAACAAGACCTACAATAGAAAGTCAATTATAATAGCTCATTGACAATGTTCTGCAAAACTTAGAACAACTTAGGAGCACAAATCTTGGCAAGAAGATTTGAGAAGAGGAAGTTCCATAACTTCTGAATTACATGACAAGTGATCTTGCCTGTAACTGTCCCAGCATTGTTTGTTTTTCTCTACAAAGGAATTCTTTAAAACAAGTAACACCACAAGCATTAAAACCTTATTACAAAGAAAAGAAATATAAGTGTTGACTGAAAGTGTTTTTAAAATTCTAGCATGCATATTCAGTATTATTAGTGATAATTTTTAAGTCAGATTACTTGTAGGACTTAAAACAAGTGTCACTGATATGGTCGGTTTGTTGTTCACAGTACTCAGCCAACAGATGGCACTGCTCAAGAAGTGTATGATGTCAAAGTGTAAAGTATGACGTAGAAACATAACTGTTGGTTGTTGGTGGCCTATGGTTCTTTGATTTGTTTCTTTTGGGTGGGTAATGTGGAGTCACGTGTCGTGTGTGATTTGACGGAAGTGTGAAGTTATGTTTGATTTTTTTCCACCATTTTTTGCTTTATAACTCCTTTGGATAACATGCCTATATGGTTAGAGGTAAGTGCATATGTATCATATATTTAATGAGAGATTTTTAGTGATAGTCAGAATAGGAATAATTAATATGTTCCCATTGTTTTTCAAAAATTTGCTAAGATCTGGTAAATAACAAGTTTAAATATTGAATAAACTCGACTTTCTTGGTATATACTAAATATTAACCACTTTGTAAGTCGATTTAATTTTAGAGGAAAAATTGTCTTGAGCCAGGTGGGATAAGAACCCATGACCTCCTGAGATACATGTCAGATTAGAGCACCTGACATGTTATCAGGAGGTTGTGGGTTCATATCCCACCCGGCTCAAGACAATTTTTCCTCTAAAATTAAATCAACTTACAAAGTGGTTAATATTTAGTAAATAACAAGTTATTGAAGATATTTTGGAATTGAAATTATTTAAAATTAGGATGGTTGTTGTTGACAGTGTTAGTGAACTGTTTTATAATGTTATGGCCACGTCTTTGGGAAGTGGGAGTTCGGTAGCTTTTTGTGGTTGTGTGTGTGTGTGAGAAATGTTTTTCTTAAGTTCTTTGGAGTGAGGGACATTTGAACAGGAAGGGAGGAGTGGTTTGAAACAGATAAAATTATTTTAATTTTTTTTGTGTTTAGTATGATGTAGTGTGTTTTGTTGTGAGTGTGGAAGAAAATGGCAAAAGTTTAGAATGTGGGGAAATTAAGTGGTAAAAATTAATGTTTTTATGGGGTGTTAGGGTTTTAGGAGAGTAGTTTTTGGTGAAATATATAAAGTGAGTTTTCAGAGGATTCTAATATAGTGGGGGTTGGAGTATGTTTGGGGGAAAGAATATTGGAAGTTTTTCCATGGAGGACTGAACTCTGATTGGGTAGTAACGAACATGTGCATTTCATTATGGTAGTGTGAGAACAAAAAAAGTTGCAAATATGATTTATTGTTAATATGTGGAAATGTTTGGCAGTTTTTTTTTTTTGAGGGGCAAGGGTGGCCCAGTCAGTAATATGCAGTTTCTGTTTGAGTCCCAGCTGGGTCAGCGTTGAGATTTATCTCCGCAAATCTCACCCTGCTTATGGTCAGTAGAGGATACTGCTGGCCTTGGAAAGGGTATTAAGCCATGGTCCCATGTGTGGGAGAACTATACCTTGTGCAAGTTGAAGAACACAGTGGGTGACGTTGAAGGGAGATTACCATCTGTTTCCCAACAGCTGTTCTGGTGGGTCAACCTTCTCTGAACCTTCAGGGTCCTTGTGACCTGGCCATTTACCCCATTGTGTGCAAAAAAAAGTGCCACTCAGAGGTAAACCAAACGTTTTTTGTATAGAAATTTGGGTATTGTAGGATTGTCAGTGTGGAAGAATGCCAGTTTTTGATGGAGTCAGGGAGATTAATGAATAATTTAGAGGAGGATCTTTGAGCTTATGATGGGGGGGGGGGGGGGGGGTATTGTTTTTTGTTGTCTGCGAGGATATTATTTAGTTTCTGGGGCTTTTTTATAATTCAGTCAATGATGCAATGTTTCCGATTTTCACGTTTTTCGGTTTGTGTTGTCTGTGGGGTTAGTTTCGTAGAATTGTGGTGGGTAAGTGTATATTAGAATAGTTTATATATGCATTTTTTGTGGTTTTCTGATAATTATATTCTGTTGTGAGAATGTGAGTTGTCGCCATGTTTGTTTTTATGTTGTTGCATATGAGCTGGGTGATTTGCATTTAGGTATTTTAATTGTGGCATGTTGGTGGTGGTTTCATTATAAATATGGGGTTTGTGATAGTTTTAGTAATTATATGTGAAATGCTTCCTGTAGTACAAGTGGAGGTGCAGCGGCAGGTGGACCTCATATGGTCTTACAGGATTTTACCCTGCTGTTTGAGTAAGGTTATTAAGGAGAGTATTATATATTTGCTGAATACTGGATTGATCACAGCAAGGTATGAGTGCCCAAAGTGTCATAAGGCCATGGTGCTAGCCCCGACTGATACCAACATTCAGGTGGTCCTGCAGGAAAAGAATTGGCAGGGTCCAGCACAATACTAGAAGGAGTATTCGGAAGGGCTCGCGGTTTGAGAAGTCCCATCTGTCGCTAGAACAGATTGTAAAATTGATGTACAGGTGGGCATTTGATTACCCTAAAAGGATTGCTGAAATGGAACTCAGAATAAGATCTGGGCACACAATATCCGATTGGTACACTTTTTGTCGAGAAGTAGCAATAGATGTTGTGGTTGCCAGGTCACAGCCGATTGGTGGGCCTGGTACTATTGTTGATATGAGATGACTAGAGGCTGTGTGGACGATATGTTCAACAGCTATCTGGCTGAATTCATGTATAGAAGGCAGCTGCATCACCAGTCAGACCCGTTTCTGAGTTTTGTGGAGGATATAAAACATCTGTATCTGCCCCATGTGCGTGATGAAGTAGCGTGAACCACGAGCTGTGGTGAGTAGTATTTGTTTAGTTTTTAATTGTTTATTTAAGTTAGTAGTTTTTAATTTTATGTTTCTGTTGTGTTTAAGTGGTTTAGTTTCTGATGTTTGTAGGTTTATAGTGTTTTGAAAAGGAGGGTGGGTAATGGTGGAAGTGGTTTACTGTATGTGGGAAGGCAATTGTTTTATGTGTTTAGGATTTGGCAGTTTTATGAGATTTTTTTTTTGTTTGGGGTGATTTAGTTTTTTTTTTACATTTGTTTAAAATGCAATTTCCCATTACTGTGGTTATGGTGCATTCCGTTTGACGTAAACTTGGGTTTTCATTACTATGGTAACAAAAAAAAAATTTTTTTTTCTAGAAACCCCTGTTTGTATTAGGGTCATCAAAAAAGACCATTTTGTTACATTGCATCAAAAAATAAAATGGTGGCTGAGAACCATGATGTGCACTACTGCCACAAAAATTACATGCTATGTTATAGAAAAAAAAAATTATTTATGAAAAAACATTTTTATGTGAGAATTGAATGTCATCCTTCCAATTAATGTAAGGTGTCTGTGGTAGAAATCATTTGCTACAGGATAATTTCCACAGTTCAAGTTGGTTGTTTGGGATTTTATGACCAGGATGCATCTTGGAAAAAGCAAACTATGCACACATGCCAAGAGTTGGGTTGTTTTACTTCTGAGTGGCACTTTTTTTCAGATAATGGGCTAAATGGCCAGGTCACAAGGACCCCAAGGGCTCAGAGAAGATTGGGGGAGGGGACTCACTGGAACAGCTGTTGGGAGACAGATGGTAGCATCCCATTAAGGACATCCAGCATGTTCTTAAATGTGCACAGGGGATATGACTCTCCCGCACACAGGGCCACAGCTTAACATCCCATCCAATGGACAGCAGCCTTACCAAACCCATCGGTGTCTCCTACTGACCATGGGCACAGCGTAGAGTTTTGCAGATATAAATCTCAATGCTGATCCAGCTGGGACTCGAACCTGGGAACAGCAGATTATGAACCTGGCATGCTACTGACTGAGCCACCCCCATGCATAGAGCCCCTCAAATTAGGTTTAAGGCAGGTGAAGAGAGCCTGGAAAAATCTTTATGTCTAGGACCTGAAAAATGTCTAAACGTGACCCTGTTTTTATACAAGGGCAACTAAGGCCATATTGTGGCCTTCAGTTCATATTTGAACAATTTTGCTTATATCATCATCCTCAAACAGCCATGGACTATGAAGGTCGAAACAGATGATGCAATTTAGTTCTTCAAACACATCTGTCCAAAACTACATCTGCTGCATCTGGCCACAGTAGACCAATTCTAACAAGGTACTTATTAACATTGTCTGTCCACTGCATCCTAAGTCTCCCCCTTTTCCTGAGGTCTTTAAGCACACTGTTCATAACCCTATTCCCTAATCTATAATTATGCATACAGGCAACATGGCCAAACCAATAGCTTTTCTCTGTGCAATATGCTTCTCAAAGGAGGTTGTGAGTCCTTTGCCTAACCTCATCATCACTTACAAAGTTGAACCACCTAATGCCCAAGATACTGCATAAGCATTTAGAATCAAAAGCATCAAGTTTCCTGTTATCTTGTTTACAAAGGGTCCAAGTTTCACTACCATGACTAACTATAGAGGGAATCAAACTATTATACAGTCTAATTTTAATCTTTAGGTGTATACACCTATTTCTCCACACCCTCCAAAGATTCTTAAAAGTCCGAGCAGCAATCTTATTCTTCTGTTTATCTCATGTCACACATCACCAGTATCTGTTATATAGCTCCCAAGATAATTAAACAGAGACAGTTGCTCAAGAGTGCGGCCATTCAGATTAACTGAACCACAATCTGCCTCACCAATTCTCATCATTTTAGCTTTCTCTCTGTTTATCACCAAACTCTAATACTAGTCTCATCAGCAGCTATAATGAAAAAGTTCATCTCATCAGCATCATTTGCCAAAAGGGTCAAATCATCAGCATAGTCTAAATCAGATATTTCCAGATCTCTAAACCATTTAAGCCTAAAATCTTCCCTTTACAGTGAATTCCGCATAACATAATCAATGACCAAACTAAAGCATACAGGAGACAAAATGCACCCTTATCAAACACCAGAAGCAATGCTAAACCAATTGTAAAAACCTTACCAACTCTCACACATGCCTCAGTGTCATTGTATAAACAGATTTCATTATGTTAACTAGGTATGCAATATGATATCACGATCTGGTATGCCAATATGATCTCATGATCAACCACAAATTATGATGGTCAACAAAGTCAAAAGCCTTTTTAAAATCTATAAGCTGGTAACCATGTTTATGAAACTCTAAACATTTCTCAAGAATATGCCTAAGTGAAAAAATCTGATGAATACATCTTCTACTACTTCTGAATACATCCTCTACCACTTCTAAATCCACACTGCTCATCACACAATTGTCCATCAACTACATTCTTAATTCTGTTAAGCACAATCATGCAAAGAACTTAACTGGAACAGAAAGTAGGCCGATACCCTTAAAACTATCACAAGAATTGTGACAACCTGTTTTAAATAATAGGAATGATAATAAAAGCTCTGGTAAAATTTTTAGAAACAATACCTTTATCATAAAAGATATTCAAAATTTTAGTCAGCCATGTGATAACAGAAACATTCAGCTCTAAGCATTTCATCTACCTCTTGGGATTTATATGCTTTATAAGTTTAGAAATTGTCAAAATAGCTTTAGACTGTGACATGCCAGTAATGCATCTATCATCATTAGCTTTACTTTACCAGATAGCTTAGAAATCGGCCACCAGGCAATTTATCTTGCCAAGAAATTAAAAGGGTTCTTTTTTAATAGCATTATACAAAAAAGGACTTAAATAATTGTCTGTTAAAGTCAAAATAACTCAAATATTAAACAAACTCTGCTCAAGAGAAAAAAAAAAGTAGTAAAAGCAAATTTCATAAAATAAATAAATGTTTATGCAAAATCTAGACTCACCAAACAAAACAAGCTGTGCCAAAAGCAACACTTTCTTCACACAACAACTGATAGGTAGTCACTGGAAGGAGAGCTATGCACCAATCCCCTGTGATGATGCATAGAACCGGCCAGGCCTAGCACCTAATGTCCAACCCCGCCTTCTCGTGGTGCGGACCGTTAGTAACTTTCAAAAGAGATACTCTCTTGTGGAAGTGAACGGAAGGGGAGGGCTGCCAGATTAGTGTGGCCTACTGATCTGGACAACTATGGCTACTTTTCTTTTTTTTCTACCCTGCTGAGGAGTGGTCAACCACACAGGGTCCTGGTGCTGACCATATAAACCTACTGGACTGGACAGATATATGGCTCTGAGCTTGATTATGGATCCTGATTTTGCTGCACTGGTGGGCTTCTGTGGAGGGAAAATCTTCCGCTGTGTTTTCTTTTTGTTTGTGGGTTGACAGCCCCAAGTGAATAGATCCACAGGATATGTTTATCAGCTGGTGGATAATCCTGAGCAGAAGTCATCGCAGGCACCTGAACTCTTTGCTTCTATTGGCATCGTCAAATTCTACATTGGAGGAAGTCTTCCAGTGTAGATGGCTTCAGCCTTTAGTAGTGGGGGAACGGGTCTTTGCCCCATGTCTGCGATTAGGGGGCTGTTTGATATTGTCGGCATTCCCTCTCTCAATAAACATAGTTTCTTTAAACATCCCACTAACCATTTTCTCTCCATAGGTAGTTGGAATGTGAGGACTCTGCACAGAGCTTTTTCTCTTGATGTCCTCACACAAGAATTCCACCGTTATAATTTAGATATTCTCGGCTTGCAAGAGACCAGATGGACAGATAAAGGTCAGATTCTTAAAAATAATCTTAAATTTCTCTTTTCAGGGAGGGACGACAAAAAGCATCACCAAGGCGTGGGTCTGCTTCTCAGCAGACACGCTAGTGATGCTCTTCTAGGATATGAGTGCATTAATGAAAGGTTTCTTACAGCAAAATTTCAGACAAGCGTTAAAGACTTGAATGTTATCTGCTGTTATGCCCCCACTGAGGATGCCGATGAGGATGAGAAGGATAGGTTTTATGAACAACTTCAGGATATTTTGAATTCTGTCAAGAAAGGAGATATTACCCTTGTTCTTGGTGACTTCAATGCCAAAGTTGGTACTGACTCTGACCTTTGGGGAGGAGTAATAGGCCCTTTTGGTATTGGTAGCTGCAATAGCAATGGGCAACGTCTCCTACAGGTAAGTAAACTCAATGGATTCAGAATAACTAACACTTATTACAAACACCGCGACATACATAAGTACACATGGGTTTCACCTGATGGGCTGCATAAGAATATGATTGATTACATATTAATTAACAGCAAATGGACTAGTTCTGTTAGGAATACCAGGGCATATAGGGGAGCTGAAATTGGATCTGACCATTACCTTGTTAAAAGTGTGTTGCAACTTAAACTTAAAAAGTGTTGTGCTAGGGTTAAAAAATTTACTTTTAATACTGAAGCTCTGAAAGATCCAGTTATAGCCAAAGCTTACCATGATAGGTTACTTAGTCATTATGACAGTCATGGTTTGCTTACTACTGAAGTTGAGGAAGAATGGGATCATTTTAAACAGGCTTTTTTGGACACTAACAGTACTCTTTTAGGAAAAAAGGAGCAGAAGAGGCAAAATTTTCTGAGTGATAAGGCACTTGAGCTTATTTCGGAAAGAAAGAACTGCAGGAATGCCCTTAATCAATACCCTACTAGTCCTAATAGAAAGCATTACAGAGACCTTAATAAACTTGTAAAGGATCAGTTAGCTGCTGATAAAAATTTTTGGCTTGATGGTTTGGCTGACAAAGCCGAGGAAGCAGTTAGACAGCACAACAGCAGAGCTGTACCAGATAGTTAATGTTTTGTGTGGTAGAAAACGGACAGGCATACAAGGATTGAAGGATAAACAAGGTAAGGTTATAGAAGGGGAGGATTCTGTCATGGCTAGGTGGGCTGAGCATTTCAGTGATGTTCTAAACAATGTAGTTAGTTCTACTCCCATTGTTTGCAATGATGATAGAAGCATTGGTGGCTTTAATGTTGGCCCTATAACACAATCTGAAGTTAGTTTGGCTGTTTCTAAACTTAAACTTCATAAATCCCCAGGGGTAGATGAAGAAATTACTACGGAAATGCTTAGAGCTGGGAATATTTCGGTTACCACTTGGATGACTGAAATTCTGAATCTCTTTTATTATAAAGGCATGGTTCCTAAGGATTTTACCAGAGCTATTGTTATCCCTATTTTCAAAAAAGGTGATCGCAGTTCTTGTGATAACTATAGGGGTATCAGCCTACTCTCTGTTCCAGGTAAAGTTCTTTCCATGATTGTGCTTAATAGAATTAAGAATCTGGTTGACAGGCAATTGCGTGATGAGCAATGTGGATTCAGAAGTGGTAGGGGATGTGTAGATCAGATATTTTCACTTAGGCAGATTCTTGAGAAATGTTTAGAGTTTCAGAAACCTTTGGTTGCTAGCTTTGTTGATTTCAAAAAGGCTTTCGACTCTGTTGATCGTCATAATTTGTGGTTGATTGTGAGATCATATGGTATACCAGACAAGTTAGTTAACATTATGAAAGCTCTCTATAATAACACTGAGTCGTGTGTGAGAGTTGGTAAGGCTTGTAGCAATTGGTTTAGCATTACTTCTGGTGTTCGACAAGGGTGCATTTTGTCTCCTTTTCTCTTTAGCTTGGTTATTGATTATGTTATGCGAAATTCACTTCAAGGGAAAGATTTTGGCCTTAAATGGGCTGGAGATAGGAAAATTTCTGATTTAGATTATGCTGATGATTTAGCCCTTCTGGCAAATGATGTTGATGAGATGAACTCTTTCATTCGAGCCATTGATGAGACTGGTAGTAGAGTAGGTTTGGTTATAAACAGAGAGAAAACTAAAGTGATGAAAATTGGTCAGGCAGGCTGTGATTCAGTTAATCTGAATGGTTGCAGTCTTGAGCAGGTGTCACAGTTTAATTATCTTGGGAGCTATGTAACAGATAATGGTGATGTGTGGCATGAGATTAACAGACGAATAGGGATTGCTGCTGGGACTTTTAAGAATCTATGGAGAGTGTGGAGAAATAGGCGTATACACCTAAAGACTAAAATTAGACTGTATAATAGTTTGGTTCTTTCTAGGGTTAGTTATGGTAGTGAAACTTGGACACTTTGTAAACAAGATAACAGGAAACTAGATGCTTTTGATTCCAGATGCTTACGCAGTATCTTGGGCATTAGGTGGTTCAACTTTGTAACTAATGATGAGATTAGGAAAAGGAGTTTGCAACCTCCTTTAAGCAGCATATTGTGCAGAGAGAGACTCCGTTGGTTTGGCCATGTTGCCCGTATGAATAATTATAGATTGGCGAATAGGGTTATGAACAGTGTGCCTAAAGGCCTCAGAAAGAAGGGGAGACCTAGGATGCGGTGGGCAGACAATGTCAAACAGGACCTTGTTAGAATTGGTGTGCAGTGGCCAGATGCAGTAGATATAGCTCAGGATAGACTTGCTTGGAGAACTAAATTGCACGGTCTGGTTGGACCTCCGTAGCCCATGGCTGCTTGAGGAGGAGGAGGAGGAGGAGGAGGAGGAGGAGGAGGAGGAGGAGGAGGAGGAGGAGGAGGAGGAGGAGGAGGAGGAGGAGGAGGAGGAGGAGGAGGAGGAGGAGGAGGAGGAGGAGGAGGAGGAGGAGGAGGAGGAGGAGGAGGAGGAGGAGGAGGAGGAGGAGGAGGAGGAGGAGGAGGAGGAGGAGGAGGAGGAGGAGGAGGAGGAGGAGGAGGAGGAGGAGGAGGAGGAGGAGGAGGAGGAGGAGGAGGAGGAGGAGGAGGAGGAGGAGGAGGAGGAGGAGGAGGAGGAGGAGGAGGAGGAGGAGGAGGAGGAGGAGGAGGAGGAGGAGGAGGAGGAGGAGGAGGAGGAGGAGGAGGAGGAGGAGGAGGAGGAGGAGGAGGAGGAGGAGGAGGAGGAGGAGGAGGAGGAGGAGGAGGAGGAGGAGGAGGAGGAGGAGGAGGAGGAGGAGGAGGAGGAGGAGGAGGAGGAGGAGGATGATGATGATGATGACTTCACACCTCCTCTCTCTACCATCAAAGCTTTAACTTCATTCAACTAACCTAGTGACCTAAGGTCACTCTGCCATACTGTGATGGTCCATCCATTCACTTTTCCTTAACCAGTTTTACTTTATTTACATTATATTTATCATTTTGGGGATTATTTTTAGTTGGCCATCATTTTTCCTCATCCCGATCCACTAAAGGAGTTGCACATGAGCAACTCTGGCTTTTGATTGATAGCCACTAATGTGTGTTAAGAACATGCCCTCTCTTGTGTCATAGCAAGTGTGTGATAATAAGATTATGCAAATGTTTTTCCCAGCATGCAACACATACACGTGTCTTGTACGCCGCATGTATACTAAGTGACATTAGGTCAAGGAGTCAGACAGTGATGAAAGATGTTAGTAGGAAGGTAGTGATGATAGTAATGACAGTGGAGAATGAGAACGATGTTAACTGAGAAGTTTGTCTGTTTTGGAGACGTTGAAATGAATTATTATTTGCTCAGACTACTTTTGTATTCATCAGTTTATATGGTGAGACATGATTTTTTTGGAAATAAACTTTGTTTGTTATATGAATATTTTGACATTGCTATTTTTTCTTTTGAGCAACAATAATTGATTTTGATTAAGATATAATTTTAAATATTTGACAATCGTTTGATTTCTTACTCAATAAGTAATGCTCATATACTTAATGAACCCTCATTTAACTTTATTTGGTAAGTTAATATTGACTGGCAGCCGATATGCTATCTGGAGTTTTAATTTAATTTGGATCAGTCAAAAGATTCAAAAAGAAAAAGTTAAAAGGAGACATTACAATACACTCTTGGTATTCAAAACTGTGCTGCATATGCATATGAGGATCGCACGCTCAGGCTAGATATGATGAAAGTGGTGTCTTGCAAACATATAGTGGCTGTCAACCTGAATACAGAGTTATTCAATTGCAACTGCTTTAGTGGAAAGAGCAGGGAGAATGATGGCTCAACTTAAAAACAAAAAAAAAAACGAAAATTATAACATAAATAAAATAAAACTGGTTAAGGAAAAGGAAAAGTAAAAGAAGAAGGTGTTTTCAGAGAGGGAAGATGTTGCCTCCCTGAAAAGAGAAATTTAATATTATGTTTAGTATCTGACCGTTATCTGTCCATCTAGTCTCTTGCAAGCCAAGAATATCTAGGTTATAAAGGTAGAATTTTTGTGTGAGGACATCAAAAGAATAATCCCTGTGCAGTGTCATCACATTCCAAGAACCAGTGGAGAGAAAATGATTAGTGGGATCTTTAAAGAAATTACATTTATTGAAAGAGGAAGTGCTGACAATATCAAACAGCCCCCTAATTGCAGGCATGGGGCAAAGACCTGTTCTCCTCAACTACTAAAGGCTGAAGCCATCTACACTGATAGGATGTCCTCCAATCTATGTTTGATGATACCTATAGAAGCAAGGGTTCAGGTACCTGCGATTGCCTCTGACCGAATTATCCACCATCTGATAAAACATATCCCATGAATCTATTCACTTGGGGCTGTCAATCCACAAACAAACAGAAAACACAGCAGAAGATAATCCCTCAACACAGGCCCACCAGCGCAGCAAATTCAGTCTCCGTAATCAAGCTCAGAGTAATTATTCCATTTAGGTTGGTATATATGGTCAGCATCAGGACCCTTATAGTTGACCACTCCTCAGCAAGGCAGAAGAAAAAAAAAGTAGACATTGCAGCCCAGATCAATAGACCATACTGATCTGGCAGTCCTCCCCTTCCATTCTCATTCACAAGAGAGTATCTCTTTTGAAAGGTACTAATGGTCAGACTTTAGGTGCTAGGTCTGACCAGTTCTGTGCATCATCACAGGAGATTGGTACATAGCTCTCCTTCCAGTGAATACTTAGCTATCATTTACAGACCAGATTGCTTTTAACAAAATGAAAAAAAAGTACCCCTAATAATAACCAATAGACAATGTCCTATAAAATTTAGAACAACTGAAGTAAAGCAGAAAACTTGTCATGAAGATTTCATTAGAGTGATTCCACAGCTTCTGTATTACATGCCAGGTAGTCTTGCCGTTTTAGCTGTCCCAGCATTTTTTTTAAGTTAAACTATTAACTATACTAATCTCTGACTGAATAATCTGATACTGAGATTAGTATTAGTTAATAGTTAAATCAAGCAAGTAAGATCTCTTTGTGATTCCTGTACAAACAGGCCAGCAACAGTTTGAGAATAGGTTTCGTTCGAAAAAAAAATGTTGTGAATTGCACTAACTAAGATTGCTGTCATTATGCTCTGAGCTTGTTATAAAACTGCTGGAAATTCCTGTAGGAAACAGCAATGGAGTGCTGGACAGGGATAAGGATTACTTGAAAGCAACATCTGCAGCCAAGTCATTGTCCCCGAAGCTGACATGCCCAAGCACCCAATAGAACTTGATGGCAGAAACAATGGAGACATGCTCCAAGCTCACTTCTGCCATATCATGATCCACTTCCAGTGGATCCCCTCCCATGTAGGGATAACTGGCAGTGAGCTTGCTGATCTGACTGTGAAAGAGGGCCTTGAGAGTCAGAGGTATGTAACTAATTACCCTCTCTCTCTCAGCGATTGCAAGATTTTTTTTTTTGCCTCACAGCTGATGATGAATCAGTATCGTCTTTTCCAGTGGCAGAGGGACTCCAGTTATTCCTCTTTCAGGTACCTGGTAGACCCTTCCCTCACTGCTCCTAACCTTGAAGACCTTCACAGATCTGAAGAGACCCTTCTGCATCATCTCTGAGCTGGTGTCATCTATAGCAACTCTATGCTTCCCACTCTTGGTAAAATATACACTCATATCACATTCAGCACACCTAACACTATCTCATGTACTGCTCCCCATACAGTGCTGAAAGAGAAGCTTTGTTCCGGGAGCTCCTTGCTATCAGAATCACTGACTATTCCATCTCCTCCCTTCTTCCTTCATATTCTGGTAACCACAAGAATATGAAGCTGCTGTGAACTTGCATGCAACTGGTCACTGATTTCTTTCAGAACATTGGCCTCTTCTGCAAGGTCTAATATCTTTTAGTCATTTAGTGAGGATGGGGCCTCAACTGAAGTAAGGGAATTAATATAAATTATTGACAACGATTCTTACTTGTTAGATCTAAATGATGGTTAGAGTGCAACTCTAAAGATGGTACTTTAAGTGGGACTGGTCCACTATGATGATGTCATGGTAGACCATGGCCAATCCTATAGAGACTCCAAACTTTGAGAAATCTTAAGTTGGCAGAAAATGGGCATTATAGGACAGCTCAAATGGCAAGAACACTTGGGCAGTAAATCAGGTCATGTAATAACAACCCATTCCTGCCAAAATTTAACATTTCGTCCCCTCTTTGCATAATCTAGCTTTTATGAGATATTAGCCTATGAACTATTGTAAATGATTTTCTTTATGATAAAATCAATTTATGTGACAAGCATCTATATATAAATGCACTGTCCATGCAAATGCCAGACATTTTTTGGTCACTTGTCTCTCTTCCATGACATGCTAATATGACCATTGGCAGTTTTCCAATGCACCACTCCATTCACTTTAATTCAAATTTAATTAAAACTCAAACTGTGAAAAAGTTGTCTTTTTTTAACAGCTGAAAATCCCTTGTAATTCGCCTAATGCTTTTGACCACTTACTCCCAAATTTCCTACATTTCCCCTGTGCTACCAGTGTTGGGCTAAAATTCGAATCCTTACCTATAATAAGATTAGAACCTTATTCTTTCCCCTCATTTTTCTAGTTCATTATTTGAAACTTTCTTTTAAACTTTTTTTGACTCCTTGTAGCTTGTGAAATATTTGAGAACCGATTCCAAATTTCTCCTGGCCAATTTCCATTGTATCAATAAATTTAGTCTCTATCTCTGGTAGAGCCCAATCCAAATTTAAAACTACTTTTATTTTTGCATTTCAACAGCTTGTTGAATTTTATTTCAGCTTAATTTATTTTCTTTAACATATCAGTGAATACCTCACCTACATACTTCCTAACAGAGTCAGAGGTGTGGGGATCTTTGATGATCTATCATAAATATTAAACTTTTGACAAAAATGTCACTTAAGAAGAACATTAAAAATTATGTGGCAAAAACTTAAAAACAGAACAATATCAGAATCCCTTGACACTGGCTGATTTTGGCAATTTCCCATAATCCCACACCCTTCCCAACCTCCATCACATGCAGATCACATTACGGCCACCCGCACATCTGCCGACCACTCCGATCCTCAGAGCTGAGCCACTGACAATTCAATTTATGGCACATCACCCCTCCCCCATGCTCAACAACCAACTGCCTCTCCTGCATTAGCTTAAGCTCCTCATTTCCCACCTGACAAAGCACTCAAAGTAAGGGCACAAAATATGAGTCATGGATCAAAAACTTTTTTAAGCACTCTAGTATGTTATCAAAGGTATAAATGGTTATTTCCTTCATCAAGGCAGGTAGACCATTGGCATCCGTTATCCTTCTTTTAATCTCCATTGAGACGTCACTTGCCGGCAAGAATGTCAATTATTAAATTTGTCACTGAAAGCATCCCGGATGGGTTGGGTCATTTTACCTTTGAGCGGCACTATTTTGCACACCATGGGCTAAATGGACAGGCCACATGGACCCCGACGGCTCAGAGAAGGTTGGGGGAGGGGACCCACTGAAACAGCTGTTGGGAGACAGATGGTATTTTTTTTGGATTATTTTTTTCATAGAGAAGCTTGCCTAGTATTTTTATTACACTAGCCATTGTGGACTGAAATTTCCCTCTATAAATTATAGTCATTATCGATTTAACAACTGGCTTACAAAATTCTTGAAAATTTAACAATTGGCTCACGTGAGCCAGCTTCAGCACACCACTGGTTAAGAGCCATAATGTTTGTTTTTAGTAGGATTAAAAAAAGGTAAATTAATTTATATAATATGATAGCTTTTTATAATATCAAACGATTTATTTGATTTTCTGTTGGTATGTTTTGTGTGGCCTCTGGTTCTTTGTTTTTTTCTTTTTTTTGCAGGTCTAACCTTCAAAAGTGAATAAAAGGAGTTTATTTTCAAAACCTAAACTTTCCTGCCGTCCCATGGTCGAGTGGTTAGCGTGCTTGGCTACTGATCTAAGGGACCTGGGTTCGAGCCCTGGGTAAGGCATGGCTGTTTGTGTTGTTTTTCTGCTGAGGTCCTGCCATCCTCTCAGACCTTCTACTATGGCATATAAACTAACAGGCTCCTGTCAGACCTCTGTGGCAAGCAGCTGCTTGAGGGGGTAATTTTTTTTAACTTTCCTAATAAACACAGATTTAACTAGCACATAATTGTAATTTTTAAATGCAATTTGGATTTAATTTCTCTATATGTAGCATAAAGGTATAAATTTTGCATCAGGTAAGTACTGAAAGTTGCAAATGATTTATGATATTTAATTAATCTTTAGCAATGTTTTAAATTCTCTGTTTAAAATAGTATGTTAAACGAATCCTTTTTAAAATGGTTATCTCCAACAAGATTATCTTGTTCTGAGTGTTTTTTTTTAATAATGCAAATGGCTGTGCATTGTTTACGATCATGTTTTTTAGGCTTGTTGTTTTTGATGGGATTATTTAGCTCCGGAGTGTTTTTATTACTGCAGATCGCCGTGAATTGTTTACAATTTTGTTTTTAGGCTTTGATCAGCAAAAAGGGCAGAGCAGTTGTTTAGTAGGATGTTTAAGTTAAAATGGTTATCTCCAAAAATTATGGAATGGCAATTCGTTGTTTAGTGGAATGCGCTTGTGTGAGATCTGTAGATCTGCAATGAAATTATTGTTTTTTGAAAGTTCTTTCTTTTAATTAGAATGAACGTTTATTTGTTAGTGACAATAGGCTGTTGAAACAAGTAGCCATGGATGGTACTGACCGACATTCGCTGTGTAACAATATGCGCAGTTAGGAAAATATGTCTAAATACTATTACTTCTAATATTCTTCTAGTGGAAACCAAATTTTATGCTTAGGAATAAACATTTATTGTTATATTCTTTACTCAGGGTATTCTCATTGTATGGCCTCTTTACTGCTAGTAAATCTGTTGCTATAAAATGATTGTTTAGGTTATTTTTGTACAACTTTCCAAGAAGTTAAATATTTGACAAAAGTGCTGATCCGAGGACCATCGGTTTCAAAAAATAAAGATGGCGGCCGTCGTTGGATCAGCACTTTTGCCAAATATTCTTTCTAATGTGATATTGAAATGCTTATACAATTAGTTTAAAACACATATTTAGTGGAGGTTTTGTTTACAGAAGTAATATTAAGAAACTTGGCATAATTCTGGAAAAAATATATTTTTTCGTTGCCGCTAGGAGTCCGGAAGTCGAGTGTTCAGTCAGATACAATGCACTATTGTGTTGCATTAAAAAATGGTGCCTGAACACCTTAAACTGCAGAACTGCCCTGCTCCGATTTCCTCCAATTTTTCACTCTCTCAAATCATAATTTTCGTCATGCAAGGTTGACAGCTCTGCATATAAACTGACAGGCTCCTGTCAGACCTCTGTGGCAAGTAGCTGCTTGAGGGGATATTTCTTTCTATTTAGATTTGTACACAAATATCTCTAGTATTTACTCTCAAAATATGTTAACTTCTTACTAATATTTCTGCAATGTTTTTTGTAAAAATTTTAACTTTTTAGAAAATGATTTAAAATATATCATTACTATTTTTAAAAAAATGATTTGTTAACTTTTGTTTTAAAAAATTACCTATAAAAATAGTCACTAACTTTGTATATTAGTTTAATACATTTTGGAGTTAATTTTGTGCAGACAAATTAACTAAAATAAGACTTACATCCTTGTAGTGCCTTGTGTATGCTATCCAACTGCTTATTCTGCTTTCTCTATTTAAATATCACTTTTTAAATAGGTACAAACTTTTATACCTATGTTACGTACTTTGATTTCACCAGGAAATCATCAACCAGTCTGAGATTGCATATATAACAGATGTGTAGTGTAATAAAACAAACCCAATGGGTGTTTTTAGAGTGGGTAGATTCATTTTAATTTTAACCAAAATCAAGGATTAAAATTAATGTAGAATGTAATTAAAATAAACATTTAAAAATTTTTTAATATCTTACTTGGAATGTGAAACTAGTGGTCAAAAGTGAAAATAATTTCTAAAAATATATGGAACCAGCATAAAATCTTTTACTTATTAAAAGATTTTTACCATCTTTACCTTTCCATTGTGGCCCATGGCTATTAGGTCATCATTACAGCATGGGAGTGGAGTGATAAGTCACTCAGAAACTCACAATAACAAACATTCATAAGTCAGCATTGCTCACTTGACTCTTACCTAAATTGTATCTACTGGCATCAACTTCTAGAGTAGAGATACCATCAAAACATTTTTGGACTATATAATTAACATCATTATAAGTTGTTGGCCTGTCCTGTTTATCTCTAAGGGCATTTTCCCCCAAAAAAAGTTAAATGGCTAGGCCACAAGTACCCTAAGAGCTCAGGAAAGAGGATCCACTGGAGAGATGTTAAGAGACAAATGGGGGGCCTCTTTTATCCTAGTTTTTTTTTAAATCTTATCAGGCAAACAGGGGCCTTTTCAAGCTTATTGGTGTCTTCTTTCTCACCAAAGGCAGAACAGGGATAAGAAGAACATCTTTAGAAATAACACTGAATCTGTCATGCATTCCTTGCTTGATGCATAAAGCTATATGATGTTTCTACTAACCAGATATCACCACAGTCTTTATTAGTGGAGATCTTAATCAGTAACCAATAGCTTAGTAGCAGGGCACATGACATTATATCAGAAGGCTATGAGTTAATATTCCATCTTACAAAAGTCTATTTTGCAACCAATGTTTAAAAATACATTTTTAATCCTTTAGAAAAACTAATAATTTTTCTCTTACCTCTTTGTTGCTCCAACCAAAGCTGTCAGTAAGTTCACTAGTAGAAGCAGCTTGTTGGTCAACAAGCAGTAATCTTGCAAACAGTCTCTGTAACTGAATGGGAATAATCCTCACTTTTCCACCTTTATCTCTGTCCTCCAAGCATCCAAGTTCAGTATCAGATAAGCTGAATAGGCCCTCTATTAAACAATTAAGAAATTAATAGAATATATATATATCAATTATGCTAAAAATTAAAGGTAGAACAATAAATGCATTGAAGGAAACAAGAGCTTATAAAAAATAAATGAATGATTTTTAATAACCTGAAAATTTTTTTTTTTTATTCCCTCTCTTGAAATTTAGAACTCTCAATAAATGTATAGAATGGCTCATTTGCATGCCAAAGATAGAAAGAGTAAAAGCAATTATGATAAAATTTATGTTGTAAATCAAGTTAAATTCCTCACTTCCACAAGTGCAATTGCCAGAACTTGATATATATTGATTTATAAAAAAATAAAAAAAAAACCTCAAGCAGCTGCTTGTCACAGAGGTCTGGCAAGAGCCTGCCAATTTTAAATTGGCAAGAATACTCTGGCATGTTTCTGGAGAGATGCAGGTTCAAGTCCCCTATGTCGCCAAATTTTTTTCCACAAAATATTTACTGATATATTGACATTAAAATGTCACACAGGTAACATTGTGATTGTCATCTATGTTTAAATCATTAATAAAGCTAAATAACATGAAGAGACTTATTATTTCCATCTTACTCAGCGCAACATAAAAAGAAATAGTTGCCACCCATTGACCATAGATGGTGCCGAAAATCATTGGTGAAAAGTTTAGTTAAATTATTGGAAAAAAGATGAGCTGGCATCAGTTCAATCGGCAAGAATACTTTGATATGTTTCTGGAGAGAAGTCAGAGAAATTTTTTTCCACAAAATATTTATTAATTTATAAGCCATAGTAGAAGGTCTGTGAGGATGGCAAGATCTCAGCAGAAAACAACATCCATGCTCTAGTTTCACAAAAAAGGAAAATTAATGGGCTAGTTTTTCCTGCAAGCTGTTTAAAACATTCCTTTACAGAGAGAGGAATCATATGTAATAGCAGTATCTAGAATTCATTCATTCGGTCAGTCCTGTTCATTCGGTCAGTCGAAAGACTGACCGAATGAATAGGCAGGTGGGCAAATGCGCAAAATGTCTCATTATTACCTACCACATAATTACTATGCAAGTTATTGAAAGAGTTTTATCTCCTTTTGATAGATTTTGGTCCTCTGCAAATTCTACAGATACTTTATTCAATAGCCTAAATTTCTGAATGCAGGCTCACCTTGTGTTGGGTTAAAAAACTAGGTCCCAACCTGTAATGGGTTCCTAACGGATTAATGCCTTTGTGAATGTGGGAAATTGGAATATTAACTCATGGCCTTCTGATATAATGTCATGTGCTCTGCTACTAAGTGGAGAACAATAATGAATAATGAGAATACTAAGAGGAAATATAATGTCATGTGCTCTGCTACTAGGTGGAGAACAATTTATTAGGTGGAAGGTATATTAGGTGGATGGTACAATGGCTTTCTTGGCTGTAATTGTGAAAGTTATGAATGGAGAACAGAGGAGAAATTTGCTTCACACTAACTTTTGGTGGGCTGTAGCTAGTAGATATATAATCTGTGAAGACAATGGAAAGGTTATCTTCAGATATACTTGATTGTTGATTTTATTTGTCACTAGTCCATCAGTTACAGTTGATAATCTTCAATCGTGGTTAAAAATTATTACACAATTGTGCAGCACTAATAGGATAGGTATTAATACTTCCAGGGTTCTGCCTGAAAAAATAGTTTATATCCAGAGGCTCATATATTTTTTCACTATGATCAGTGCCACAAAAAAAATTAACTTTCAAACTTTTTGCCAAATAATTAATGAAAGGAATTATGGAATGTGATATGCCAAATTAATTAACATTTATTTCTCGATTTTTGAAAAATATTTTACAAAAAAAATGGAAGTTTTATTTTATAGGGCATTTTTAGAGTTGTGCTGTAAATAAATGCATCTGGCAAGGCAAACGAAATTTTATTTAAAAAAACTAACAGACAGAAATGATTATAATGCACATGAATAGAATGCTATTTATTTCGAATGACAAATTGTTTTTACTTAAAATAAGAAAATTACTCCTGTTTTGCAATTTTTTTTCTTGGTACTTTTTCTTGGTACTTTGAGATAAGTCAAGGCTTTTTGCAACTGTACTGAATGAAATAAACAAATCAACTTTAGAGTTAAAAAAAAAAACGAATAAATCAAAATAGAAAAATATCCCTTCAAGCAGCTGCTTACCACAGAGGTCTGACAGGAGGCTGTCAGTATACGCCACAGTAGAAGGTCTGTGAGGATGATCATGTTATATACCAAATAAAAAAAATTTAATTCCGAATTTTATGAAAATAAAAAATTTCATAAACATATTAATTTCAATAAGACTTTTTCACATGATACAGTGAAAAATATTGATCAGACTATGCAATTAAGGCTTAATTTTGGAAAAGTTGGCAAAAACAGTTATATATAATATTAATAAATGTTTTGTGGAAAAAATTTTCACCAACATCGGGACTTGAACCTGCATCTCTCCAGAAACATGCCAGAGTATTCTTCGCCGAAAAATTTTCCCACAAAATATTTATTGATATATTGACGTTAAAATGCCAACCAGGTAACGCTGTGACTGTCACCTATGGTTAAATATATATAAATTGAAAGGAAATATCTTCCCAAATACTATAATATTTACCTAAAATGTGATTTATATTTCTTTCAATGATTCTTTTCAGTGTGATATATTTTAAAATGTGGGCCTATGTTATACAAGGTGGCTTGGAATCCTCATATCAATGGGATTTTTTTATCCTGTTTATGAAATGGAGAAACAATTTATTGGCTGTAATTTTTATTAAACATTATTTTTTTTTGGGGGGGGGGGGGGGGGTGTTAAATTTCCGGATCTGGCTAGGTGCCAAAAAAAAGTGTACTAAAGCAAAAAAAAAAATCAGCTCTATCATCAGAGTGGTACAACCAAGATATTGAGGGGAGGGGGTCAAAATCTTTTAAAACCATTAAATATAAACTTAAAAACTTGCAATTTTTAAAAAAATATTAAATTTTGAAAGAGGTATTTATTTTTTATTTATATATGTGTGTGTGTAAAAAACCCTCAGTGTTGGGAGCAGAGTTAAAAACACTTGATGAAATTGCCCACCCACATATGGATTGATTTCCGTATCAATGAAGTTCTTTTGATTACATATCCAAGACATTCATTCATTCATTCTGAAGAAACGATACAATATCAAAGTTTTTTTTGCTGCAAAATGAAGAAATAATAAAAAAAAAATTAACATATAACGAAATGCGATGCTAAATGAAATATCCCAACGACTTGAAAGACAACCCTCTGATGTAACGTAACTTGAAAAGATTGATAATAATCTATAGATAGATCAACTGAACAAAGATGAATAATTTATGGAAATAAAACAAATCTACAGAAATGAAAACTAAGGTTTAGTGATAAAAAAAATGAAATAAAATACTAACTTTATGAAGGGATGAAAAACCAATATGTGGGGATGAAGTATTTGGACTTAAATGAACTATGTAAACAACTACAGCCGTCCCATGGCCGAGTGATTAGCGCGCTTGGCTACTGATCTAAGGGACCTGGGTTCGAGCCCCGGATAAGGCATGGTTGTATGTGTTGTTTTTCTGCTGAGGTCCTGCCATCCTCTCAGATCTTCTACTTTGGCATATAAACTGACAGGCTCCTGTCAGACCTCTGTGGCAAGCAGCTGCTTGAGGGGGTATTTATTTATTTATTTATTTTATTTAAACAACTACCATGCAGATACTTTAGCAGATGGCTCTCACCATTCTCATATGTGTGAGCAAGCAATTAGTAACATCTGGAACTTTCTCTGCCACAATGCTGTGCACTTCAGCTAGTCTTGGAGAAGCTCTGGCTATGAAGGATTTTTCAGTTACAGTTTTAATTTGAGGAGTGGGAACAATGCATAGAATGCTGGGATATATGATATAAATGATAAAATATATTGCTAGGAATACTGAAATACAGTGGTGGAACAAGTAGGCCAAGGGGCCTTGGGGCCAAGGTGATCAAAGTGATCAGTAGCCAAGGCCCTGTAGGCCAAGGGGCCTTGGCTACTGATCACTTTGATCAGTAGCCAAGCATGTTAACTACTGAACTACTGTGACTGTGCAAAGTAATAGTAAAAGTAATAATGCAGTGATAAAAATATATTACAGATTAATTAATGAAATGTGTTAAAATTTAATGAAAAATGCATGAAATATAAATAAGTCTAATAATTTTTGCTATCATGCTCATGAAGTTCACAACCTTATACAGAGCATCTTTGACTGGAAAGTTTAGATTTCTCGCTTGCTTTCTTTTCCTTCTTCTCATTGGTGTCTTCTTTCAAAGTAGCAGCCAAAATATCTTGAGCAAACACCTTCTCAATCAGAATCTGAAACACAGGATCTCCATCTCATTTGCATCCAGCCATTCTGCACCTTCAATAGCACTGGATTCTTTTGCTTTCAACATTGCTTTGTGAAAATCTTTCTGTTCCAACCTCTCAAAGTCACGCTCCGCATCCCTATCCTGACAAAACTAGCTCAGTTGAAAACAGCTGACTTAAATCTTCCCAAGCCATCAGTGATGTAGCCTGTGTCAAATTTCTACAGATCAGGAGGATAAGCATTGGTCAACATTGCTAGCACAACAAATGAAACTTCTAAATTTTTTTATTTTTTCTTTTCAAAATAGAAATTCCAGTTGGAGTTTTTTTATAATATATCAATTAAAAGGTATATAATTCAAGATTCAAAAATACCTTTTACACTTGGTGCATATTTTATTTATTATGATTAAATAATTTCTTCCAGAAATCTGAGTTGCCATTCTTCAGCTCACTGGTGTCTGTTTGCAAACTATGGCAAGTGGACTATTTGTGGTCAGTAATGTCATAGTAAGTGGTCTGTAATGTTAATTTACTTGGAGCCCAATATTGATAAATTTTTACACAAGTCAAGTGCAGGGTTCTCATTAAAATAAAAGTCATTGCCATAGCCACCAGTAGGGTGACTACAGTAATGAATTTTAGATTTAATCTTTACTTTTTATCCCCCTCCTTCACTGACAGAGAGCTCCAGTGAGTTAACCAAGCTTTTTACTAAAAATAACTGCTATGGTAGTATAAAAATAAGTTGTAGAAAAACAATTTCTTCTCTTTAAACCATTTTCACCCTTTTCTGCATTTTAAAGCTATGATATATATTTGCATTTTATTCTGAAATTTGAGATATTGATTAAAATATGTTTTGTGATGAATGATTAGTATGCAAATTTTTTAAGGGTGATCCACAGCTTCTTGTTAAAATTTTGAAGTGATCTGCATCTAAAGAAAGGTTAGGAACCCTGCTTTAAACATGATATACAGGTTTTACTGTTAGGTTAGTTTGTAGTACTCCATGTTGAAGCAACCCCAATTTAAGCTAATGGATTTTTCTTAAAGTTTTGAAATTCTCCCAAAAATTAGCCAAAACCTTTTTTTTTAACTCAGAGGATTTTAGAAGCAATTCCAAACATGTATGTCTATCTTTTTTGCCATTTTACTATCTGTTTTCTGCTTTAAACTTTATGGTGCACAAACATGAAAATGCAGCTCACAAAGCTTGCATTTTTGCCCATGAACACTAATTTGTATCATTAGTGAAAAAAAAAAGAGATCTAACTTTTATATTCATATATATAAAAATACACTGCTCAACATAGAAAATGCCACACCAGGAAGAGTTGTCGAAGCACCATGCAAATAGGTGGGTATGTGTTGACAGTTGGGTTAAGTAAATGTGTGCAGTTGTGAACCAATGATAAAATTAAATTGAAGTTTTTAATTCTCTATGACATTGTTAAATGTTTTAAGCACTTCAACACGTGGACTATGATATCAAGTATCAAAAGTTATTAAGGAGAGATTTATTCTTGAACTTCTCGTCCTTACAACTAACACAACAGCAAGAAAAGCTATTATAACAAAGGCTGAAGTTTGCATACATGGCACCCCTACCACTCCTGCACAAAACCATCCCACAGTTAGAACAAATAATAAACCATATACTTGAACTACATAAAGACAAATTAAGATTTAAATTCTATTGCAGCTTTCAGGCATACAATAATATCCAGCCAGATACCAACACTCTAAATGAAATCAAAACGCTCCAAAACCTGAAAAAAGATAGTAGCATTAAAATAATACTTGCTGATAAAAACTGATCAGTTAGTATTATTAAATGCAAATGACTACATCAGTAAATTAAAATTAACCCTTGACGAATTACAAGCATCAGAAATCACATACGACCCACTCCCTGCAAATTTAACTAAATTGGCACACTTGAAAACTGACCCTTGTTTACTGGTGAACTTAGCCAAACCCTGCAAACCCCCATTATACCTGAATATCCCCCAGTTATTTGTCAAAATTAAATTACACAAACCTCTAAAACCCTTTAGATCACTAGTTGCCAAATGAAATTCTCCCACACATAACCTAGAGAAAGCACTCTTTCAGTTCTTTACCCATATTTTCCCCCCACACCCAGTACCATACAGTTAGGCGCAGATCTAATCAACAAACTTAAAACCATAACTTTTACCCCTGACTGCACCCTACACTCATTTGATGTCATTGCACTCTACCCTAATACACCGGTACTCAATGCAACTATGCAACTTAAAGCCAAATAGACTGAAGTGGACAGACCTACCACACCTGAATATTTCAGCAGACAGGAGGCCCTTGACCTGGCCACTAAATGCAACTGGTTTCAAACCAAAGGCAAAATCTTCGTCCAAAACCGAGGTGCCCCAATGGGCTCCCCCCTCTCTACGATATATTAATCATCTGGCAACACTCAAAAGAAGAATTAAAGAAATTACTATCTGAATGTAATGCAGTCCTCCCAACCATTAAATTTACATATGAAGAAGAACAAAACAGATACCTACTATTCTTAGACATCAACTTACACCATACCTACACTAAACTGTATACAGAAAACCTACATTTATACCTAACATAATAACTAGCACCTCCACCCACCCAAACAACTACAAATTATCAACAATAATTCACGCTTTACCAGAGCCTATAAATACTGCAATATGCAAGAAACACTAAACAATGAAATAAAATACATTTTTGAACTCGCTGAACAGGGCAGATATACCTAACACACCATCAACAAAAGTCACAAACGAATCAAATGAAAATAATCCCCCCCCCCAACACCTAAAAATAAAGAAACAGAAAAATACACAATAGCCCTACCATAATAAATAATAATTTCACATACTCTGTTAAAAATACTCTAAAACCTTTCCATTATAAAGGCCCAATTACAATGTCATGCATTATATCCAAACTCATTCGAAATGATCATGACCATATACCCAGCTCTGGAGCAGTTTATTACATCCAACTCAAAGACCCCACAGGTAAACTTTCTCCCCAAAGATAAATACATAGGTAAAACCTCACGCCCATTTAACGCCTGACTTAAAAAGCATAAATATGACATCTTAAATAAACTACAAATTGAACTATATCAAGCAATCACTGAAAACAATCTGTCCATTGATTTTCACTCCGCTAAAATTATAATATCCCCACCTACCAAATTCCAACTAGTGCTCATAGAAAATATCCTCATTAACATAAAACTGACCAAACTCTGCAACACATTGTCCCCCTCCCCCCAGGTGGTGTCTGATCCTTAGGTGTTATAACATAAAAATAATACACCTCAGAAATACCACACAGCCCTAAACACTGTCCTCTCTCATCACTGATCCCCATCTGCACTAATGCACACCCACCAAACCTTTTAGAATACTTCCATAATGCATTCTAAAATCAGCAATTAAAGTACTCCTCCCCCACACACATACACAATTCCCAATATTAATACCAATATGTAGGGCTGCCAAGAGAATTTATGGGCCCCTATGTAATATTATGCTCGCCCCCCCCCCCCTTGAAAACTTTTTCTTTACAAATCATTAATAGCAATTATTCTGGACACAATGATGACATTCAGAGGAAAAAAAGCCTGTTGCGCAGTCAGGCATGCAAAAACATAGGCTTACACAGTTTGTGTCACATAAAACTTTTTAGCATTTATTTTAGGGAACATATTTTGAAAAGCTCACAGCAAGATTTAGGATTTTTGAGTAAATTTAATATAGGCTACATAACATATCATGGAGAAAAACTATGCAATTCTGCGAGTCTTCATTTTTAATTGCCAGTACTGAAAAATAGGCAACAATATTTGTTAAACTTCACATTAGCATAATAACAGATTCAACACTAAATGTGCCGACAAGAGACTTAAACTGTTATAATTTGTAGCACTGACACAGACCACAGATGTTACTGGAACTCGAAACATGAACAATGTAATATACCTGATCGCACGGATTGGGTTTGGGAGAGTCCAACTGTTGCTACTGCTGCAGAGGTGGGGTGGTTAACAGGGAAAATACAAGCAAATGCTGTAAGTTAATGCGGACAAAAGATGTTAAGAAATGGTTCGTTCAACTACTATTAATGAGATAATGTCATAATCCAACTAGTGTTCCTTTTTAAATGCTTTTTAAAAGCATATTATAACAAATAACATTCTTGTGGAATTTTATAGGATCGATATATTGCCTAACTAAGAATAATTTTTGTAAGAAAAAGTCACTTAATCTTACAGGCCCTTATGCACTAGTCCCCCTTGCCCCCCCCCCCCCCCCCCCCTGTCGGCGGCCCTGCCGACATGAAAACCACATGAAACCAATGTATTTATCTTAACCCCAAAATTCAGTTTATGAAATTTATAAATTCACTAAAAGTACTCCATTCATTATAATTATATTTCCAATCTAGCCACAAAAGTGAAGCTTCCCTCAACACTCACTGATCTTGGCAATTTCTCATAATATAACACCCTCTCCCAACCTCCGTCACATGCAGATTGCATTACAGCCACCTGCACATCCACCAACCACTCTGAACCTCAGAGCTGAGAAACTGACAATTCAATTTATGGCATCTTACCCCTCCCCTGTGCTCAACTACCAACTGCACCTCCTGCATTAGCCTAAGCTCCTCACTTCCCACCTGACGAAGCGCCCAAAGTAAGGGTGCAAAACGTGCGTCGTGGAACTAAAACTTTTTTCAGCACTCTATGCTATCAAAGGTATAAATGGTTATTTCCTTCACCAAGGCAGGTAGACAATTGGTATCCGTTATCCTTCTTTTAATCTCCACTGAGACATCACTTGCCGGCAAGAATGTCAATTATTAAATTTGTCACCAAAAGCATCCCGGATGGGTTGGGTTGTTTTACCTCTGAGCGGCACTTTTTGCATACCATGGGCTTTTAATCTCCACTGAGATGTCACAATTCCCAATATCAATACCGATATGAAACCAACATAATTATCTTAACCCCAAACTTGCCGGCAAGAATGTCGATCATTAAATTTGTCACCAAAAGCATCTCAGTAGTTCCTGCTACTACCCATCCTCTGTGGTACAGTACATAAATCTCTCCTTAATAACTGTTGATACTTGATAGCATAGTTCATGTGTTGAAGTGCTTAAAACATTTAACAGTGTCACAGAGAATTAAAAACTTGAATTTAATTCTAATTACCGCACTGTGTACCACTACTCTAATTTTTGTAATCATGATAGGTGAGGAGATAGCAGGGCCAAATGGCTAGGCATAGCTAAGCTTGGTTGTCCTCACCTGGGTGTGTGGACCACTGCATCAGAGTGATCTCATTAGCGAAAGTATATGTAAGGAGTGAAATTGCCTGGGCGATGTCATCAGGACTCCTACCATCATACACACACCTTTACCAGAGGTCTCATCACAGAGCTACATATGGCTGGTTGGTCCCTGCATTGCATCATGGCGGAAATGCATCACATTGTAACAAACTGTCTGCCAAATTTGGTGACACTATTTGGAGGAAGGTAACATGCATCGCCGGAGTGGGAGTGGTGCATGTAGGAGGACATCCAGACGTCTGGATTGCCACATTCAAAAGTAAGCCATAGCAGTCCCACAATTCACAGCAGACAACATTTGACATGGTGTACATGCAGCTATGGATATCCCTATGGATATCCTGATACAGACTGTGAATCACATATTGGCAATGCAGGTTTGCACTCTCACCAGCTGTTGCAATGACTGCCACTCAATGCAGCACAATGGCACACAAGGTTGCAGTGGTGCTATACCAGACATGTGTGGTGGGACGAATGGAACCATGTATTCAGTGACAACTCTTCTTCTGTCTCATCACTGACAGTCACTGATTGAGAGTTTGGAAACCACATGATCACTGGATTGATCTTGCTGTCATCCATGAGCTTCGTATGGCTGCTCAGCCTAGTGTCGTGGTTTGGGGTGCTATCAGTTTCAACAGTTGTTTGCTCATATACATAGTGTCTCGTACACATTGCATACACGACAGCATGATGATACGTCAATGAGGTGGTCCTGATGCCCAGTAAGCATAATAACACCTACCCGCAGACTGCCAACATCAGAAGATAGTGCCTACAAGGTGTCCCTGTGCTGCCTTGGCTAGTGCAATCCCCAGATTTCTCCCCAATAGAGAACGTGTGGGATTAGCATATGACGTTATGCCTCTGCACAACCCCCATGCAATGTTGATGAATTATAGACACAAAGGTCCATGATACCTCAGCACACTTATTGGGCACTTTTCCACTCAATGTCACACTATGTTGCCGAATGAATAACCCAGCAGGGCAATCATAAGACCAACTTATTTAGGCCATATTATGCCACCTTCTCGAAAATCCTTAGAAATGAATTCTTATGAAATTCCTTAGAAATTAAATTAATTCTTTCCCACCTATTTGTCTACATGGTAAATTTCATCTCATTTTGTGCATTCCTCCATGGTGTGGTATTTTCTATGTCGAGTAGTGTATATTAAAAACTGACTTTTAAAAGATCTTAAATAATGCTACTTTTTTTTTTTATTTATTCTTCAACTTGATGCTTCAGAAAATAAAAAGCTTTTCCTTTGGCTTAAACTGCCATTAACACAATGCAGAACACGGCATCACTGCAGACTGAATTTATTTATCCCACTCTACCACTAGCTGATAGAGAACCCCAATGAGTTAATTGAGTTGTTTAATAAAAAATATATGCTCATCTGTGTTTTCAGTCTAAGTCAGATGCCAAGGAAACATTTTTTTTTATTGATGAAGTTCAGTGATTTGCATGAAAATATATTTTTGCTTCATTTTAGTACATTTTTCTATTAAAAACTCGTCCCATGGCCAAGTGGTTAGCGTGCTTGGCTACTGATCTAAGGGACCTGGGTTCGATCCCCGGGTAAGGCATGGCTGTTTGTGTCATTTTTCTGCTGAGGTTCTGCCATCCTCTCAGACCTTCTACTATGGCATATAAACTGACAGGCTCCTGTCAGACCTCTGTGGCAAGCAGCTGCTTGAGGGGGTATTTATTTATTTATTTTTTTTAAATTATGTTAGCACTTTTAATGTATATGCTAGACTCTACAGATCAGTACTTTGTAACAGTGTAAGTCTTCATTTTCTCTATTTTTGTTTGCTGATATTTCACGAAACATAATGTTTAGCCCTTCCAGTATCCACATTGTCTGTATACATTCACAGAATCTGTAATGAGAGTCTACGTATACATTTTTAGTACAACTATAAAAAAATCGACTTTTAAAAAAATAAAAATTGCTGTTGTAATTTTATATATATATATCTTGTAAAAATATATAATTTAGGTTTGAAAAATAATATTTTGCTTTTTAATTTGATGCATATTTTATTAAACTAAAATATAAATAATTTGATAAAGCCATCTGAATACCATTTCTTAGAAGCACTAAACGGTATTGATGATTTGCTGAAGCAACCTTCTGATTTAAGCTCACAAGTTTGATTTGAATGTTATCAACAAAATTTTCCTTACATTTTTGAAAATCTCCTAAATATTAACAAAAAACTGCTATTTTTAAAAACAGTAGATTTGGAAGTAATTATAAAGTACGTACCAACATTTTTTTTTTCTGTTTCACACTCTTTCTGTCACAAACCTATTTCAGTATTCCCAAAAATTATTTTTAGCATTTTTTCCAAGCATTCTATGCATCTTTCCTGATCTTAAAATCGAAACTGGAAATAAACATATCCTTCATAGAAATTCTGGTTGCAGATGCATTTAATTAAGTTATGGCTCACTGAGGCAGATGGCTGACACATGCTATCTCTGTTCTGTGTGCTATAAGTGGCTCCCATATTGTTTACAGTTTTGGTCCAGCATATTGGATACCCTTTGTAAAGTTAGCATTAAATTTTCTACATTTAAACCTTTGTTTTCATTTCATTAGATTTATTTTTGTAAATTAGTGATCTTTTAACCAATCGATAAATATTGATTCTTCATAGTTATGCTACATTGGATGGATGCCTACAACTTGTTGTTATGGATATTTTAAGATCACGTTAGACTATAAGTTAACTTTCATTTTATTATTTATTACTTTTCCAGTAAAATTTTGATCTGGTATAATATTCTGAAAATTAGGTCTTGGATATGGAACCAAATTCATTTCTGTAGATTTATTTCCATAAGTTAGAGATTTATGTCGGCTGATTTATCGATATTTCTGAATTATGCTACATTGGATGCTGGCTTAAGAGTTGTTTGCAGATATTTTATTTAACATCCCATTACGTTATATGTAATTTTTCTTTTATTATTTCATGGTTTTTTAGTAAAAAAACTTGAGCTTGTACCATTTTCTGAAAACGATTGTCTTGCATATGGAAGCAAAATAGACTTCCTTGCTATGGAAATCAGCCATTATGTGGAAGGGCAATTTCAGGAAGGCTTCCCATCCGCTAATATATTTTTTTTAATTATGAATTTTTATGTTTATAATGAATTATTTTAAAAGCAACTCTTCTCCTTTTTTTGAGCTGAGCATAGGGAGAAAATAGCTTGATCTCTGGATGGAAACCAGTTTTTCAGGCTGAACACTGGAAGGGTTAAAAGATAAATAAATATTCACCAACTTGACTTTGAGTTAAGATGAACTGGGAAATCATAAGTTTTTCGAAAAACATTTCATTGACTGTGACAATGATTCAGGTAAATTTTTTAGTTTCTCTGATTTAGATATGTCTTTCTCTGTCCCACTAATTTAAGACTTTAAACTCTTCACTGAGATTTTTGGCATCAACTATTGGTGCCAAAACGAAGTGGGCATAAAAAATCAACTTGCAATTTTCTTTAAAAAATGCTTATAAAATTTTACTTATCTGTTTTTTTAATTTTTATTATTTTCATAACTTCAATTAAATGTTTTTTCTTTTAGTATATAACATGACCCATTTCTGTTGATTTGTTATTTGGCAAAATGATTCAAAAAAATATTTAATTTGACTGAGCAGAGACAAAAATATTGACATTTCTCAAAGTATATCACTGCAAAAAAAAAAAAAAAAAATTACAGAACAGGCTAAAGTTCTTGTTTAACTCTTAGAGTGCCAAGAGCTGATTAAATGGTTTTTAAAATTCACTATAAATGACCTTTTGATGTTTTTTTTTATGCTTACCTACATTTTTTTCCCCTTTCAATTTTTATATTTTTGGTTCAGAATTAAATGACCTTTATCTTAATATGTAATGTGAATTATTACATTCATTAGTTGTTTCATAATATGGCTTAGAAGTTGAATTGCATTTTTAGAAAAAAACAACAACAAAAAACCCTAGAACTTTACATGAAACATTATTTTTATTTCTTTTAATGATTTTTTTTCAGTGTGGTATATTTTAAAACATCAGCCAGCAAGGTTATTTGCATTGCTTGCATTAATGGGATTCTCTGTCCAGTTTAGGAAATGGAGGAACAGTTTCTTAGCTGCTTTTTTTTTACCAAACATTATGAATTTTTTCTTTGGTTGTTTCTTTGTTAAGTGCCAAAAAGTCAGTCCACTAAAGCAAAAAAAAAAAACGTCTGTATCGTCACAGTGGCATAGCCAAGATACTAAAGGGGGGTGCTTTGAAAATTATTCAGTCTGACCATAAAAACTCATAGTTTAGCAAAACTTAATTTTTTTTTAAACTACGAGAAACTATGAGAGAGAGGGGAGGGGGTAAAAATTCTCCCAAAATTGCCTTCCTACATGAGGATTGATATCCGTGTCAAGAAAGTATTTTTTTCCTTTTCAAAAATGATACGAGATCAAAGCTTTTTGGAAAACAAAGGAATAATAAAAGAAAAATTGTAAGCCAGCCATTTGATGTAGCATAACTGTGAAAAATCGATAATTTACGAAAATAAAGTAGATCTACAGAAATGAAAACTAAAGTTTAATTAAAAAAAGGAAATAAAATATTAACTTTATGCTAGGAGTTTATAATCCAGTTTGTTGGAAGGAAGTATTGGACTTAAATCATCCATGTAAACAACTTGCCATGTCAAGGAAGTTCTCTTATCTTCTATATCCAACACCTCATTTATTTTGAAGATCAAAGTTTTTTTCACATAAAAAAAGAAATAATGAAAAAAATATTAATCTATAACCAAATGTGATGCTAATTGCATTGTTGTTGGGGATGTTAATTAAATAATATCGCCAACAATGTAAAGCTGGCCATCTGATGTAGCATAACTCCAAAAGATTGATAGCTCAGCCAATGGAAAAATCAATAATTTACGGAAATAAAATAAATCTACTGAAATGAAAATGAAGGTTAATACTGACTAGATTCATGGTGCCATTATCGTATATCACAGAAGAACACTTTCTGTAAACATCCAATAAAGAGCCACTTCCCTGCACATGTGAGTAATAACAAAGTCACTGCACTCACCTGCTGATGTACTTTACACTGCAGAAAACTTTGGGACAGCAACTCAGCTTGTTTCCTCTTTCTAAGAAAGACTTTCTAAGAAAGCTCATGTTATTTACAGTTTCGATTTTAAGAGCAGGAAAGACACAGAATGCTTGGATAAATGATATAAATGATAAAAATAATTATGGGAATAATGAAATAGGTTTATGGCAGAAAAAGAGTGTAAAGCGGAAAAAAAATGATGGTACGTACTTTATAATTACTTTCAAAATCTACTGTTTTTAAAAATGGCATTTTTTTAGAAGATTTTTGAAAATTTAAGGGAAAATTTGTTGCTAATAGCTAAAAACAAACTTGTGACTTTAATTCAGAAGGTTGCCTCAGCAAAGAGGAAAGTTAATAGGAAAATCGGCAATACTGTTTAGCACTTCTAAGAAATGGCAATCAGATGGCTTTAACAAATTACTTATAGTTTAATAAGATATGAATCAAATGAAAAGAAAATATTATTTTTCAAACTTGAATTGCATATCTTTAAAAGATATATCTCAGAAAATTTTCAAATGGCAATGTTTTTTTTTTAAATCAAAGTTTCATCTGTTGTACAAAAGACATCTATTGAGTTCTTGACCTTTCATTTCTGATTCTGTTAATGTCTATGTTCGATGGTGACCTTGGAAGGTTTAATGATAACATATACAAAATACCATAAATCTACAACTTAGGGATCACCACTATCGAGGGACTATAAGAAATTTCATAGCAGATATGAGTCTTCTATCAAAATATTTGTTGTACAACCATCTCAAAGGAACAATTTGTAATATGTACCATATATAAAAACACTTCTTTAAATATATAACTCAAGTTTCTTATATTACGTTATATTAGAGTTTTTCTGATAAAATAAAACCTGCTCACTAGTTTTTTAACCTCTTTTATATGACTAATAAATAAATTAGCTTTTGAAATAATTAAATACATATAAAGATAAATAAATGTAAACAAAGATTAACACTAAAATTTTAAAGGATTTGAGCATGGAAAGGTTGTAGATTCCTATATATATATATTCAACTAATCAGATAAGGCATTTATCATGCACAAGAAAACATTCAAAGCATACCGACAATTATATTATATTCAGAAATTAGCTGGTATACACTAGAGAAAACTATTATAATTTTCACACACACAGAAGATTCACATCCATGGAATTCTTGTTGTGTTTAGTGTCTGTACACAAATTCATGCATAAGCTGGTGAATCTCAAGGAAAAAAATCATCATTGCAATGACATGCCACAAAAATGAGGCAGCTGTTAGATATACCAAATAATTGAATCGTTTGAACATTTGTAGCAAAAACTAACAGCCAAATATATTTAATAAATGAAAACATTTTCAAATTAAAAACCACCAAAGTAAACTTCATTTTATCATGGGATGATTTCAAATGTAACATCTAGTTTCATAAATTTATGATGCTCTGTTGCATACGAATACTCTTACCTCTGAATTCGGGGGTGTAAAGCAGTGTCTGGAGTAAAGAGTTTAAATAACAAGTTGCTCCCTGATTCTCTATTCCACTCAGTCCACACGGAAGGCGAGGAAACGGAGGGATTTGTGATCCAACGAGTAAATTATGCACACTTGTCATTACACCAACCGTCTGTTCTTCGTCAAATAAGCTTCCAAACATCAGAGATTAAAAAATGGACAACTGAATTAACTGATTTCACAAACTTATTAAATTCTAATTTACACTAGTAACAGTCTTTGCTAAGAGATAATGAATTCTGCAATAAATGAAAATGCTAACGGTAACATGGTCCTCACTACAAAATACCACTCACAGCTGGTAACAGCAGTGTGTACCATTACATCTCATTGTACACTAACCATGTTTCGGCATTGGATTACGAAACAAAGTAGTCCTTAATGTTGCCCACAGCACTTGTTTCTGCAGAAAGTAAAAGAAGTAAAAAAAACATAAAGTACACAAGTCTGCAGAATTATTGTTTATTTACTCAATAATTCATCATAGGCAAAAAAAAGGGCATAAATTCTCGTAAACAAAACACGAAATCGCAAAGAACTAACCCTGTACATTGTGAATGCTGCCACATTATTAAACATTAATCTCACCACGGTAGAGGTTACGGATATGTAGTTGGCCATCAGACTTGACAAACAAAACGTTGGCCAAGAATGGGAAAAAAGCGCAGTGGATATTTATATCAAAGATTAGAGAAAGAAACTTAAACTGCGACTTTTCCCATATACATATGCATTGCTCCACCCCATGCTTACGCGACTGTAATCAAATATGGAGTTGGATTGTTTTACCTTGCTTTACTCATGAGATGCACTTCGATGCAGAGAATGGACTAAATGCCCAAGTCACAGGACCACAGTTCCTGTTCAGAGTCGCATAAAGAAAAGTGAATAACTGGAAAACTGTTAAGACCCAAATGGCTGCCTCCCATGAAACAGAGTGTCTTTTAACCCTTTTAACTTACGCAGAACCAGGACCCCCTATTTATATACGGAGTCTGAGTACAGAAAAAGATATGTAAGGGTTTGGTTCAACCGGCTCAACCAGGGTTATCTTAAGCATTGCCTGAAGACAATTAATAAATTTCAACCGTGACATCAGTAGCGAGGGAGTATGTTTTGAACGAGATTATGAACAATACGTAGTTAGGAGATATTGATTGTCGTCTTTAGTGATTATTCACTGTATTAATTTTACTTCTATTGAGTATATAATTTAAAGCATGATCTTTCTCATATATTAATCATTTTTAAAACGATTTTTTTTGCTAGATAACTTAAAATATTAGCAAATACTAAGCCTTTCGGTATAGTGCTCATCACAGAATAATTAATCTGTGAGTGCTCATAATCCTCTAGTTTATTAAACTTAACATTTTACAGCAAGATATGACTGCAATAAATTTTTTATTTTATATATATATAAATGACCAAAACTACTTTATTTAAATATCTATGGAAGGAAAATTAACTAATAAGAAAACATAACTTCATTTACGATTTTTTTTTATGTACGAAAATTAAAAGGGACTTTGAACTACATAATTCTTCGCCATCAACCATAGATGTATGGGAATGCAGTATCAGAGAAAGCAATTGCACACATTGGCTCAACCTTTCTCGCCATACAAATGTATAAAATAAAATAATAGATACCCCCTCAAGAAGCTGCTTGCTACAGAGGTCTGACAGGAGCCTGTCAGTTTACATGCCATAGTAGTATGGCAGGACCTCAGCAGAAAAACGACACATACATACATGTCTTACCTGGGGCACGAACATAGGTCATTTATACGTTCCAAAAATTTGCTTGCAGTTTTATGCTTTTGAAACATTTGTTTAAATTACACAAAGGATGGAGATAACTGAGAAACTTTATTAGTTTGTCCTGGTTTCTCGTACAACACACAAATACTTACCCTGTAGCAACTATTAAACATTAATGTAAAACATTTCGCTATTTTTATTGGCTTATTAGTTGCCTACTTTAGTACATCCTTAATGATTACTTCTGTTTTAAGCTCCCCCCTCAAACTTATTTTCGAAACATGCTCCTGGCATGTGCATGCAAATAGCGCCAGCATTCTAGCATAAATTTTGCTGGCAGTTTCATTATAGAACAGTTTAAATATATACTAGCTAGATTCTTAAATTCAGTATGAGTAATTACAATTGGTGAATTTTTCTTTTGCCTAGGCAAGTCATGTTTGCAAAATGCATAAATAAATTTTGTAAAAGAAAAACTACAAAAAAGAAAATAGATAAATACCCCTCAAACAGCTGCTTGCTATAGATGTCTACAAAGTATTTATTACAGTTAGTAAGCAAAATATGAAATTGGTGAGATAGATAAGATACCAAAAATAGCGACTAAATGTGCGCTTATACAATAGTCAGTTCCTATGGTAATATCGTAAAACATTGTAACAGCGTAAGCAAACTTTCGAACATACTCACCAATATCTCATCATGCAGCCATGAAGCTGAATCCGCAAATTGCTTTTGCTGGAATATACATTTAATATCTTAGTCAATCTCAGTTTTCCTGCAGTACTGATAAAAAAAAGATATTAGGGTATTCTCAGAATAAATTATTATGGCTTTCATTCCATGACTGTAGAATGTAGAAGCTAGTTTACACTGGCATGAATTCAACTTGTGCCAGTGAGTTGAGACTTTTGAAAATTAATATTTTATGCATGCATAGGTCGGTTTGACTTTTACACCGAACCAGTATTCTCCAGTCGATTTTTGGCACCAGTAATTCATGCTTAAAAGTCTACCAATTGCAGCCACCGGTCTTCAGAAAAGAATTTTTACATTTAAAAAAATTAAAATTGCTTTGCAATGAAGCAACAGCAAAATTTATTCAAGGAGGCTTGCCTTATTTGCATATACATGCATAGGTGATAATCGAAAATTGAATTGCCCCTTTTAGAGTTTCATTTTCCTGATGCCAATTAGCAGCACTAAGCAGGGGATTCCTATCTATGATTCAAATATAATGGTGCAAAGTTTCATCAAAAACAACTGATGACAAATTGTAATGTTTCCCCATGAGTTTACGAAGGTCACTTGAATTTAAATGATATGCTTAAATTTATATCCACTATTACAATTAAGAATGCATTTTTCAGGGTGGGACGGGAGGGGGGGGGGGTTCTGAAGCAACACCCTTATGAAAGCTCTAAATTGGAAAATGATAAATAATAAAGAGAGTTTATCGTAGTGCTATCCTACAGTGATATCACCTTAAGTTTAAGAAACACATTTATTTGTTCAGAGAACTTTTGAAAAAGAAACCATTTTGGCGTATTGTGCCATTAACTGCACAAGTAGGTTTCAGGAAAACAGTTCTGTAGCATTTCAAAAACAAATATAAATGAATAAATTACCCCTCAAGAATCTGCTCTCACAAGATAAACTGTTAGCTTTTTTTAATCTTTATTTCGCCCTGAATCGTTTAACGATTTTACTTGTTCAATTAGTAATTAATTTATGGTGTATTAGTTGTTTTACGATGTTACCTGATATTTAATTAATTAAAATAGGACTTAAATTTTAATAATATGAAAACATCGCATCACTAGTGCTATGACGTGCATGCCACTATCTTTTGCTTTATTCATGGGCAAAATGACTCTTTTCAAAGACTGAATTCTATTGAATCGACTCACTTAAAAGAGTCATTCAAAAGATTCGTTCGTTTGATTCACTTGATTCTCCGAGTGATTCGAATCAGTTACTGTTTAATGTAATAAATTGGATGCAATGTTTAATGAACTATTTCAAATACAGATAGTAATTAATATAGAGATATTAATTTTTTTTAATTTCATTAACTAAATTATCTTACTTCACCACATTTTGGAAAAAAATACTTTATAGATAAATTTTCTACATTTTAGACAAATAATATTTAATTTTTGCACTTTACTAAATCTTTCACTTTGTGTTTGAGAGCTCTCCAGGAACAGTCTTATTTCAATTGTTATTAATTTTTTTCTTAGCAAGTAGAAATTGAAACACAATTTCAAAAGATATGTCCAAAATGGTTTCATTTACTGATTGTCAATATATCACCTAAAAAAATCTAGCATACTATAGAACAAGAGAATATAAAAAAATTCAAAGCCGAAAAATATTAAAACAGCCTTTTTTAACTGATTTATTTGATGAAATTACTGAAATAGAATTATATTTAAATCATAGCAACTATTAAATTGACTTCATTTATTTAAGTTAACTTTCCCTGGCATTTCATTTATCTATATTTGTTAATAATAAACATATCACATGAATGACTGATCATTCGTGGAGTCAGAGCAATTCATATGAGTTCGTCCGGAACATTTCGAGAAGGTCAGTCCCTCTGACTCACGAACGAAAGGAGTCAAAGTATTCGTTTGAATCAATTGGGTCAGTACGGTCGATTCGTTCATTCTGATTCGACTCCTTCGCGAACGATAGGAGTCAAGGAGTCAAAGGATTCATTTGAGCCATTGAGTCAGTACTGCCGATTCGTTCAGTCTGATTCTTTCGGCTCCTTCGGAAGGAACTTTGTATGAAAAAAAGAGGTGATTTTCAACTGCAATAGCTTTTGCTTTTGTAATTTTTCAGTCAATTAGTGACTTTGTGTTTTGTTGTGAAAAATAATCCATGGTGAGTCGAAAGTTTCAAAGAATTGATTCTTTTCAGAAAGGGGTGGCGAACGACTCATTACTACGCTTCCCCTATAGCACGGCTGTGTGCATCAGCTACACAGGTAAGGCACCAAAACCAGCTAATTCACTAGAAGAGAAAATAATGCTGTTCCCATGGCCGAGTGGTTAGCGCGCTTGGCTACTGATCTAAGGGACCTGGGTTCGAGTCCCGGGTAAGGCATGGATGTTTGTGTTGTTTTCTGCTGAGGTCCTGCCATCCTCTCAGACCTTCTACTACGGCATATAAACTGACAGACTCCTGTCAAACCTCTGTGGCAAGCAGCTGCTTGAGGGGGTATTTTAAGCTCTTTAATGCAATCCAACTACATCATGATGTGAATTATTCCATGATTAATTGTATTAAGATGTAAATTAATGGATTATTAATGAAAATAGCATTGGAAAAAGGTAACATCGAAGCTCTCTAACTTCAAAAACAAGGGTTTTATAAGAAAATATGACTGAGAATAAATTTTATATCTGGTAATCTCTGTATTTATTTTTTAACAGTTTGAGTGTTAGAAACTTCATGGCTGATGTAGTAATAGAAAGAAAATATTTTGCAAGTGCAAAAAAAGTGTACTTCAATAAAGCAACATTAATTTAAAAAAAATATTCTTTGACAAGGTCCTGTATCAGGACGAAATGCTACCGGAAAAATGCAAAAACATCGACTATACAATTCGCCAACAGCAAAATTCCTTACTGTAAAATTTGCAAACACACAAATATAGACGACAAAATCAGCGACTGAGCAATTTGCGAAAAAGCGGGTAAGAGGAAATAACGCCGAGTGGGAAATGCAGTGTCTGACGACTGCTTAGTGAAGAAAGATACCAATGATGCCTTGCGAATTGGCTGCAAACAACGATGAAAGCTATTTAGAAATGCTTAACAAATGATTTAAATGAGGCAGAACTTTTCTGTTTTTTATTTCAATGAGGTTATTTCAGTGTAGTAATTAAAGCAAAATAGATTTAATTAATACACACATGCTGATTTATATCAGATGAAAAACGAAGACGCTGGAAACTGTTTCTCTTTCAAATCGGGGTTTTGTATGAAAATTAAAAAAAATTCGACATGTTCTTAATATGTGATTAAAGCTGAACTAAATTGACTGTAAACATAGCAGACTTTAATTTGAGCCCGTTTAAAACAGGAACAATGGTAAATATATTTTAAAATCTAATACATGATGAGATCATTCATTAAGTGAAAGCCCTCAAAATTTATAGACCTTAATAGTGCAAATCCGCGCCTCATTTAAAAAAACATGTAAAGTCACATTTATTTTCTTCTTTCATTAAAAAATATAAATTTTTTTTAAAAATTGAAAGAAATAATCAGAGAGTGTAAACTTTTTTTTAATTCAGCTGAGGCAGGAAATCAAATCTCCTCCCAATAAATGACAGAATTTAATTTCATGCTATGACAGAATTTAATTTTATGCTTTAATTTCATGCTAAAATAACCCAAATATTATAAGCTTGCACAATATATAATATGTTACCTAAATAATATTACACTTTGGCAAAATAAAAAATGCAAAGCAGACGTCTCATAAATTTAATGCCATATGCTTAATATTACTTATTGTAATAAAATGTACGAAAACATTCTTTTAATTTCATGTTAATTCAGGATTTCAATCACCTACTTTACATATGCAAATATTATTAGTTTCATATATTAAAAAATTCGTGAACTACATTCGACTTAGACAGAAGGGTATATTGAAAAGTTAACAACCCTTTATTTTTAAATCCCTTAGTTTAAAAATTTCAATTTTTAATTTATCACAAAGAACACATCTTATAATTTTCGTAAAGTACTCACCTATGAAATGTCAAATTACTTCCTTTACAGCATTTATTTTTGCATCCGTACGCAGAGCATGAAGTAGGCATTTCACTGTTGACTTATTAAAAACACCCAACTTCCTCCTCATTATCAACTAGGCTTAAGATCTGTACGTGTTCATGGCGTCCGTTCCCAGGCCTGTCTCTAGTAATATTACCTCAATGGTCACAGCAGTATGTTGCGAAAGAAAAACGCCGATTCTCAATATGCGCCTACAAAAATGCTGACAATAATACATGTTGGAAGAAAAGCATTATTTAACTCTAGTATTATTAAAATTCACACTGCAAAGTATTTTTCATTTTTCTGTTGTATCTTTGCCCATCTGTACATATTCAAAAATTTTTTTATAGATAATCTTTTTTTGCTGGGATAGGTGTGGATGAAATGACTTGCACATTCCGAATAATCCAAAAATTTAAATTGCACCCTCTAACGGTGGAAAAAAAATAAATAGGAACTTACAAAATTTTAACTAAATGTTGTATCGATCATCCATGGCTAGAAATTTGAAAATTTAGTTATAGAATGTGGTCATGAGTTTGGATTCGTTACAATAAGTTAGCCCTTTTCCCAGGGATTGGAAAATGCAACCTTTTTGTTTTAAGAGATAATTCAAAAATTCTTTTTGGATTGCATAATAACTAATGAAATGTTATGATTCATATTTTTTTAATTCTTTGAAGTTTCCATTTCCGTCGTTTGAAGGCGCTAATTTGGCTCATTCTTGGAGGGGGGGGGGGAGAATTTTGGTTTTAACAGTTTTTTTTAATCTGTGAGCATGGATTTTTTTCATCATTTCCCATCAAGGCCATCCTGCATGATGTTTAGCATGTACAGGGTATGGCTCTCACCCACATGGGACCAGGCTTAATGTCTCATCCGACGGACGATTGCCTTTCCGAATCTATCGGTGTCCCTTACTGACTGTGGACAGGGCAGAAAGTTTTGTGGAGATAAATTTCAATGCTGGCCCAGCTGGAACTCGAACCTGGGAACAGCAGATTATGAGACTGGTGCAGTACTGACTAAGCCACCTCCACCCCTTCAACATTATGTTAATGGAAAGTTGTCCAATATTCATTTTAAAGCTGTATCAGTAGTATAATTTGGAACTTCTGAAATGCACTTTGTATATCAATAAAGTCATTACCACAGCCATGCAGTGGAAGGGGCCATAGGGGCTTAGGCCATTGCCCTTTTCTCTCTACTAGTCAGAGTTCTATTTATACAGTAAACTGAAGCAGATCATAAAAAAGGAGGTACCCCTATTTTTAGCTCTAAGCCCCTGTCTCTTACATGCTTTGTCCATGACAATGGTCATTTCACAGTAGAGAGCCCTATCAAATGATTAGAGAATTTCAGCATCATGGCAATAGGAATTTTATTCATTATTTATTTCAGTGTTATATCAATAGAATAATTTAGAACGTCTGAAATGCGCTTTGTATCGGAAATGTTTGTTGAAGAAAAGTTAAAGATCTCAACCAAATCTATATAAATCTCGATTTTTAAGAATATTTGTTTAAAATTTAAAGAATTATGGTAGCAGAATTCTGCCATTAATTCTCAATGGATCTATTCTAATTAAATCATTAAATCATTAAATAAAAAAACATTAAACGAATATTTTTGAAAATACAAATTTAGGTAAATTTGATTAGGATCTTTAATTCATCTTTAGCAAAACATTTCAACACAAAGCATATTTTAGAAGTTATAGAGCTTCAAAACGAGTTTTACCTTTGACGTAAGTAAATTTTTGGGCTTCGATGGACTGGAAAGACCACCCTCTGTCAGATGGGACATTAAGACATGGCCCCATGTATGGGAAAGTAATACCCTGTGCATGTAAAGAACATGCTGGAAGGCCTTGATGGGAGGCTGCCATCTGTCAACCAACAGCTGTTCCAATGGGTCCCCTCCTCCAACCTCCTCTGAGCCTTCGGGGTTCTTGTGACCTGGACAATTAGCCCATTGCGTGCAAAAAGTGCCACTAAGAGTTAAAACAACCCAACCCATAATAAACTGGTATGACTCTGTATTGGCAGAAGCTGAAAACGTTGCGTTTCTTAAGTAAAAAGAAAATGAAAAACCTTTTCCTGTATATAATGTCAACTGAAGATTGTAAAGTACCAATGTATTGTGCATTTACAAGAAAAAAATATTCATTTACTTTTGTCAATTTCTATTAATTAACGTGTACATTAGGGTTCTTGATAAATCCCACGTAATGCAGCATTCTTGTTTGAAATGGGTGCTGCAAATTTTATTGTGTTGTGAACTGAGTCGCCAGAACACATAGCGTTACTTTCAACTAGGCCAACCACCTCCCCTTTATGGTTAAAAGAACAAGTTCCTGCTACATAAACTATTGTAAATGTATATGTACCAAAAAATCTCCCTCTGGCAAAATAAGTATCTTTATCATGACCTCTTTGTGGCGTGATGCAAAGACTTTGTTCAAGACGATTCCCAAAAACAAAAGTTTAGATATGACCTGAAAAACCTTAAGTTTCTACTCACCTAAAATGCATTAGTTTCATTCCATCCTCCCCACCAAAAAATAGGTTCGCCCCCAAAAATTTCTCGAATCTGCATTTAAGCACTCATGGCCAAGGGGTTAGCGCACTTGATTGCTGACACTCGGTAAGTCATGGAAGTTTGTAATGTTTTCCTGCTGAGGTCCAGCCTTTCTCAGAGACTTTCTACTGTATCGTATAAATGGACAAGCTCCTGTCACACTTCTGTGACAAGCAGTTGCTTGAGGGGTGGGTTTTTTTGAGTGTTCACTTTCAATTTCACTTTGCTAGATTAAAAATAATTCTTTGGAACACTCTCTTCTGACAGGTGTTTTCATTAAGAATTTCAAATAAAAGAGGGTGCTTGAGTTTTGAAGAATTTTGTAAAATTTTACATAGTTGTTTTTCCTTGTTAAGTAGGGAAAATGTAGAGTGAAAATTGCTAAATAGTGAATTCAGTATGCAACTAATTCATCACAAATATGGGAAGTTATGTAAGAAAATTCATTTTATTTTTCAAACTTTTGATCTTCCAATGAAAGGAAAAATAGGTCTGCTTTCATATTAGAATATTTTAAATGAATAAGATTTTTATATTTTAATATAATAAAAATTGAAAAGCGAAACTTAAAATGATAGAGCAGAAGCTTGTTCTTTTAACGATAAAAGGTTGTTGGCCTTGTTGAAAATAACCCTATTTGTGTTGGTAACTCAGAAAATAATAATTTCACAAATGCGCTGATTTCATCGTTTACTGATTAGTGTCTTACTTTCATGTGTTAAGAAATTCTGTAACTCACAATTCTTCTCAGTACAGTCTGAATTTATTTACAAGCTCTAGTGTCAAGTTTTTTTGTGTCATCCCCCTTCTACACTCTCGAGTGATATTGAAAGAACTCATCCAAAGATTTGTTGTTATATGTGACGTCGATGTTTATGATGACGAAACTAAACTGGACCCCTTCTAGCCCGCTTTGCCTTCTAGTTTAGAATTTCAAAGAGCGATGAATCAGTGAACCAAAGAATGAACTTTGCATTTCCTCACGGGTATTTCCTTAAGTAACTGGAACGCCAATAAGCTAGCAGTTTTTGTACGGTTTTAGAGGAAGTGGCAACAAATTAAGTGTTGATGTCCTTTCGTTCTTTGTAATTGAACGTGTGTTGTCGCGCGTTCTATCGGCAGAAAATTTACTAATAATTAAGATAGAAATAAATATTTTTACTTTTGGCTAAACGTATATTTATTTATTTTATTTAACTTATTCACTCAGGTAAGTTAAATTGAGGAGTTATTACTTATTTATTTTACTATTATGAGTTTTCGGTACCCATGTTGAAAAGTACTAAAAAAGAGGGAAAAAAAGTATTTTGCTGGATTCATATGTATTGTTATTCATATTTATTTCCGAATTCGTCTTATCTTTACTGTTCATGAAAAATTGTAATTCGAGTAAACAAGTAGGCTTAACCCAAGTTTCTTATGAAAGCTTAATGTTAACTCTTAACTCAGTGGAATTCTTAAAAGTGATGATGTGGTACTGTCGTACCGGGCTGCGGCATATATCCTGTAACAGCTAAAATAACTTTTGGGTTTTTTGATACGTAAAAAGTGAAGAACATATAACTTCAGTAATATTAGCTGTTTTAACAGCAATTTTTATATTGTGCAATAGTTGAAAATGGATGTGCTGAAGTGAAATTTTTTTGAAACATTTGAACCCAGTGCAGTATGATTTTTTGGTGTAATTTTTATTTAACGACAAGTTATTCAAATTTCCACTTAAGGTAAAAGGCACTATTCCTACCCATAATTCTTATTCCCTTAAGTTGACTGTAATATTTTAAGATCAATAACGTTATAGTAGAGACCTCTCAAACTAAGGTTAAAAAAAGATTTTTATAAGTGGAATTGCTGGCAGAGATGAAAAAAAATTGCAAGATGAAGATTTTATATATAAAAAAATTCTAGATTTCAGTTAACCACCTTTGCCAGCATAATTGCCTGTATTGGCTTGTACCTAATAAGTTACTAGTAATAGTTTCATTTTTGTGGAACGTTTGGATTATTTAGTCCTGTGGCTATTTTAAGTGTGGAATGAATTTTGTTTAGGAATATTTTTATTTTTCTCTAATGGGCTTATTTAGTCTTTCTTTTGAGTATGGAATAAAAGTACCTTGCAGTAATGTATTGTAAGCATATCAGAGTTTGTCCACACAACACAAATTCTTAGTGAGATCCCTTCGTTCCACACTTAAAAAAGTGCTTAGGCTAAATATAATTGAATCAGATAACTAGCCCACAGAAATGAAATTGAGGCCAAACATAACTTGTAGGATATATTTAGTAACTTTTGTTTATTTTCACTCATTACCTTAACTTTCAAGTAACATGATTGAATCTGTTGAGTTTATATCATTATTTATTACCTTAACTTTTTACCTTTCTATATCTTTTGAAGTTTCTCTGCCAAAATTTATTTCTGGGTTTGTTGATAAATGGATGATGAACTGTCAAACCTGCCCTGAAGCTGAATTTCAAAATTCTCAAAACTTTATTTAAAAAAAAAAGGTACTTTTCAGTTATCTCCAGTCACATTTTCTTGGCAACAAAAGAGACATCCTTGGTGCCATTTGCATTTACTTCTGCTTTCTGCACTTTTTTGTTAGCGCGCTTGGCTACTGATATACGGGACCTGGGTTCGAGCCCCGGGTAAGGCATGGCTGTTTGTGTCGTTTTTCTGCTGAGGTCCTGCCATCCTCTCAGACCTTCTACTGTGGCATATAAACTGACAGGCTCCTGTCAGACCTCTGTGGCAAGCAGCTGCTTGAGGGGGTATTTATTTTTATTTTTTTCACTTGTTTTTACTTGTGATCATTGAGCACATCATTTTCGCACGCAACTTTTTCTGCAGTTTCTCAGTTAAGCATTTAGTAATGACGACCAGAAGTAAATATAGCTTAAAGAATTTGCCGCAGACGGAGCCAGAAGCTATAGCTGTTTTTCAGGAGTTTGGTATCCTTCCTAAGGCAAAAACTTTCTGAAATGGCCACACGATGAAGTTAAGTTTAGATAAGGAAAACACGTGGCAGTGCAGCATAAGGGGCTGCCGACAGAAATCTGTTCTTCGTGTTAAGAATTGGTTTGAGGATAGTAGAATACCCTTTGTGACCGCGTTATGGTTCATTTACAATTGGTGTTTTGAAATGTCTATCAAATACTGCGAAAGAGAACTCGATGTCACCAGAAACGACAGTGTTGATTGGTCTAATTATCTCTGTGAAATTGTTTGCATTCTACTGGATAAGAAAAAAAATTGCAAGATAGGTGGAGAAAATAAAATTGTAGAAGTCGATGAAATCTTATTTACTAAGTGAAAGAACTATGCCAAGAGATTGTTACCAGAACAATGGATTTTTGGCGGTATTTGTCACAAAACAAACGAGTGCTTCTTAAAGGTGGTTAAAAACTGGAATGCAAAAACTGGACTGCAAGTGATTACAGACAATGTGGCAGAGAGCTCAATAATATTTACGGATTGCTGGAGAGGTTATTCAACACAACAGTTAGAAGAAGCTGGATACACTCATCAGACAGTTAATCATAAATACAATTTTGTTGACCCTGCTACGAAGACACACACCCAAAACATTGAATGGTTATGGGGCTCTGCCAAGTGTTGTAACAAAAAACAGTGTGGTACTGCTAGACACCACCTAGATACATAGCGGAGTTTATCTGGCGAAAAAACTTGCAAGAAGAAAATCCTTTCAATGCAATTATGGTTGCAATAGGATTGTGCTTCCCATATGCTACATGCTGTTTGTTTTGTTAAAATTCTAGTTATGTAAATGTAAGGTTGAGAGAGCTATGTCACAAGTGCTCTCATTGTTGCTAACCTTGCCATAATTTCATGCCTATGTACTTTAAGGGCCAATCTACAGCATGCAAAAATACTATAATTTAGTAATGTTTCCTGTAAAATTGAATATAAGTTTTAAAAAGGTGGCTTAAGTTTTTTAGCATCTTGTTGAAAGAGTTATTATTTTCAGTGATTTTTTTTTAATGAAGTGCCTATTTCTTTAACTTATTTATCTGGTGGGTAAGAATAATTTTATGTCACCTAGAGAGAGAATATGAATACATTTTTTTCTGCCATTAAATTCTTTGCTTTTATATGATCTTTTAGGGATGACTCTATGCAGAGCTGATGCATACTTTTGCTTAGTTGACATTGCAGTGCCTCCTTGTCGTGATTAAGAATGGTGGAAGGTTAGAAATTAAATCTGGCATAAATGTACAGAAAAGGTTTTGGCATCCATCATTTTTTTTATGCCCCGTAACAACACAGTCCTTTTTGATGATTTCCACAACCCCTAACCCCAACTAGTTTCTAAAAAAGGGTTGGTTTTTCTCATTTTTTAAGATTAAAAAGTTGCATTTTTTCATTTCCAGGTGTAAGGGGCAAATCAAGCAATGTGTACAAATGAAAATTATTTATTATGCTTTATTAACATATTATGGAAAATTTTAAAATTAAGTGTAACATTTTAAAAATAAAAGGCTACTGGTCAAATTTTAACCAATAACAATTTAAAATGCACATGAATATCAATAATATCTGTTAGTAAGATATCTGGGTATTCTTCATCAACACATTCAATAATCAGAATTTCTAGCATAAATATATCATTTGCAATATTAAGTTTTACGTTTTCTACACTGAGCATCCTCATCTCGTATGTTGTCAAAAACATTACATATAACTACCCTGGTTTCCATAAATTATGGAAAATCCCTATATTAAAAATCAATCCATATTGAATGCACAGTATTCCCTGTTAAGATAGACATCAAATTTCTGAAGTCAGTTTTTGTGGCTGCATTGTTATCACTAAATATTCAACTTCCATAACTGAATGAATATCATTGAAAATCGAGACATTAATTTATATGACAGATCTTTATCTGCAATCACATTTTTCTAAACAAAAAACTTATTTTAGAAGTTATAGAGCTTTGACGTTAGATTCCCATTGACTTAACATAGGGATTTTCCTTAATTTATGGAAATCAGTGTATGTCGCTTGCATATTAGTGTAAATTTATGCCATTTTCAACTTTTTACAATTTTTGTTTTTCTACATTTTTCTACAATTTTTGTTAGAGGGTGCAGTTATTTTGAATTGTAATGTTTTGTCAATACCTATCTGAAAATAATTTTTAATCTATATCTAAAAACAAAAGTTGAATGTCTACAGACGAACAGACAGATGACAAAGTGAAGACATTAGCTCAATTTTTTCTGAAAATGAGTGAAAAAAGTTATTTGCAACATGATCATGCATTTTGTGTACTTTTATAATCTGAATTGTGATTGCTACAGTTGTGGTTGGGATCTAATAACCTCAATAAATTGCTCCACTTTGATTTGTTTTCTAATGTTTTTTAGCCATTCCAGTGTGTAAATAGAAACTTTGATTTCATTATCTGCCTTTAAACAAATATTAATGAGATTATTAATTCTGCCTAGAGAAAAAACATATTTTATCTTTTTTTAGCCTTCTTATTCTAATGCATTTCAATCAAAGAACATATACCTCATTCAACCAGTTATATGTACTGTTTATATTGTTATCATAATAGAATCATTGTAGTCCATCCAGAATTTCCTTCCACTGTGTTTCATTTTGAGCAAAATTCCACTGTATTTTTCTCACACTACAAATTGTTTTGTTAAAATTCTAACTATATATGCCACAAAACTATTCATATTAGTGTAATTTCATTCACTCATTTGTTTTTATAAAATGTAGAATATGAATAAATATATAAAAGTGTATAAACATTTTATTTAGTAGCTGTTCCATGGCCAAGTGGATAGCTTACTTGGCTACTGATAAAAGGGAACTGGGTTCGAGCCCCATGTAAGGCATGAATGTTTGTGTTGTCTTTCTGCTGAGGTCTCGCTTTCCTCATAAAATTTCTCTGTAGTGTATTAAACTGACAGGCTTCTGTCAAACCTCTGTGGCAAGCAGCTGTTTGAGTGGGTATTTTTAATCTTTCATCTTAGCTTTTCACTAAAATGCTGTAATTTGGACAAATTTGTACCATATATTTATTTTTTTAGAGTTGGTAACACTACATGTCATGTATGATGCAAGCACATGCTATTGAGTTTATTATGCAGATCATTATTGGCTGCAACCAACTTTTTATGAACTCGGTTATTTTTTTGGAAAAAATTAGTTTTGCTGTCATGTGGGATTTGAACCCACATCTCTCCAGATTTGTGCTAGAATGTTCTAAGACCATTAAACTAGCACTGACTCAGTCTTTTCTCCACTAGTGTGGCCCATTATCTCCTGTCATTGTTGCTGCTGGTGTCATCTGTGATGGGGAAGGTAACTTTCCAATGTTGCACTCAGTAAGATGTAAATAAATAAGTCATGCCATTAATGAATCAATAAATAGTAAATCCACAAAGTTAATTGTTGACTTTAAAGTCAATAAATAAACTATTTATTGACTTCAAAGTCAACAGGTAACTGTGGATTTACTATTTATTGATTAATTCATTAATAATGTTTTGGCATGATTTATTTTGAGGATAAGATAGACTGATTTTAATCTCCTAAACCATCACTGGTGATAGTTAAAATAAATCAGAAATTGTCATCCTCCCATTCTCCTAAGACCTGAGATGGCCACATTCCTACAATGGAATTGTGGATTCCAGAGGTATATTGACATCATTGTCCTCTTGAGGGCACATGAGCCCATCTGCATGTGCCTGCAGTAGACATACTTGCAGAGTCATCAATCCTACTATCCACCACTCTTCCATCAATCACTGGGACCGGGTTGGAGATAATGAGCTCGAGGGGGTGTCGCCATCTCATGGGCAACCATTCTCCATCCAGGTCCCCTCACTACCACTCAAGAGGCATTAACCATTTGCCTCTTTGTAAGATTTTCATTGACTCTGCTCTGTCTATCTATCATCCATAAGTATAATTTTCTGAGACTTTGATTGGAGGATTTCAATTTACACAGTCTGCTTTGGGGGAAGTACCGATACTAACGATGGTGGGGTCCACGAGCAATGGCTTCTGGATCCATCATTCTCCCTGTTGAGCATGTGTCAATACCTACTTCCATTTCCCAACTCGCACATTCACTGCCATTGATCTCACCATCTGCTTCTCCATACTTCAAATATTTACATGGGAGATCGAGGACAACCGTTACAGAAGGAATCACCTCCCCATGGTGTACCATCTCCTGCGAGGGACCTTGAAACCCTATATGCATATCACAGTGGAAACTTGATCAGACTGACTGGAGTGGCTTTGAACTTTTTCGTGAGGTTGATGAAAACTTGGTCAGTCAGGAGCTAATCAGTGTTGCACTGGCGGAGATGACAGTCCATGCAGCTACCTCGACCATTCTTCAGACCTCAACCCTGTTTCCATGATTTCTAAAAATGTGATGGAATCCTAACTGCACCGCAGTTCATAAGGCTCAGAACAAAGCATGGGGGAATTTTCGGAGATATCTGACATCTTCCAAAGTTGAAGCTTTCAAGCACACCAGAGTGAAAGCCCTTTTCGTATGGTGCCAGAGCCAGAAGGATCAATATACATCTTCGATCACCAGCACAACCAGTTTTAAGCTTGTTTGGGACAAAGTCCGAAAGATGGGTAAGAACTACACATCTCCTCATTATTGATCCCAGAGCACAGTAGACAGGCAATTGCTGATCATTAAGCAATTGCTAACATTCTGGTGAAATTGTTTTCCTCCATCTCTTTGTCCTATTCTTCCAAGTTTCTGGCCTGAAGGGCAAGGCTGAATGCTCTCCACTGTCTCCCTTACAACAGGTCATTCACAGTGGAGGTGCTCTGCATTCTTCTCAAGCATCTGCTATTGGTTTAGACATTTTCCATTATGCCATGCTCCACACCTCTTACCATTGGGTAAGGATCAGCACACAAGAGTGGCTTGAAAACCTAGCCCTGACAGGTCATAGGAGACACCCATTTACAAGCGTTATCAGAATTTATCTTTGGTCACAGTTTTTCATTAAATGCATATTTTAAAATTTATAGAGCTTTGCAGTTAGATTCCTGTTGACAAAACATGGAAAGATAATGCTATACCTACTCTGAGCTGTATACTATCAGCATGAAATTAAATACCCAGTCATCATCAACTGACATTTTTCAAAATCTTGATTATGGTGCTTTTAAATATCCAATATTTGAACTTGTAAGTATTTTAGCTGTTAAAAAAGTGTTGCCAAATTTGAGCTTGAAGAGAAAATTGTTAATCTTGGTACCATCTACATTTCTACCAAGGTTAGGCAAAAATAAATCATGTCATTGTTCTATTAAAGATCAAAACCTAGTAAAAAAAAAACTTGCAAGATAATACTTAAATTTTTAAAACCATTTTTAACAAATTACAGCAATAAAATGGACTGATGAAGTTGTAGAACTGAACAGCTAAATTCCAAACCTTTCTCAAGAAACAGACCCCCTATGTTATCAGAAATGAAACATAAATAACTGATTAAATAAATAAAAGCACTGATCTCATCTCATACCATCTTTTTGTCTGAAGTTTATAACAGTTTGCCACCATTTTGAACTGCAAAAATACATGTATGACCCAGGGTGGATTTAATCAATTGGAAGCCTGGGGCCAGGTTCTAAATGGGTGCCCTGAAACAAAGTTCTAAATAGGAGCCTTAAAGCTTTATTCCAAAATGGAGCCTCTTTATCCTTCTAAATTAAAAAATAAGGAAAATTGAATGATTTTATGTAAAATCATCAATTGAGGTGATAAAAATATTTAACAAGTAAAAAAACAGGAGGGGCCCTATAGGTCAGGAGAAGTACATTGAAATAAAAAGCTAAAATATAAAGAGTCTATTCTGTGCTACAGCATAAACTTTGTGCCTATTGCATTTAAAAACTATTACTTTCAATCATTAAATTTTTAGCAAATTTTTCATTTCACGCTTAAGTTAAAGAAGGGTATTAATATCAAAATGATCTTGCTTTAATCTATTGCTTATGCATTTCCTTTAATAAGCCCTATTGTTATAGTAATTGAAATTATTAAATTCGATAAAGAACTGCATGTAACTGTATAAAATTTTAATTTTCTTTAAAGAATTACCATTAAATAATATTATTGAGTAAACACTTGAAATTTTTGGATTTCAATGGATAATAATTTTCAATTGTAACACATTTTTTTAAACATTTTTTGTTATAGAGTTTAAATCATTATTCCTGTTGTATCTCTAAGATTCTAGTTGATTGTGTTTGATTAACCATCTGTCTGATTCTTTACCTATAACTACGAACAGATTACTATATACTTACCATTAGCATAGGTTAGCTTACTGTGGGATGGTGCTTGCCCTCATGTAGCAAGTTTTGAAGTTTCCGATAAGCATTTGTTAACAGGAATTCACTAAAATCTGCAGGCATTCCCATTACGTAGGCACCGATATAACATAGGGTTGTTCCTTAATTTATGGAAACAGTTTTCTATTCATATGTATCATAATCATAACTTAGTTTTTTTTAAATAAGTTTTTATTTGCATTGCCAGATGCATTTTTTACTACATGACTCTAAAAAAGCTCTATTAAAATGAAATGTTCTTTTTTTTGTTCTGTTTTTTATTTTCCTAAAATTCAGAATGAAATGCTGATTAGTTTGGCATATAATATGCCATCATTCATTATTATTTGGCAAAAAAAGTTCAAAAGTAAATTTTTTTGGCTGATCAGAAGGAAAATATAGCTCAGCCTATGGATGTAGACTAGTTTATCTGGTGGGACCCTCGAAGAGTTGGCCTGAATAATTTTGAAGAGTTTTCAGTATGAAAATTTGAAAGCTTTTTAAAAGTATCCTGAAGTAAATAACTAATAGGACTTGGTAATGTCATTATATAGAATATAATTTGTTGATATTCATGGTTAATCTAAAAAAAAGGTGATTTGTGCGAAGAAACAATAACTTTCAGCAAAGTTCTCTGAGAACTATAGTGTCTTTTAGCACTTTAAGGATTAAGAAATGTGCAAAGGTAAAATAAAAGCCACCCAATTAAATATTATTTCTTTGAACATTTACACTCTCATTTTTATTTTATGAATTACAGGATCGAGCCCCGATATTAGGCATGGATGTGTGTGTCCTTTTTCTGTGAGGTCCTGCCATCCTCTCAGATCTCCTACTGTGGCATATAAACTGACAGGCTCCTGTCAGACCTCTGTGGCAAGCAGCTGCTTGAGGGGGTATATCAGTCGGTAACATGCGATGCTTATAATCTACAATTCCCGGGTTTGAGCCCCAACTATGGCAGAGTTGAGAATTATCTCCTCTTGCCCTCCCCAAGTCAGAAAGGGACACTGGCAAGCTTGGGTGGGATGCTAAGCCATGTCCCCATGTGCAGGAGAACTTTAAAGAACTGAGTGGCTTTCATCTACCTCCTAATAGCTGTCCAATGGGTCCCCTTCAAGTATGAGTCCCTGTGACCTCACTATTTAGCCCATTGTATGCACAACAGTAAAGGTAAAACAACCCAAATCTATGAATTACAGCATGTTTTGCCAAATTGTATAGATTGCATTGATATTTGTGAACAACTCATAGAATTGTGTAACCAAACAGCTTCTTTGTAAAGCTTCCAGCTTTTGAAAGTAACTATATATTACAGAACATTCTATATGAATTATTATTGCAATCCTAATTTTATATTTGATCCAAGGTACTTCATGGTATAACATGTTCACCATGAAACACCTTTCATCTTAAAATATTGATAAAGAAATAAAAAATTTGCACATTTATTATCATTTAGGATCTGAGATGAAACAAAAAATTGCTTTGATTGTTTTTCAAAATTTTGATATAGACACATGCCCCAACATTCTTTTCTGTTAAGTGCAAATCATCAGCTATTTACATTTACGTAATTGAAATGACTTAAATAAATGATCTTAGGGTACAGAATATAGCATTATTTATTTTCATGATATATTTTAAATGTTCATTATCTTGAAGAATTCAGAAACTGACAACCTCTCCAGCACTGTCAATACTACCCGTGGGTCAAGTGTGTTCCATCAGTCATTCACAAATATTTGATGGGACGTATATAACCCAATGGTATTAAAAGGATTAACTGATGGACAACCATTAGTTCATATAATGATCTCATTTTGCATTTTTGTTATATTAAAAGTTAGCATCAGATTCAAATTGAAATTCAAAAAGGGATCAAGGCATAAGATTAAAATTGTTGTTCTTGTTCATAGACTTATTTCTATATCTTATCAAAACTTCCAGAGTTTTATAAAATTTTAGGTTACTACATTCAAAATAATAATTTGCAGTAATTATGCCTTCTGATGCTAAGAAACGCCGTGATGCCAAGAAAAAAGAAGCAGCAAAAATGCGAACTCAAAAGAAACCTGTGCAGAAATCTGATGGCATTGAAGATGAAGTTAATGGATCAGAAACTCCACCAGAAGTAGCAGATTCTGAAACAAATGGGATCAGTATAATATCAGGTGGGTGGAACACTTAGATTTTTTATCTTAAGATTAATTAAAAAAAAAGATTTTTGGTAATAAAATGTTTAAAAATGATATACATATATTATAATGAAATATAATATTTATATATACTGTTTAAAATAGTATAGAAGTACTGAAACATTTTTATGGAAAACAAAAAACTGATTCTGAAAAGCCAAGCCATTTAGCATTCTGAAATATAAATGAAGTATTTTGACAAATTGTGAGACAAACTTTAATAAAAACAAAATTGTGATACTTGAATTATTGTCCAAAATTTGCTTAATTGTATCCTGTAAAAATTATGTATCCGAAGGTAAAAACACAATGTGCTGAATTGAATAGATTAAGTTAACTCTATGAACACTAGTCGTGGTATCACAAAAAAAGTCGGCTCATTGACACTAATGGAGTAGCTGATAGTCGTAGATCGGTGCAGTGAAGTTTAAGTTAATTAGTCATATTTGCATTGGCTTTGTTATTGCTTTCTTCTAGAGACAGCCTTTTCAGTTGTACATGGAGGACAGTCAAGATTGTGTGCTTCTTCACGGGAGCTGGTGTTTTCACAGGTCCATTGTGGTTACTTCTCCCTTGTTGGTGACTGAGAGTTCTTTCGTGTGATGCTGTTATTAATCAGCACTTTTTCTGCTTCTGTGGTATGAGTCACTGGTATCATAGGTATCATAGGATTCTAAACTTTGCACTCCTATTAGTGCACTGATCCAGTTTCCTTACAAGATGTTTGTGACTAGACATTGCTTGTTTAGTCAACAGGCTCAGTGCACTAATAAGAATACAAAATTTAGAATCCAATGCCACCCAGTGATTCATACCACAGAGGAAGCAAAGTGCTGATTAATAACAACATTGTGCAAAAGGACTCTGTTACCAACAAGGAGAAGCAACAACACTGGACCTGTGAAAACATCAGCTCCTGTGAAGAATAGCACACAATCCGGACTTAGCCTCTTCAGTTGTAGAAGGAGAACGTCTGTAGAAGAATGCAGTAACGAAGTTAATGCAGGTATAACTAATTAACTTAAACTTCACTGCACCGATCAATGACTATCAGTTACTCCATTAGTGTCAATGAGCTGATTGTTTTTCGCGATACCTGTGACTAGTCCAGCACCTACAGCATTTATAGAGTTTAACTTAATCTTTAATTATATATCCAGTCTGTTCCACCTAAGATAATAAGTTGGATGTTCTACTGAGTTGTTATTTACTGCAGATATAGATATAGCTAGAGACTAGAACATTGTTATTTTCATCAGAGGAATTGAGGATTTTGAGTTTCCCAGTTTATAGGAAATTTATAAAATTGAATTTTTGATGATTCTTTAAAAATCCAGTAAATTGGTATTTTTAACTTGTTTTAAAAAATTAACCATTGTTTTTTCATAGTCTGTGTCTCCATCTTTAGACATTCACCTTTTCTGTTTTTAGAGATTACTATAATGATAACATATTGCCTCTAGTGAATATGGATGCTTGTTTTTAGAGAAAATGAAGTTTTTCATTTTCCAAATTTTGCAGACCTCTGTGGTTAGCAACTGCTTGAGGGGATATATATATATAACAAGTAGTAATTCATTCTAATGGGTGATTGGAAAATGTAAATAATATATTATTAACCATATAAGATTCAAAAAGCTTATTTATCCCTTAAATTGAAAAAAAAAAATGGATATTCTTTCCCCTAGGGTTAAGGGGCAAATCATCCCCTGTGTAAAAAATAAAATTATTTATTATTACTATATTAAAAATTTTAAAAATAAGGAGCACCTGATCAAATTTTAATCAATTGTAATTTGATTAAAGCCGTCCCGTGGCCGAGTGGTTAGCGCGCTTGGCTACTGATCTAAGGGACCTGGGTTCGAGCCCCGGGTAAGGCATGGATGTATGTGTCGTTTTTCTGCCGAGGTCCTGCCATCCTCTCAGATCTTCTACTTTGGCATATAAACTGATAGGCTCCAGTCAGACCTCTGTGGCAAGCAGCTGCTTGAGGGGGTATTTATTTATTATTTATTTTTAATTTGATTAAAGCACATGTCTGTCAGTTATTCTGTTCATCAACACATTCTATCATCAGAATTTTCTAGTATAAATATATATTGCTTTTAATGTTACTTAAAAGTTTACAATTTCTTTATTTAGTGCTCTCTAATGATGGTAAATTAAGCCATTTGGAGGACTTGAAAACACTGAATTATCATATTTTGTTAGTACCTATTCAACTCAAAAGAATTTCTCATTAATCTCTAAAAACAAAGGCTACATTTTTCCACCTACCCTGTCAACACCTCCTACAAGAGAAGGCCATACATCAGCTCCATGATGTCACACTACATAGATCCACTTTTGTGTTGTCAGGAGCACTCGCTTGTTAATGTTAGCTGTATGATATTGATTCTCGCAGGATTTTTTTAAAAGATATAATGAACCTGCCTGACAATGTGCCGAAGTGGACGGCATGAAATGAACCGCAATGCCTGGTCACCAATATCTTGTATAGGCAATCGGTTCAGTGCACTAATAGAAGTGTGAAGTTTAGAATGACACTCAGTGACTCATACCACAGAGGCATCAAAGTGCAACACCACCACACTTAAGAACTATCACGCAACAATGTCGGACACAACCCGGAATTGTCCTACTTGAACAACCTATGATGCTACCTCTGAAGAACGAAGAAAATGCAGGTATGGCTATTTAACCTAAACTTCACTGCACCGATTTACAACTATCAGTTAACCACATTAGTGTCAATGAGTCGATTGTTTGTCATGATAACACATGTCTAGCCCAGCATCTACAGTGTTTATAGAGCTAACTTATATCTAATTCAGCACACTGTTTTACCCTTCATATTTTTATTATCAAACTAATAAGTTTTTAAAAATAAATAGCTATCAGGGGAATTCTAAACAACACATTTAATCAAATTTCTAGGTGCTTTAATATAAATTTAAAATTTGAAAAATACTCGTAGCTTTTTCAAAAAACAATATGTAATTTAAAATTATTTGATAGCATATTAGTATAGTTCTAAAAAATAAGTTGCATTCTTTTGAGAAAAATGTAGTTAAATATTAAGACAAGTAAATCACTTTAAATTTAGTTTATTGTTAATCAACACTTTTAGTTGAAAATCTGTTCACACTCAGTACTGTCTAGGTTTCTCTTTTTAACCTCAGAGGTGTTAAATGAAATGAAGAAAATGGCCAAACTTTAAATGAATATTGCAAACAAATCTAGGTTAGAAATTTCGATGATGGAATGTGTGAGGGTCTAGGGATTTAAATTGACAGCAGTGATTTGACTCCTTACCCCCAGGAGTGATAAAAATGCAATTTTTTTATAGAAAGAAATTATTTTTGTGTAGGTACTAATAAATATTACTATTTACATTTTCCTAATCATCCATAGTTTGAATTTCTACAGTTAGGAGATGCAAAAGTCAGAAAACGAAAAAACTTGATTCTCTTCAAAAATTAATATCCCATATTCATCACAGGTGATATGTTATTCTTCTGGTTATTAATACAAATCCTTTTTTTAAAGTTATTACATTTTTTTTCAAGTGTACCAATTCTAATACTGCTCTTTTTGCAACAAAATTGCAAGCTGTTAAAAGAAAGCAAACACTTGGTTTAATAATTTCTGTTGAACTGAATAGTAAACTATATTTAGTGTTTTCTTTTTGTGTATTCATAAATATTTTATTTAGTAGCCTTATTTTGTTAGTCATTTACTAGTTCAGAAGATTTTAAACTGATTTTGTCATTGTTCCATTCTAAAATTGAATTGTTATCACCTATAGTCTTTAAAAATTGAAAAAGAAATATCAGCTAAGAAGTATCATTAGTACAAGAATCCTGAAACGGATTGTTATTGATTAATTTTTTCGTATAGATATAGAATTTTCACAAACTGTTTTTCAATGGCATGAAAATGTTCCTGTATACACTTGTGAATGATCTTTCCAGCTTATTAATTTGGCACTCTATCATGTTTTTTTTCTCTTCTTTTTCATTATCTAAATATTTTCTGACCCTGATTTTGAAGCAGTTGTACTTTTTATTGTTTTTGTTAAGATTCAGAATGAAAAAAAAAAAACTTTAACAAAATTGTATTGAATTTTTATATTGTACTAAATTTAAAGTGGTTGTTTCATTAGTACTATGTAAATATTTCAAAATGATTATTTAGTAGAAGTTACTACAAATAGTTTGAAACAGCATTCCTTCAAGTGATTTATAAGTTATTCAAGACAAATGTACTCACAAATTCTTGTTAATGACTTATATTTTCACTGGTTTCTGTACAAATCAGCTACATCTAGTGCATTCTCCTATTTTGAAGTACAACCAGTTTACAATGAGATACTTATTTATTTTTGGGAACTGCCTAATATTTGACCAGTGTTGGAAAATATTTTCTGCTTTTTTTTATTCTTCAATGTATTTTACTTAAAAAAAAAAACCTTAAATACCTGCTTGTCAAAGAAATCCAACAAGTCTTCTTCTTTAATATGTCCTAGAGAAATCTGTGAGGAAGGCAAGACCTTAGCAGAAAGACAACATAAGAAAGATTCATGCCTTTTCCAGGACTTGAACTCACCAGGTCCCTTTGCACCATAGCTGAGCATCCACTCACAAGAAAAATGTTATTATTGGAAAATATTCTCTTGCTTTTTCCTTGAAAATTTTAAAGATTTTCATGGGAGTGAATAAAAAAAGAAATTATAGCTTCTCCCTTGAATTGGGAATTCCTGGTCTGTTTACCTGCTCACTCATTTAACAGTTTTATCTCCTGTTTCTTAGCTATTCCAGGAAAGATGAATGTAACGAACCACTGGAGAAAAGCTGAAAAGTCAGAAAAGCTGACTTCTATTGATATTCAAACACCAGAGATTGCCAGGGAAGAAAATTTAAGGGATACCTCTCTGATCTTTAAATTTAAATTCATTAAGTTTGTTTTAAACAGTTGTAATGCTAAGATAATGAAAGCAGTACTAATGTATAATGGAACTGAAGATATAGAATTCATCCATTATTGTGGAATCAGGAAGGACTCATAGCATACAAAATTACATTATGACACTAGTGACAGAATTGAGGCTTTTATTGTTCACATTATTTAGTAGAAGTTACTGCAAATGGTTTGAAACATCATTCCTTCATGATTTAATGTTATTGAAGACAAAGCAGAAAGAAGATTTCACAGAAAGAAATAATTTGACTTGTTTCTCAAACATAGTGTTCATTTTATCTTGAGCCCTGTTGTGTCAACACAGAGCCAAAATCTTTTTTCTTTGAGTTGCAATCAATATCATAACAACTGAATGTTTAGTTCTCTCTTTTGGTTTGGGAAATGCTTCTTAATTTATTTCACTTACTTTTCTTTGAAGATGTTAAAAGTTGACTATTTGAAAGTTTGTATCTCTCATTAAAAACCTTACACCATTTAGACATACTTTTACATCTTTACATGTATGATTTAAACTGTTTCACAGATATCTTTCAGTTCTTGCTATGTGAAGGTTGCTTTTACACTTTTGCAATGTTTTAAGTTCTGTAATTGTGGAATTTCTTCATTCTTCCTATCTTCGAAAACATTGAATAGCTTGAAGGTTTGGACATTTGCACCAGCAAATCAGATTGTGCACTCAGTTGTCATGACATAAGTCTGATTAGCTATCCACAGGGATTATCTGTAATGAAATGAACACTAGGAAATTATTTTGTCAGTAAAATAATGGAGTGAAAATATTTCTTACGCATTTTAAAGTGTGATTGAATAGAAATAAGTTTATTAAAAGTTATATTTTCCCTATAATATTATTTTGAAGCTTCTTGAAGGTTGTGCTGTTGGCAAATAGTGAGGGCATTTGAGGATTTAAACCATATTTTTTAATGCGAAGTTGATTATAATTCTTTTTATTCCAACATTTTTGTAATATAATTTTAATGAAATAATTTTAACTTTTACAGCTGAAGAAGAAGAGTTGGTAAGAAAATTGGAACATGACATGAATTTAAATGCTCAGGCTAGATCTTGTACAGGAGTACTAGCTGTTCATCCAAGATCAAGAGATATTAAAATTGAGAATTTTTCAATTACATTTCATGGTGTAGAACTTTTAGCTGATACAAAACTAGAGCTTAATTGTGGTCGACGTTATGGATTAGTCGGCTTTAATGGCAGTGGTAAATATATTTTTATCAAATATTGTCAATACACTTATATGTTTTACATTTATATATTTATCCACCAATTTTGTGTTCTTTTCTAATCTATCATATTCCATAATGTAAATGTAAAATTTTATAGTATTTTTCAAAATTTTTGTAAATTCATTAATGTAGTCTAAGATCATAAGTTAAACTGTAGTACAAACTGCAAAGGATGTTTAAGTTAGTGTGAATAAAAGAATTCTAAAAATACTATTAACCCTTTAAGTTTCAGAAACTGATTAGTTTTCAAAAATGACTACAAATGAACAGAATTCACTATTGTGGAATTTTGAAACATTGAAACAGCATTCCTTCATTATATGTAAGTTATTTAAGACAAAGCAGAAAGAAATAATTTCACTTGTTTCTCAAACATACACCCTTTAGTGAGTGTAGGAAAAATTATCTTGAACTTGGTAGGATATGAATCCATGACATCCTGATATGTCATGTCTCACCAGTTGCTGACTACTATTGACCTATAAATTACAAAGTTTGAATATGATCATAATTGGTAAGTTAAATGTATATGATTAAAGCAGTAAAGAAAATCCACTGAAACAGATTTGCTATATAGTTTTAAAAATTGCAATTCAAGGAATAGTCAAAAACTAATTGGTTTGAACTTACTTAGACTGGAGCTTTAATATTTTCTAAAAGGAGTATTTTGCATTAAAATTAATTAATTTTCACCAATATGTATTATTTTAGGAAAATCAACACTTTTAGCTGCCTTGGGTCGTAGAGAGGTACCAATCCAAGATCATATAGATATATATCATTTAACTCGAGAAATGGCTGCAAGTGAAAAATCTGCTCTTCAAGCTGTTATGGATGTTGATGAGGAGAGATTTAGATTGGAGAAATTGTCTGAAGAATTAGCACATTATGATGATGATGGTAAGGAATAAAGCATACAATGCACTTATTTGTATTATAGAAGGTAAAAGATCTTATTTTAAATTTAAATAATATTTAAATTCTTTTTTTATGCAAACCTATCAAACTACCAAATCTAATATTTGGTGTTTATCACACAAAACATTAGTATATATATATATAAATGGTTGTCATGCATTTATTATTTGTAACATTTTTCACTTGTTTCCCATAAATCAAATGCTTGTGTATAGTGCAGTGGTTTCTCTCTTGCAAATGGCACCTCTGCAAATAGTTACTTCCTCTATACTCCTATCTTAAAAAGTAAATAGTAGTAGGTAATTGCTACTTTTAATATAGAGCCATTTTGTATATGTAGTATATAAATATTGCTGAAAACAAATATATTTCTGAAATACATCTGTTATTTGTTTGAACCAATTTTGGCAACTTTTCAGTGTTCAGTTTATTTTTGTGTTTGGTATTCTACCAAATATTAGGCTCACTACATAAACCATTTAACATTTTTGGTTATAATAGTTTCTAATAATAGTAAAAAAAGGTATTTTTTGATAATTATTAGTTTTCAGCATTACTTGATATTTTTATTAATTCAACATTTGGAGATTAAAATAAGAAAGTCGATGGGTGTGATCTTGATTTCCTTAAAAATTTGTACATATTTAATCCTTTTTTCAGGTTTTAAACTGCATTCTGCATTAGCATTTTGTGGAATTTAATGTGGTTCAGTAATAGTAACGGGATTTAATATGGTATTTTATCTTTGACTTTTCTGGTATTTCAAACAGTGTTGAAGCACAATGCCATTAGCATTTAAAAGATGTGTGTATGTAATACGGAGAGCATTCAAAAGGTTCTCAACACATGTTTGTAGATTTGCACTTGTTCCTACAAAGTTAAGCTATGACTTGTTTGAAAGCTTGTCTAAACTTGCCATTACATGTTAAAACAAAGGCGTATTATCATTTCTCTTTGCATTGGTGGCACATAAAGTTTGGTCTCTGAAATCTGTTCATTGAACCTACTAAAGATTGAAAGGTTTTAAATTTTCACAAACATTTTTCAAGATTGAAAAGTTATACAATTTTCAATTTTGCAGCTTGGGGCAATGCAAAAAAAAAATCATGCCAATTTATCACAAGTGTATGGTTATCACATCATTCCTGTTTGTATGGTACTGTTATGGGATGGATGAGAAAATTCTGATGACTGCAAAGCTTTGAAGACCTCCCTCGTGCAGGAAGATTGAAGGAGGCTGTAAACGAGAGAACCATAGCTGCGGTTTTTGAACTCATTAAGAAAACCCACACCATCAGGTAATAAGTTTAGATGTCAGTGTATCGATTGGCCCACAATAATTAATAATTGTTCCCAAACAATTATTATTATCATTTAAAGCTGTGAAAGATCTGTGTCAAATGGATACCCCACAAACTGACAGATCAGCCAAAAAGGGCTAGAGTCAACTTGTGCAAGGAGATGCTGACAGTGTTTGAACCTAGAGGCCCCAAATGATTAACAGACATTGTCACACTCACACACATGATGATATGTGGTTTTGCTATTACACAACTCCCAGAAAGATTGACAACTATGTTTGGGTTGCAGAAGATAAACCGTGTTCCCAAATCCTCTACAAGGCTTTTGCTCAAAGGTGTTCACCCAAAGAGTGGTAGCTTTAGACACCTTACCTGAAAAAATGACTATAAATGGCTAATACTACATCAACATTGTTTTGCCCAAAATGGTTAAGGTGTCTGACAAGTGGCATGCCAAGGGTTTTCCTTCACGATAATGCCAGTGCTTACAAAACCCAGCAAGTTATGGCCTATCTGGAGCAGGGAGAACTCAAACAGCTATCCCATCATGCTATTCACTTGATCTTGTATCATGCAATTTTTGATTGTTTCCCAAAATTGAAAAATAACTTGCTGGGAAGCCCTTTTCAAGAGTGCAAGAACTTGCAAAATGCATTCATTCAGAGTTGCAGAACATTTCCCAACAGGAGTATCACCAAGTGTTCCAAAATTGGTGTAGACCTCTGCAACTTTGCATAGATGCTGGAGGGGAAAAAAAAGGAAGTAAAAGTTTTGTTGAGGTAAGTGCAATGTCCTTTGTTCTGCAGATGCATGATACCTCTGATATGCATGATCAATGAGGTTAAAAAACACTTACTTTTGAATGTTAAACCATTATAAAATTTATTGAAAAAAATGTGTACAAATTGGCTGCTTAAAAGTTTTATTGATTTTTGTGTATAGTAAAATAAGGGTGCATAATGTTAAAGCATCGAGTGCTTAAAATTGGAGGCAGAATTTCTCGACTGCTTTCATTTTTTTCATTGATGCTGCCATTCTCCAGCTCTTAGTCTGTTCATCAGTTGTGAGAATGATGTGGCCAATTCACCATCATAGCTCGTGTAATCTTCGAAACATTCCAAAAATCCAATCGTTTCCATTCATGAGGTGAAAGTTCTTTTACTTCCATTTAAACTTTGAGTAAAGGACCTAAGCCTGTATAGACTTTTTAGTAGTGGCTTGGAAGCAGTAATCCCATAATGTATTTGTGTCTTTCCAGTGGCTTAGTCAACTTTAAAACACCACAAAGTTAAGGAAAAAGTTACTTTGCACTCTACGTGGCTAGTGGAAGGACATTAATCCCATTTGCTTGCTATGAGTGTGAATGACATGCTCAAGTTTGGGACTTTGAGTTCAGCCTGACACTTTGTGGTCCATGTCTATAGTCAAGGAAAGAAACAGCTGAGTGGATGAACTTGCATAGGTGCATTGCTGCAAATTATGACAAAATGTGCAGTAAACAAGGAAGAGTTCTGAAAAACAAAATCTGACCAAAAGATTAAGAAAGTATTTTTTTAATTGTTTGCCTATATCCATTAGCAGTAATGTGTCTATTCCTATCATGTGCAATGGATGTCATTTAAATTTTAGATATAGGGACAAAAGTGTATACTACTGTTTAAAACACTTATTTACATAGGTATAATAACTTAATTAGAGATAATGGCGGTATATCAGTGAGGTTAACAGTTTTCCAGGAGGGGAAATTTGAAAGATGAGCATCCTCCTTTATTCATTATTAAAGCTCAAATAAAGCAATGAAAGCATAAACTTGTGATACATATATTTTTCAATTTTTGGTCATTAAAACATAGCTTAGAAACATCAAAAATATATAAATGATTTACCTATAATTAAAATAACTTTTAAAGCTATGAGAAATAAGCGAGGCAAAATATATATATATATACACCTATCCCTCGATTTACACTGAAGATAGGTTCCGCACAAAACCGTGTAAATCGAAATCTTGGATTTTGCTATGTAAAACCATGTAAAATGAAAAAAAACACTAAAATGTGCATAATTCAGTCATTTATTTACGTAAAACAAAAGCAAGTCATCTTGAAAAACATAAAATTACACTTCATTCATAAAATAACAAATATATGTAGGTAATATAAGTACATATTTAATTCATTTTACATTAGGAACAAAAAATATAAGATCCTTAAAAATATTAACAATAAGTTTAATTACTGTCATCACTTTCATGGACTGTCTTTTCTTCCAGATTGGTATGATGTCACTTTCATCACTCGATAGTTCTTGATGCGATTCTGGTTCAATGGTTGATGAATTAGGGACAATCTCAGATCGACGAGACTTTGTAATGAAATCCGTAATTAACAATTGTGTAGGTTTTTTTGTTAAATCTTTATAGACCTCCTCATATTGATTTAAGCACTTACTAATATCCTGCTGGAATCGGAGAGCTCGTTCAACATTCGGGTCATTTTGTAAAAAATGATTACCCAATTTTCTCCCCAATTCAAGTCCTAGGCTGATTACTCTTGCTGTGAATGCAACTGGTTCAGATTGCTCTTCATCAGGATCATTGTCTTCATCACGTTTATTTGTTTCATGAATCATGTTAACTAAATCATCCTCATCTAGTTCTTCATCAGCCATTATTTCTTCAATATCTGCCTCAGCTAAATCCTCAAAACCTTCTCCTCCTATAGTATGTGCCAACTCAGTGATCTGAGAATATTCATGCTCTAATGGTAATCTATAATTCTCACCTTCAACAGCATCTGGCCATATTGCTTTCCAGCAGGCATTGAGCGTTGATTGTTTAATCTGGGTATATGACAGTCCAAAATGCTTAACACAATCTAAGATTGTAAATTTCTTCCAAGCATCCATAAGAGTAAGAGATCCATCATTCTCCATTTGTTCTAAAATATACCTGAAGGTTTGCTTGATATACAGTGCCTTGAAAGTCGAAATTATCCCTTTATCTAACGGCTGTATTAAGGAAGTTGTATTCTTTGGTAAAAAAAACAATTTGTACATTTTCGTGTTGTAAATCTTGGGATGACCTGGTGCATTATCAATTAATAGAAGGACCTTAAAAGGCAGTCCCCTTTTACTTAAATAACTTTTGACATCTGGGACAAACAAGTTATGAAACCATTCATTGAAAACCATGGCAGTGACCCATGCTTTCTTATTAGCCATCCAATAAACGGGAAGGTTTTTGATGTTTATTCCTTTAAATGAGCGTGGTGTGGTGTTTTCGATTTGTTAATAACCAATGGTTTCATTATGTGATCGCCTGAAGCGTTGCTACAGAAAAGAACTGTTATGACTTTTCGCTGCCTTATGACCACTAACTGATTTGTGAGCTTTAGCCAAATAGGTTCTTTCTGGCATTTTTTTCCAGAATAACCCGGACTCGTCAGCATTGAAGACCTGGTCAGGAGTGTAGGAGTTGGTGGCAATGATTTCAGCAAATTTTGCTGGATATTGTTGTGCTGCATCCGAATCAGCAGATGCTCTTTCACCTTTCAATCTTAGATTATGTAAAGAATGTCTTTGTTTAAATCTCTCGAACCAACCATGGCTTGCGGAAAAAGATGCCTTCTTTTCATCTGGCGAAGTCGACGGTAACTGATTCTTAAGTGTTTCATAAATCTTTAAAGCCTTATTTATAATGGCACTGGTATCAATTGGAACCCGCTTTTGAGTTTGGTCTTTTAGCCATATCACTAATGTCTTTTCCATATTTTCCATTGTAACATCTCTTACATATGAAATTGTGCTCATACTCATGCAAGATCCAGCTGCTACACTTTTTCTAATGGAGTCTTCATTTTTTCTTACTGTCCTTATTGTGGCTTCATTCATTGAGTAAAATTTAGCAGCATCTGTTACTCTTTCTCTATTACGTAGACAATCTAATATTTTAATTTTTGTTTCTAAAGAAATAACTTTTCATTTGATTTTTTTAAAAATCTTTTGGCATTATAAAACCTTAAAAAATTTACGTAAATTATAAAAATGCCAGAAAAACTATAAATGTTGGAAACTTACCAGTAGATATTTAAATAATGAAATAAAAAAATGCACAATGATGTAAAGCTTTGCTGCTAAAATGTTACTGCACTACTTCACATGAACCAGATAGCTTTACTATTGTGAAATACTACAGGGATTCCCCGTGTTGTAAAATATAGGGGAATCCCCGTCCCCGTTGTTGCCAGTGTTACCAAAGGAATGAGATTAAAAAATGACTTGAAATATATATGCAGCCGAATATACATTTTTACCAGTTTTTTGAAATCCGTTATTTTATCAACCGTGTAAAACCGAAATCGTGTAAATCGGGGGATAAGTGTATGTGTAAAAAGAACAAAAATATATTACTGAGAAACATATAACTGATGTTCCACAGTATATATGTGAACACAAATTGATGTATGCAACTAAACAATTATTGCTTTTGTGTTACAACTGCAAACTGTGATCAGCAAGACTTCATTAAGGGATCACTTATTCTTTGTATATATTTGTGTGGGAATTTGTTAAAAATATAACAGTGAATGGCAGTTTGTGGCAGTTTCAGTTTAATATGAATAGTTAATGAGGAACCTGAAGTATGGGTGTGGAGCATGTAAAAATTAAAATATGTTTTTCTATAATGGGTATAGCATTATTAATGTTTATATACAGGAGATTGCAATAGAGCTGGGGTAGCCACCTGCTTTACACATGCCACTTCAATCAATCAATCATTTATTTCCATAGATATGAATACATGGTATACAGTTACATTTACCCCTGAAATAATAGCATTAGAAAATTTTTTTGCAAAAATAAGTACACCACAAGAGTAAAAACACTTGCCGCAGTGTTAGTAAACTAAAAGTTTATACATTAGTTAAATTTAGCAACAGCAATTTAAACCCAATAATAATTGTGATACAATGATTTAGTTGAAAATAATCGTTTTTATATGGTTATTTCTTCATAACATGGTTTCAATATTTTCCATTTCATTAACATATTTGTAAAGATATTTTGAATATTTGTAAATACATTTTTTATTTTTAATAGTAACTGGCAATGAGTTGAAAATTTTTGGCGCCAAATAAATGTAATGTTTTTTGATTATAGTTTTATATATAGGTATTATAACATAAATATTAGGACTTTCACTTTGCCTTGTATTATAATTTGTTATTAAATATTTGATCCTACCAATTTTTACTAATATTCATCAAGATACTAAAAACATATAATTTTCTTAGTGGAAGAATATTAAATACTTTATAATAAATTTTGACTATCAAATTTTCTTCTTTTCATAATGCATTGTATTACACGATTCTGTTTTGTTATAAGGCATTTTACATTAGTAAAATACATATCTCCCCATAATATAATTCCATATTTCAAGTAGGATTTTACCCAGCAGTTAATAACAATTTTAATAATGAAATGTTGAGAAAGTTTCAAACATAAGAGTTTTGGTATTATAACATTAATTTTTTTCATTATACACTGAAGAGCCAAAACATTATGACCGCTTGCCTAATATGATGTTGGTCCTCCATGTGCTGCCAAAACAGCTCTTACCTGGTGAGGCATGGACACTACAAAATTCCTAAAGGTGTCTTGTGGTATCTGGTACAAATACATTACCAGCAGATCCTTTAACTCTTGTAAGTTATGTGATTGAGTCGCTGCAGATCAGATATGCTGTTCCAGCAACAAACCACAGATGCTCAATTGAATTGATGTCTGGGGAATTTGGAGGCCAGGGCAATACCTGGAAGTATTCCTCATGTTTCGTGAACCATTCTCAAACATCCGGGCAGTGTGGCATGGTGCATTATCCTGCTGAAAGAAGTCACTATTAGAGGAGAATAACATTGCCATGAAAGGATGTACCTGGTCTGCAATGATGTTAGGTAGGTGGTAGATGTTATAGTTTCCAAGTAACAAAACAGCACTTTAGCATAGATTTAAATCTTAGAGGAAAAATTGTCTTGAGCCGGGTGGGATGTGAACCCACGACCTCCTGATAACATGTCAGGTGCTCTGGACCACTGAGCTATCGGCTGCCAATCAAGATCTCCTCTAATTAGCGTTATGAACATTCCTTTTATGTTTCATATAGGCGCTATTCAGGCAATTTTAGCCACCAGCAGCATTTATATTTGCCAATAGATGGAAGCATGTATTACAAGTAATCAGATAATAAACAATGAAATAAGCTCGACATATTCGATCAAGTAACGAATCAGCACTTTAGCATCAATTTAAATCTTAGAGGAAAAATTGTCTTGAGCCGGGTGGGATACGAACCCATGACCTCCTGATAACATGTCAGGTGCTCTGGACCAATGGAAATAATTGCTCAAGATAATTCTCCAATCATTCAAGGTCCAGTTTTGATGCTCGCATGCTCATTCTAGGTACTTTCGATGGTGAACTGAGATTAACATGGGCAATCGGAGCTGCCTGCGACAAACGCTGCCCCTTTTTTAGCAGGGTTCGATGTACTGTGTGTTGTGACACATTACTCCCATCACCAGCATTAAAATTATGGGCGAGTTGCACCACAGTATCCCTTCTGTTGGCTCGTACCATACGGGATAGCCTTTGCTCACCTCTAGCATCAATGAGCCATAGTCAGCCCACAACTTGTTGGCGATTCGAGGTTTTTTCCATCCTCTGACTACTTTTTGTAGGTAAACCACAGCTGACTGTGAGCACCCCACAAGCCTTGCCATCTCAGAAATGCTCTGACCCAGTCGTCTGGCCATTATAATTTTGCCTTTGTCAAACTCACTTAAGCCCGCTGCCTTTGCCATCTGAAGAACAAGAATAACACTGATTAACAGAGCTCAGTATCGTGTTATTTGTACCGTTTTATGACCTTCACACATGCCATCATTTGCCTGCAGCTGCTTTCATTTGGATGAAGATGCCCTGGTCATAATGTTTTGGCTCTTCAATGTATGTGTTAAAGTCACCCTCTCCTCCAGACTTTCCAACTGAGAAATCTATAATGATAGCTTGGGTTGTGCCTCATTTAAAAGTTCAGCTGCTCAAATCAGTTTGAAATAGTCATATTGGATCTCATTTTTTGTTAGAAAATGCAATATTGCAATTTATTATTAAAGTTATACAGTCATTGCTAAAATGCAGTTACTCTTGAAGATCCTCACCTTATGAGACCAACTTGTTATATAAACCAATGGAAATTAATAGGTAGAGTGTAGATGGTTCAAAGATACCACCATAGCTAACACACAAATTCCTAGATTATTTTTAAGTATTTTTTTAATAACATTAAGTGAATAATGAAAAAAAAAATTGGTACAAAAATGGTATAAGAGGTGGAGGATCACAGAAAATCAGTTTACTAACAGATCACTGCTAAACTACTTTTAATTTTTATATTTGCTATTTTAAGTTAAAAATTTTCTTTTGGCCAAAATATAATTTTTTTAATCACTTACATAAAGAAAAATCATAAGCATCCACCACTGTCTCTTGCTCATGGAAGGAGGTGAGAGGAGGTGAAGGAGTAGAGAGGGGAAATGGGAACATAAGAGGCTAAAACAATAAACTGTTGTTTTAGCTTTAAAAGTAAACATTTTTTAACCATAAATATTTTCAAAATGTTTAGTAAACATTTATCACAAGAAAGAAAGAACCCATCAAGAAGTCAACTTATCAGTCTTGTTATATCAAAACAGACTTTGCGAAGCTACCAAAAAAGGTTTCATTAATAAAGCAGTTAAATGTTTAGAAAAGAATGCATTTCCCCTTGATGATTTACAAGAATTTTACAAAGCAAAAAATGTTAATTTTTATTTTATTGCTGTTATGTGATTTTTTTCCCCGTTTTATCCATTGTCTAGTATGGATGCAAAAGTAGCATTACATAACATGAAACTGAAATATTTCACTGTTTTTTGTAGAATCTCAGGAACAATTAATGGATATCTATGAAAGGTTAGATGAAATTGGTGCTGACAAAGCAGAAGCCAAAGCTGCATATATTCTTCATGGTTTAGGATTTACCAAAAGCATGCAGCAAAAAATGTGCAAAGACTTTTCTGGTGAGTTGTTTCATTTGTGCATAAATACATAGAAAACATTTCTAAAATTAATTGTTAGTAATTTTATTCTGTGTTACAGGTATTGGTAAAATTTATTTGACCATTTAACTTGATGAGTACTAGCAATTTCAATCTAATTTTGCATGGACACTGCTTAGTTGGGTTGTATTACCTCTGAGTGGTGCTTTTTTGCACATAATGGGCTAAATGGCCAGATCACAAGGACCCCACAGAGAGAGGGTTCCCATTAAGGCCATCCAGCATGTTCTTTAATGTGCACAGAACAGACAGGGCCATGGCTTAACATCTAATCTGATGAACAGAAGCCTTTCCAAGCCCAGCAGTGTCCTTTACTGACCATGGGTTTGGCTTGGAATTTTGCAGAGATAAATCTCAATGCTGACCCAGCTAGGACTTGAACCTGGGAACTGCAGATTATGAGCCTGGTGCACTATCAAATGGGGCGGGGGTGGCTCAGTCGGTAGCGCACCAGGCTCGTAATCTGTAGTTTCCAGGTTCGAGTCCCAGCTGGGTCAGCGTTGAGATTTATCTCCACAAAATTCCCCGCCCTGCCCACGGTGGGACACTGATGGGCTTGAAAAGGCAGCCGTCCATCAGATGGGACGTTAAGCCGTGGCCCCGTGTGTGGGAGAGCCATACCCTGTGCACGTTAAAGAACACGCTGGATGGCCTTGACGGGAGGCTACCATATGTCTCCCAACAGCTGTTCCAGTGGGTCCCCTCCCTCAACCTTCTCTGAGCCTTCGGGGTCCATGTGACCTGGCCATTTAGCCCATGGTGTGCAAAAAAGTGCCGCTCAGAGGTAAAACAACCCAACACAACGCACTATCAAATGTGCCATCCCTGCCCGACACCACTTAGACTCAAGAAATAAAATCAGTTTTTGCTGTACAACCATATAGTGTTCTTTAGAATTTATTGATGTAGTACTGTGATACTTTATCAGTGCTAATTTTGCTCTTTGAAAGAAATATTTTTGGAAGGTAAAATTGCAGATATTTTTGTGCAGTGTGTATTGTTTGCCATCACATATCTTGTTTACCATGAAAATCCATGTGCAATTTTTAAATATTCACATTTTTGTTTGAATTAGGTGGTTGGAGAATGCGAATAGCACTAGCAAGAGCTTTGTATGTGAGACCTCATCTTTTGCTACTGGATGAACCAACAAATCACCTGGATCTGGATGCTTGTGTTTGGCTGGAAGAGGAATTAAAAACGTAAGCATGTGTTGCATTGATAGGTTCCTGCTCAACCCTTTATGGCAAGTGGGTTGCTTTAGAATTAATATTAAATTTGTCATTATATGGAATTTTATTATTTTTACATCTGATAACTTAATAATTTGAAATTAATTGCAGCCTTTTAATTTTGTCCATTACACATATATATTTCTTGTGAAATTTTCATATAACTTTGTAATGTTATCAGTGAATGTAATATGTAATGCAATTAAGTTATTTAGATTTGAATTTTTTTCGAAAATGTGGAGTTCTGCAATTATTCTTTTATACTGTAACATTCATTATCTTTGTGGAATAATGTAAAGCAAAAAATTAAGAAATACAAGATAAACATGTTTCTGGCATTGCGTTTTGTAAACACATATATTTAATATTTAACATATGCAATTATAGGAGTTAATTTGCATTGGAACTATGTTTACAAGAAGCATGTTATATGTTAGAATTCTTGCATAGTTGCCAGTCCCAACAGCATAATAGTTTTGATTTTTTTGTTGCATTCATCAGCTAAAGTTGAAATCTCTATACCAGACGTGTCCAACCTTTTGACTTCCCTGGGCCACATTGAGTGAAGAATTGTTTTGGGCCGCACATAAAATATATAATATAGTTAATGTATATGAATAATTAAACTTCATTTATTTTCTTATGTTTTTATTATAAAATTAAAAAAAGCATCATGAAACTAGTGGGATATCAAAACTCACTGAAAATCATGTTGAAAGCTTAGTAAACACGTAAACTTTACGATTTTGTGGGCCGCATTACTAGCTGTCCTGGGCCGCATGCAGGCCACAGGTTGGATACGCTTGCTCTATACATAAAACATTTTTAAGAACTTGTGAAATGGCTCTGTTGTAGGTGGTACTGGCTAGATTAAATAATATTTGCACCCTCTTTTGTAGTGAGTAATACTATCTGTTGCTCAGTTTTGTAACACAAAGTGAGAAACTGCATAATATTTACTGTGGCTTTGCTATGGTCTCTGCTCTCCAGCTGAATCTCGACTGATCACAGATGAATATATCCATGTTGTATTGAATATTCAATTAAAAGAAAAATTCTAAAACAAATAATAGTCTAATTATTGACTGTAATTCTTAAAAGCTTGTTATTTAAGATACCTGTATTATTAATATATATATATATTTATATGTGCATTCTGTTTCATGTTAATATTTAATCTCTGATAAAAGTTTATATTTTTTAGTAGAATACTGAAAAAGAATTTACCGAACATTTAATTGCTAAATATTATTTTTCCTTTTAGATATAAGAGGATACTTATGGTAATATCACATTCCCAAGACTTTTTGAATGGAGTGTGTACAAATATAATCCATATAAATAAAAGAAAATTGAATTATTTTGGGGTAAGTAAATTTTATGAATCACGTTTAATCTCGAAGTTTGTAAGAGTGAATCGCCATCTTTAATTTTATGTTTTTCACTCAAATTGAAAAATGATTCTTTGTTTACTTTTGATTTGCGCTTTGCATCATAATTAACATCTGAATTGTATATAAGTAAGTTGCAAAAGATATAAATTACATATATTTACAATAGTTTTCTTAACACAAATATGCCAATCTAGCATTTTTTTTTTATGTTTAGATGTCTTAAATTTGAAAAATACCCATTTCTTTACTCCAGCCATTTTTCCACAAATTGCATGTTTTGTCATCTCATTCTACAGCCCTTATTACAGGAAAACAAAATAACCATCTTAAGCATGCTTAAACATATTTTTCATCAACGTAATTTTTTTTCATTCAAGTGAAACATTGAGACAAGCATACACCGAAGAGACAAAACATTATGACCACCTGCCTAATATGATGTTGGTCCTCCACATGCCACGAAAACAGCTCTTACCCAACGAGGCATGGACACTACTACAAGATTTCTAAAGATGTCTTGTGGTATCTGGTACCAACACATTAACAGCAGATCTTTTAACTCTTGTAAGTTACATGGTTGAGCCACCGCAGATGAGATATGCTGTTCCAACAACAAACCACAGATGCTCAATTGGATTGATGTCTGGAGAATTTGGAGGCCAGGACAATACCTGGAAGTATTCCTCATGTTTCGTGAACCATTCTCGAACAATCCGAACAGTGTGGCATGGCACATTATCCTGCTGAAAGAAGGCACTACTAAAGGGGAATACTGTTGCTATGAAAGGATGTACCTGGTCTGCAATGATGTTTAGGTAGGTGGTAGACAACATAGTTTCCAGTACATAAATAACTGGACCCAGGGTTTCCCAGCAGAATAATGCCCAAAGCATTACACTTCCTCCACCAGCTTGTTTTCATCCCACGGTGCATCCTGGTGCAGACACTTCCCCAGGTAAACAATGCATATGTACCCTGCTGTCCACATGGGACAACAGGAAACAAGATTCATCAGACCAGACAAACTTCTTCCAATCATTCAAGGTCAAGTTTTGATGCTCGTGTGCCCATTGTAGGTGCTTTTGACAGTGAACTGAGGTTAGCATGGGCACTCTGAGTGGCCTCTGGCTACACTGCCCCATTTTCAGCAGGGTTCGATGTGCTGTGTCTTGTGACACATTACTCCTGTCAGCTGCATTCAAATTACGGGCAAGTTGCACCACAGTATCCTGTCTATTGACCTCATTAAGATACAGCTGCATAATTTTAGCAAAGGCTGCTTTCAGGGTGACATTAGTATGTATTCAGTTGATACTGTGATGTACATTACATATATTTGTAATCGAAGGGGTTTCACCTTGCCACAGGTATGTACAGCTAAATATTTTGATTTAAATCTCATATTGAGGATGGTACTGATCATTGTTGGACATTAAGATTGTGAATCTCATCCTCAACTATATATATATATTTATTAATTTTGAAATTAGTCCATCCACTCCTTCAGAACAGGGGTAATTATTATATAAGAAAATATATATTACTTCTGTTAAAATATTTAGCTTTTTTGATTTGCCTCTTATGTTTGTCAAGTACACTAAAAATTATTTCCTAATTAATGAATTCAGCTGAAGTACAATTTAGTACTTTTTAATTTTCTAACATTTTCCTGTCGTGTCGTATATATGCAATAGTTTTTCTATATGAACTTTAATAAGGTAAGGAAAAGCCAGCTGCATAAATAAATGCATGCATTATATTTTTCAGGGAAATTATGACACTTTTGTTAGAACTAGACTGGAATTGCTGGAGAATCAAATGAAGCGATACAATTGGGAGCAAAGCCAGATTTCCCATATGAAAGTAGGTGCATCAATAAGTTATTTAATTTTTATTGGATTTTTGATTACATTTGTAAGAAATTAATATATATATATATTTTAATTTTTTTGATTCACTTGGATCAGTAGTATTTAAGTTGTATTCAAAATGTTCTTTTTATTTTGAGACCACAGTAAACACTATTTAACCTGTCACTATTACACTAAATTTTATGGCAGTATTTGTGTAGGGTAAAATCCCCCTTCAATTTTAGCTCCTTTTCAAAAAGTAAGCTATAATTTTCACTTTATCATCATTTGTAGATATACAATTGTTTTTTAGGAGGTAAATGAAAAATTATATTGTGATGGATAAGTATTAATGAAATATTATGTATTAATGATATATTATGTATTAATGATATATATATATATATTTCTTATTGTGTGACTCTTCAATAGTTTCAGTTTTCACTAGTAGAGGGGCCTGAATTTGGAAAATGGCAAAATATTAGTGTTGTATATACTGTAAATGTCTAAATAGTAGCCCAGGCTACTATTCACAATTTTTTTTGCTTGTGTCAGGCTACAAATTGCTTATGTCAGGCTACAGACCCGCACAATTGTTGCGTGGAGTTTTTTCAATTAATTGCATTAGAAATGTACACAAAACTGTTCTAATTTTTTATATACAAATTTTAAGAGTGGAAATGGCATATGGAAAAACGTGAAATTGAAATTCAACAGGTTAGGATTCTGCACTATTTAGGCCCCAGCATTTAATATGTCATATATGGTACATCTATTTTAGAAATTTTTGAGGGATTTTGAAAAAATGCAACTTTTTGCTTTAAGAGATAATGAAAAATAATATTTGGATTGTTTCTGTACCAGTAAAATTGTACTATTCACTATTTTTTAAATCATCCATTAATTGAATTTCCATTGTTAAAGGTGTGCTGAAGCCGGACTTGCACACAATTCAGTGTTGTTATAGAAAATAATTACATCAAAAAGTGGGTGAGTGTTCATGAAGTAGTGTGCAGTACTTTTAAAGATTATTTTATAATTTTTAAAGTATTTACTTCATTATTATCTGAACATGCCAATTGTCACTATTCCATAGCGTGTGAGATTTCCACTAATTTGCCCTGGTAGTGGACATATTTGCTCACTACCATCTTGTTCACAATCTTTAAAAGTATTTTTTTAAGACTCCTGATGCATGAAGACAATAAACTACATTGTAGTTTCATCTGTACCACCCAGAGAATAGTTTCCTTCTTGTGCTTGAAAACCTGATTGAAGAATTGGGACTTCATGGAAATCACTCAGTCTATTAATCGTAATGTAATGATTGTTCTGCTAGCCTTAAATGAAGTAGTTGACAAACTTCACTGTTCGAAAGAGTGGGAATGGCATATGGAAGAACATGAAATTGAAATTAAACAGGTTAAGATGCCAATCAAGAGAATCTTCATTTCCAAGCTGCCATATTTTACCATTGAAGAAGATTATATTAAAAAAGTGCTTCTTCTGTATGGGGAAGTAAAAATGATGGAATATCATTGTTTTCAACAAGAACCTTAGCAAAACTCTGCACAGGGATAATCATGGAAATGATGCTTAAATTGGATATTCCAAGTTTTCTTCATATCAAAACTTGCAGTGTCACAACTGAATGTTGTTGTGTCATAATACTGCTGAAGGAACAGATTCTCTGGCTACCTCACTGCCAACTGTGTAAAAAATGAAAAGAAAACTAAACCTAAAGGAAGTAAGTACCTCCATCTAACTCCCAAAGTGGTTGAATAGGCAATACAACAAGAAAAAAGTTGCCCAAAAAGATCCTGAAAGAATGCTCTGCAACCAAAATAAAAACTCTACTAAGGAAAAATGCAAAATGAGCAGTGGCAATTTTGAGCCCAAAGGTTCACTTGCTGATATGGAGGGAATTGAAAAAACAAAAAACAACTGCTTGATTTTGAGGAAATAGAAAGATTTGTATGACTCTGAAGAGGAAACACAAGCTCCTGATACAACTGTAAAACAAGAACTCAGTGAGAGCAATTTATGAAACAATCAGTTTCTCCAATTACATCCAAGATCAACAACAATAACAACAACAAAAAAATTATTGTTAATTAAAATTATTATTTACAAAAAACAGAATTTAAATATAAATGGTCAAACCTTTAAGGAATGGTCAAATCTTAAGGAATCAAAATATAAATGGTCAAACTTTAAGGAATTTTTTGGACTTAAAATCATATTTGATTTAAGAGAATAAATCTAGCAGCCTTTCAGAAAAATGTTTCTGAAGGGGGAAAAGCAACTGGGCCACAAATGCAATTCTTCATGATGTTTTGATTCCTTTGCACTCTGCAATTGACAAGCCAATATCTTTTGCTCGTTGGGTAGGTATTTTTGCTTTCAGAAACTATTTTGTGATGCTCTAGTAGCAAATCTGACAAATGCTGGTTGTGTTTTTTTTTTTATCTTCCTCTGAGCTGTTGTCCAATCACATTTTTTGGTGTCCTCAGCCTTGGAATGATTGACTTTACAATTTTTTGATGTCACCTGAAAATGCATTTGTGTTGATGTTTTTCTCTGTCATATATGGAGTATTCCAGTGATCAAATGAAACATACTTCAAAACTTTTCAGATCACAATCTTCACTAAAACTTCATGATTATCTCAATATGCCAATTGTCACTAGGTCAAAGACAATAGTTTAAAGGCCAACAATTCAGCACTTTGTGATTTTGAAAAAAAGTCATTATTATGTTAGCCAGCTTATCAGGTATGACATCTCAGTCATTGAAATTAAAAGCTTTTTTGAAATCTATGAGGCTAGTAATTATAAGTTTTTGAAACTCTAAACATGTCTTAAGAATTTGCCTATGCAAAAATATTTTATCTACAATCTATCTTTCTCTACCACTTCTGAAATGGCCATAAAAATGTGTATATATAAAAAGCAACAATTTATAACCCAAAAAAATCAACAATAGGTGAGAGGACCTGTGTAGCAAACAAAAATCAATAAGTGTAAAATACAAAATATATATAGTAAAACATTAAATACTCATAAAAAAACAGTACATCATAAAAAGTCAAAAATTGGTAAAAGTGAATGATCAGATAAAAAGTGTCAGATTGTAGGGGCTTGGATGATAAATGATGACCACTTAGACATATCCATAACAATATAAACTGGAACTTTTCACATTACAGATTCCCTAAGTAAGGTTCGATCTGGTCCCCCTTCTGTTCAAGAAATATATCGTCTCAACAGGCACACTTATTCACTTTAATATGGTTATATTTTGTTTTCATGTATGCATCAATTGACATATAGTCGTAAAATTATTTTAACTCAGATTATACAGTGATATTGTGAAATTTAATTTTAGAACCAAAGGGCTTGTAAAGGTTGTTGTTCATTTGATGGGATGTTAAGTTATCACCCCATATGGAGGAGAGCCATACCTGTACCCATTAAAGAACACACTGGTTTACTTTGGCCTGAAGCTTCCATCTGTCTACTTACAACTGTGGAGTACATCTTCCCCTATCCAAACCTGAGCCCTAGGTTCCTTGTGACCACCTTTCCATTTAGTCCATTGTGTGCACAAAGTGTAACTCTTGGTAAAACTCAGTGTAAAACAACTAAACCCAACTTGTATGAGTTTGCAGTTTCAACTTGTTTTTTTCACTTACAAAAATAAATACAAAAACAGACTGTTATGACCAACGATATCAGACCAATGAAGACCAATAATGTGCAGCAAAATAAACCCTATGTTGGCAAAACTAAAAGAACAGCAAAAATATGGCTCAAAGAACATGAGAGTTAAGAACTGGAAAGCAAAGTACTGCATTAGCTCACTCCATATATGACAGAGAAAAACAATGGACTTTAAAGCAAAATTTTTGATAGCACCGTTAATAAACTATCAGCTAAGCATCGCAGAACAACTTATATCAAAATAGAAGTCAGTGATGCAATGGCGAAGTATATCATGTATTCTTAGGATTCCCTTTTCTTGAAAACGAAATATACAGTTACTTTAGTAAAGTGTTCCTAAATTGAAAATATTTCTAAAATTTGTATTATAAGAAATTGGAACAGTTTTGTGTGCATTTCTTATGTAATCACATGCTCATAAATTAATTGAAAAAAAGAAAAAAAACTGTCATGGACGCTTCTACTTGACCTGCAGGCACAGAAATATAAAATACCCCAGAATCTGGAAACAAACAGCAAAGTTCAGTAATAATTGTATTCATGGCTGTCTTAGAATAGGTAGATTAATATACGTAGCAACTTAAGACAAATAGGTTCACTTACTTGTGAGTAAATATCCTGATATTTTGACTCCTGATTGGGGTTGTCATCCGAGGAACTTTCTTTTGTAGAAGTGATTGCCAGATCAGGGGTAACAAAATTCCATGTATATTAATATATTTATATATATATATATGCATAATAATATGCTACATATATTAAGCTAAAGTTCTCTGCTTCAAAGTATAATAATGCCAACAAACAACAGACAGATAGCAACCCCAACACACCATAAAGCAATGAAATGTTCCCAAATAGCATCAACACAGCAGCAGAAGGAAGAAATACATGCACATGCGTGGCATGCACCCAAAGATTTGGTTCCCTACAACTGTCAACAATCGGTGCTTGCGATGATCACACAGTTGGTCAAAACTATCAGCACAATAAGGAATATTGCAAGTAAAAAAAACAGTTAAGAAGAGCTACTGTGAACTCCAACAGTAAACTTTAAGTTATCTAAGCCTTTATATAATAGTGGAAATAAAAAGCTGCTGTGTGCTTTCAAAGAACTGCCCAATGTAAAACGAAACATCATAGTCCTTGGACATTTAATAACAAAAATGGAAGGAAGCTCCAATCACACAACCAGACTTTCTGTGAAATAATGAACTTATACTACAAGTGAATCAAAGAACTAAAAAGTGCTGTGATAATGCTGCAAACAAGGAACCTCCAACTCCACATCTGGGAACAACTATGTTTTGAAGAACTGGATTTTGGCAATATTCTAAAACAGTGTCTAAAGGTATTTATTAACCATGTATTTAGCCAATGCAGGTGTTAACCTTTAAACTGCTAAAGCTTTAGTAGTGCATTATCGCTAAACCTGTCTAAATATACTATTTTTAGCTATATTAAATCAGATTCAATACATCTTGTCCTGCCATTGATTTATTTTTGCATCAAAACATAATTTTTTCACAATAAAAAAATTGCAATGAATTAAAAACATCATTGAATTTAATCATTTTATCCATAATTTTAGTCTTAATGAAGCAAATGGGTTGCAAAAATTCTTGTGAGTTTTAAGTTATGTCCCAAGCAAAGCAAGTTTGGGGAATGGATTGTTTTATCTCTGAGTAGCACTTTTTTGTATTCATTGGCTTGAATGGCCAGGTCACAATTACCCGAGGGCTGAGAGAAGGTTGGGGGAGAGGATCCACTGGAAAAGCTGTTAGGAGATAGGTGGGAGCCTCCTGTCAAGGCCTCCATCATGTTCTTTAACATGCACAGGGTGGATGCTCCCACATGCAGGGGCCATTGGGGACTGCTGATCTAGTTAAAGCATTATTGCTCGTGTGTGTTAACATTTTGAGCAGTTGTAATTTAACAGGTTTAAAGAGCAAAAAGTGCCTGTTTTAATCCTTAAAGTGTAGGGGTTCTCAAAATGCTTGCAATTGCGGCTGAGATAATTTAAACTATTTTCAACAGAAAAAGTGCTGAACTATATAACTTTATCCTGCAGTAACTAACAGATATATACATTGAGATGCCAATTTATTAGGTACATTGCCCCTCACCACATAAATGGTTCATTCCAACAGATAATACGTCACTTGACCAGGTGTACAGTATAAATCGTGCAGACCAGCTCTTCAGGCATCAGTTAGAATTGGATTGAGCATCAGAATGGGCAAAATGGGCGACCTGAGTGACTTAAAATGTGCACGATAGTTGATGCTAGCTGTGCTGGTTCTAGCATTTCCTAAACAGCCATCCTTCTGGGCTTTTCATGTACAACTGTTTCAAGGGTTTGCCAAGAATGGTGAGAAAAGCAAAAAAAAAAAACAACAACTAGTGATTGGCAATCCTGTGAATGAAAACATTTTGTGGATCAGAGGGGTCAAAGAAGACTGGCGGAAATCGTTCAAGTGAAAAGATGTGCCACAACCAGGTGAATAACAGCAGAATTAAATGTTGTGCTGGCATCTCTGAATGCACCGTGTATCAGACCTTGTCTTGAATGGGCTACAATAGCTACTAAACCTGTCAAATGGTTGCCAGTGATGATGAAAGTGCTTCTCCAGTGGACCAGGAACATCGACACTGGACCGTTGACTGGAAAAATGTATGCCTAACATCAACATCGAATGAATCAAGGTTCCTTTTGAATCATGCTGATGGATCAGAATTTGGCATAAGCAACATGAGGCCAGGGAGCCATCTTGTCTGGTGTCAACAATACAGGCTGGTTGGTGGCAGTGTGATGGTGTGGGGAATGTTTTTCTGGCAACATTAGGCTTTTTGATACCCATCGAAGGATGAAATATTTGAACATATGAATGAATACAATGCCACAACATATTTGAACATATTTGCTGATCAAGTTCATCCTTTCATGGCTACAGTTTATTCACACTTGGATGGATATGTTCAGCACAATAATGCACCTGATCACAAGATATCATGTATTGTCACCAAATGGTTCCAGGAACATTTTGATGAGTTTTCCTTTCTTCAATGTCCTGCAAAGTTCCCAGTTATAAACCCTATTGAGTTCTAAACTCTTTGGGATGAGGTGGTAAGGTCTGTTTGCAGTGAGACTGTGCCACCATCCAATTTGCAGCAACTGCACAACACAGTCATTTCCACATGGTACAACTTTCCTTCACAACACATCCAGCATCTTGTAAGTTCCATGTCCCAAAGAATTTGGGCTGTTCTGAAAGACAAAGGAGGTGCAACATGCTAATAGGTAGATATGTTTATTAAACTGGCATCTCAGTGTACATAGGTCATCTGATTATGAAATGAAAGAACATTTCATTTTGAATAGCAAAATAAATTTAAATTTAAATGAAGACTAAAGCCTAATTTTAAAAATGATTAACTGGCACGGGAGACTTTAAGGGTTAAACTGATTCTGTTAATAAGTCTTGTATATGTAACTAGTATGCTTGAAGGATGATGACATATTTGGCCGAGAATCTGAGTGTTTTTCCTCTTATGTCCCATCAGGATATCTGAGTTGAAGAGCACTGTGTAATCATATCTCTCGTGGAGCGATTGTATGCTGACTTCAAGCTTTAGAGTAGTGAGCATGGAGAATGATGACCAAAGGCCGAATTTGAGAGCATATCAACTGTGGCATCATCTGTGACTGTTTTATGGTTTTAACAGAAGTAGCCTCACTGATTTGCATGGTGATTAAACCAGAGAAGCAGCAAAAATTATGACTCCTATTTTATTCATTTTTATGCCTTTGTAAAATAAGCATAAACATGGAAATTGAACAATTAAAAAATCTTACTGAAATTAGCAAAATAATTATTGTTATAAATAGAATGGTTACAGTTAAGTTTATATTTACTATAATTCATATGCATGATTATAGATATCAGATGATTCCATTATTATATACTCTGTTGCAAAAAAATTTCTCCATTCCAAAGAATGGAAGGATACATTCAAAAATTAGCACATGTATAGTTGATTAGTGAGATAAGATACTATTCCTAAGGCAGAACAAAATAATGACATTTAATTACATATGATTATGTGTAATTAAATGTCATTATTTACACATCAATGTCATATTATACACAACATTGAATTGAACAAGTTCTGGTGTTACCTTGGGAACAGCCACTTTGTTTCATTCAGATGCTGTCTCAACAGGGAGACAGATAAGGATGTGTGGTGAATTACTATACCAATGTATCTAATAGATGACAAGTCAGTAATCTCTCAGTCCAGGAACTGATATACCATTATACAGACATTCTTGGATATTTGTAGTATGTAGATGAGAAATATCTTGTTGAAATATTGTACTGGTGCCTACATAATGGGAACGCCTGCCAATTTCAAGATGTAAAGTGACAGCAGCACTAGTTACATTTCTGTCCGCTGTGGTGCTGGCAATCTGCTGTTTTACTTGCTACTTGCTTCATAGCAGTATACATTTATTACACTGTTTAAGGCTTGTTTCAAAACTGGAATCTGATACAGATTTATTCACATGTGATTTATTTACTGTTCTGTCTACTTTCTGCCATTTTTAACTAGAAGTATGAATGATGATGCAGTATTGTGTGATGTTTTGCAGAAGTGAAACTTGCGAAACAAAACTCAGTTTCTATCGAATCCCTTCCAAACTGGATCTGCAAGACAGGTGGGTGCAGCAGTATGTCTGCAATGTAACATGTTTTCCATTAAATGCATATTTTAGGTGTTATACAACTTTGGAGTTAGATTCCTGTTGACATAACATGGAAAGATAATGCTATAGCTACTGTGAGCTGTTAAATACTGTCACCATCAAATGACTAGAGCCCTGCTTGGATGCGGATATCCTCGGTTCTCTCTGTGGATAAAAAATTAACCTTATCACAGATAGCTGATAAAATGGCTGATAAAAAAAATTGATGTTAATATGGATGGCGAATGATATCTTGTATTTGATAAGATAGGCAATAACATGAGCAAAGATTATTGCATTATAGCTGACATGAGTGAGAAAATTACTTGGAATAATGTTAAAAGAAACCTGATTTGAAAATTTAATGATATTCACTCTAAAAAGGAAATCTATTGGGATAAAGCTACAAGTTAAAAAAACTTATCCTATATGAAAGAAGAGATATATTTGCTGCTAAAGCAGAACATAAGTTCAAAAAAATAACTAAATAAATTAATTTATTACTGACTATTTACATTTTTTTATCACAGGAGAAGTCCTGTACACAAGGAACACTTGAAAAAATGAGTTGAAAAAGATTGGTTATCCTGACTGAGATTCAAATCCTGGTCTCCCAGAAGCATGCTGGGCATCTTAATGCTAGACCACTAAGGAGCTGACCAACTCTCCAATTAAGTGACATATAAACTTTCCTGTTTGATTCACCATTGGCACCATCTATTATCTGGACTTCTCTTCCTGTCTACAGGACTTCTGTAATAATTTATTACTGAATAGCTTATATAATGCTGTGAACATGAGTGACAAATATTACTATCTCAAATATGTGGCAGCTTAGCTGCCCAACTCCTGATGATAGATGGCGCCACTGGTGAATCAAACAGGAAAGCTTATAATATCACTTAGTTGGAGAGTTGGTCAGCTCCTCGGTGGTCTAGTGGTTAAGATGCCCAGCATTTTTCTGAGACCTTGGTTTGAAGCCCAGTCAGGACAACCAATCTGTTTCAACTCATTTTTTCATATGTAATATGTCTTTGCAAAATAATAATGCTTAAATTTTTAAAATCATTTTGAGCAAATTATGGAAATGTACTGCAGAAGTTGCAGATGACTTTTAATCATTAATTTTTTAAACAAATTTTCCACTTCATGTTTAATTTAAAAAATCAGGTATTAATATGAAAATGATTTCGTTTTAATCTATTGCTTATGAATTTCCCTTAACAATAACTCTATTGTAGTAGCATTTAAAATTATTAAATTAGGTAAAGAATTGCTTTGGGAAAAAATTAAATTTTGCTTTAAAGAATTACCTTAAATAATATTATTGGATAAATACTTGAGAATTTCGGATTTTAATGGATAATAGTTTTCTGTTGTAACACGATTATTTTTAAACATATTTTTCATTATAGAGAATTTAAATCATTATTCCCATTGTATCTCTAAGAAATATTCTAGTCTATTGTATTTGATTAACTATCTGTCTGATTTTTTAGCATATGACGTCAACCAGATTGCTATATACTTATCATTAACATAGGTTAGCTTACTGCAGAATGGTGCTGTTCTCGTGTGACAAGTTCTGAAGCTTTCTATACACGCTTGTTAACACGGGGATTTGCTGAAATCAGCGGGCATTCCCATTATGTAGGCATCAATTGTACACATCAAAGAATGGCAATGCAACTGTTTTGAGGATATTATTAATATGTGGCCAGTCAGATATCGGTGTGATGATGGTAGCTGATATTCCACCAAATCAGGATTCCCAGTATTTGTGCTGTATGCTTCTTGTGAATGGGGAAAGAAGCAGTTGGGCACTATATCCCCAAAATGAGTCTGTTCGCCATTGGCTCTCAAGCATAGTGAGACTTGTCGTGAAAGACGAGATCGCATCATTCATCACTGTAGTTGCCTCTATCCTGGAACCATTAAAATGAATGCATGTCTGTAGCATAGCTTCTACGAGTTATTATGCAAGTCATTTTGCAATGATGAAAAATTGGTTGTATTACTGTTATATTTCTAATTTTACTCCAAGGTCACAGAAAAGTATGTAGCCTGTAGATAGATATCTCTCCTCATGTCCAATATACATATAGGCTCCAGATCCCGTGTAATGCTTATGGGGCATCTTCCTGCACTCATTGTTACCAGTATCAACTGATCACTTGTATCTCATACACCTGATGATACTTCTTAATGTTAAGTATTCCATAAACTTAATTGTTGATTTGCTAACCATTAAGTGAATATATCATTCATAACTCACTGATGAACACCTGCTACAATGTTTGCATTTCTGCCTCTGTTGTGTTTGTGTACCTTTAGTTTGCTTATTGCATAAGTTATTGTGTCATGCATGCATATTACTTCACAGAGCAATCTCATTAGCAGAATAGATAGTGTGCTTGGCTGCTGATTAAAGGAACCCAGGTAAGGCATGGATGTTTGTGCTGTCTTTCTGCTGATGTCCTGCCATCCTCAGACTTTCTACTACACTGTATTAAACTGTCAGGCTCCTGTCAGACCTCTGTGGCAAGCAGTTGCTTGAGAAGGTATTTTTTTTATTATTTCACAGATGAATCATTCCATTCCTTCAAAGTAGGGTAATTTTTATTCTATAGAGTGTATTTTGCATTAGAAGAATTGCATTGGTTTTCCTTGAATAATTGTTGCACTCGTTTTTACAAAAAAAAAATATATATAATAAATACACTCTGAAACAGCTGCTTGCCACAGAGCTCTGACAGGAGCTTGTCAGTTTATATGCCATAGTAGAAGGTCTGTGAGGATGGCAGGACCTCAGCAGAAAAACATGAACATCTATGCCTTATTAGGGGATTGAACCCAGGCCCCTTTGATCAGTAGCCAAGTGTAGTACCAACCACTTGGCAAAACTTTACCTAAAAGAATCAGTACACAAGAAAACTTGATATATAATATGTAGAATGACAGCTGTCATATTTCATATTGTTTTGTAAAAATAGTTTTAACTGTTTGGAATGCAGCAGAAATAGTTGTTATATTTCAACACCATTCACTGTCCAATGCTTAACTTCTTTACTGTTGTAGATCAATGACCATCACATGGGACATTGAGCAATGCCTCTATATATACAAAGGAAGGAGCCATTCCCTGAGCATTAAAAAACATGCTGGATTGCCTTGAGGATAGGGGGGCGGGGGTGACTCAGTCAGTAGCGCGCCAGGCTTGCAATCTGTAGTTCTCAGGTTTGAGTCCCAGCTGGATCAGCTTTGAGATTTATCTCCGCAAAATTCCTTGCCCTGCCCACGGTCAGTAGGGGACATCGATGGGCTTGGAAAGGCCGCCGTCCATCGGATAGGACCTTAAGCTGTGGCCCCGTGTGCAGGAGAGCTATACCCTGTGCACGTTAAAGAACAATGGATGGCCTTAGTAGGAGGCTACCATCTGTCTCCCAATAGCTGTTCCAGTGGGTCTCCTCCCCCAACCTTCTCTGAGCCTTTGGGGTCCATGCGACCTGGCCATTTAGCCCATGGTGTGCAAAAAAGTGCCGCTCAGAGGTAAAACAACCCAACCCTTGAGGATAGATTTATATATGTCTCTAAAGCTGTTCAGTGGATCCTCTTCCCCTACCAAGTTCTGAGCTTTTGGTTCCTTGTGACCTGACAATTTAGCCTATTGTGTGCACAAAAGTCCACTCTGAGATAAAACAACCCCCACCCTTAGTAAAAACATATCTCATTACTTGAATTTGGAATAGTTTCAGCTTGTGCCAATATGACATTTATTTTACTCAATATATATCACTATGTCACCCACTTTTAATATTTCAAATAAATCTTATTGTTTTAGTATCATTATTGTACTACTAAATACTTAAGGCAGGGTTGCTAATGGGACTCTTGGGATGTTTTTGTGCAACCTATAGCTGCCTTCAATAAAATAAGTAGACTTTTGTTTTTGATACAAATTTTTGTAACTTAAGTAAAGGGAACTTATAACTTTCTTGCTGGAAAGACTGAAGTGATAAGTAAATGAAACATCAAGAAAAGCCTTCAAGCAGCTGTAAAATTTTTTATAAGCATGGAAGAAGCAAATGAATGTTCCAAAATCCATTAAAACCTTCAATTAGGTTGCAGCTGGATTGTATTGGATGGAACTGATTGACATGAGAAAAAGCAAGTAATCACCAAATATAGGTATATGAAAACAGCCTTCTTGATTTTATAGCTGAGACCTACCTCACTCATTTATGATCATTCAGTTAATTGTTAGCAAAACCAGCCATATAAAGCTTACTGCAAGAATGTGGTACATTATGGGAAACTTCTTACAATGAAAATAAGGTATGACTAAAGTAGCAATTTACACATGATTATTTTTACCACATTCTAAGAATGTATATCTAAACATTGGACCATTAATTTTTATTATTTCCTTTTCAGACCAAGTTTATACTTTATTTTGTATGTTGTTCCAGAGCATAAAAAATGTTACTGATAATCAACAAAATTTTGAAATATTTTATTAGGATTATATAGCTAGATTTGGCCATGGCAGTGCTAAGTTGGCAAGGCAAGCTCAGAGCAAAGAAAAGACCATGAATAAAATGATTGCTGGAGGATTAACTGAAAAAGTTATTACTGACAAGGTAATATTTGTTTCTTTGTAATTTTCTTCATTATTAAGTTTGATATGTTAAAATGATTTGATAAATGATGCTTAATAATGACTGACATGGGTGATGCAGTTGCATATATCATTGATGATAACTCTTACTGCAAACATGGTAACTCCTACTGGTGAAAAATAACTTTTCTATGATTGTATTTTTTAATGATATAGTGTTGTCTTTAAGCATCTGTGATAGTAAATCATCTAGTCATATAGTCTAGTTTTCTGGCAATGGAAGTTTTTCACATTGTTTTCTGGTGAGAAATCTTCGGCTTTCCACATTTAGAAAAAATTCTGAATTATTTCGTATATGTGAGGGATGATGATAAGCATCACCAAGGCGTAGGTCTGCTTCTCAGCAGATATGCCAATGATGCTTTTCTAGGATATGAATGCATTAATGAAAGATTTCTTACAGCAAAATTTCAGACAAGCATTAAAGACTTGAATGTTATCTGCTCTTATGCCCCCACTGAAGATGCCAATGAGAATGAGAAGGATAGGTTTTGCGGACAACTTCAGGATATTTTGAATTCTGTCAAGAAAGGAGTTATTACCCTTGTTCTAGGTGACTTCAATGCCAAAGTTGGTACTGACTCTTATCGTTGAGGAGGGGGTGATAGGCCCTTTTGGTATTGGTAGCTGCAATGGCAATGGGCAACATCTCCTACAGGTAAGTAAACTTAATGGTTTGAGAATAACTAACACTTATTACAAACACTGTGACATACATGAATACACATGGGTTTCATCAGATGTGCTGCATAAGAATATGATTGATTATATATTAATTAACTGCAAATGGACTAGTTCTGTTAAGAATACCAGGTCATATAGGGAAACTGAAATTGGATCTGACCATTACCTTGTGAAAAATGGCTTGCAACTTAAACTTAAGAAGTGTTGTGCTAAGGTTACAAAAAGTTACCTTTTAACATGAAGCTCTGAAAAACCCAATTATAGATAAAGCTTACCATGATAGGTTACTTAGTCATTATGACAATTATGGTTATGGCTCTATTGAAGTTGAGGGAGAATGGGACCATTTTAAACAGGCTTTTCTTGAAACTAAAAGTACTCTTTTAGGTAAAAGGGAGCAGAGGAGGTAAAATTATTTGAGTAATAAGGCATTGGAGCTTATTTTGGAAAGGAAGAAGTTTTGAGAAGAAAGAAGAACTGCAGGAATATCCTTAATCAACACCCTATTAGTCCTAACAAAAAACATTGCAAAGAGCTTAAATGTGTAAAAGGAGCTGTTAACAGCTGATAAGAATCTTTAGCCTGAAAGCTTGGCTGACAAAGCAGCTAGACAGCACAATAGCAGAGGACTGTACCAGTTACTTAATGTTTTATGTGTAAAAAAAATGGACAGGTATACAGGGATTGAAGAATAAACAAGGTAAGGTTTTAGAAGGTGAAGATTCTGTGATGGCTAGTGTGGGCTGAGCATGTCAGTGATGTTCTAAACAATGTGGTTAGTTCTCCCATTGTTTGTAATGATATAGATGCCTTACTGGCTTTAATGTTGGCCCTATAACACATATTCTATTTCTATTCATATTCTATAACACATATTCTATTTAACATATTCTATTTCTGTTATTTCTAAACTTAAACTGTATAAATTCCCAAGGGCAGATGAAATGTTTAGAGCTGGGAATGTTTCTGTTACCACATAGATGACTGAAATTTTGAATATCCTTTATGATAAAGGCATTGCTCCTAAGGATTTTACCAGAGCTATTATTATCCCTATTTTTAAAAAAGTTAATTGCAGTTCTTGTGATAATAGGGATATCAACCTACTTTATGTTCTAGGTAAATTTTTTTCTTGAGAAATGTTTAGAGTTTTAGAAACTTGTTATTATTAGCTTTGTAGATTTCGAAAAGGCTTTTGACTTTGTTGACCGTCTTAATTTGTGGTTGATCATGAGATCGTATGGCATACCTGATGAGTTAGTTATCATAATGAAAGCTCTCAATAAAAACAAAGTCATGTATAAGAGTTTGTAAAGCTTGTAGCAGTTGGTTTAGCATTGCTTCTGGTGTTTGACAAAGGTGCATTTTGCCTCCTTTCCTCTTTAATTTGGTTATTGATTATGTTATGTGAAATTCACTACAAGAGAAAGATTTTGGGCTTAAATGGTCTAGAGAGTGAAAATTTCTGATTTAACTCTTTTGGCAAATGATGTTGACGAGATGAACTCTCTCATTTGATCATTATTTCTTCATTAGCTGTTGATGAGACTGGTAATAGAGTAGGTTTGGTGATAGAGAAAACTAAGTGATGAAAATTGGTCAGGCAGGCTGTGGTTCAGTTCATTTGAATAGTTCCATTCTTGAGCAGGTGTCTCAGTTTAATTATCTTGGGAGCTATGTAACAGATACTGGTGATATGCAGCATGAGAAACAGATGAATAGGGATTGCTACTGTTGCTTTTTAAGAATCTATGGAGAAATAGGCATATACACCTAAAGACTAAAATTAGACTATAATAGTTTGGTTCTTTCTATAGTTAGTATGGTAGTGAAACTACCATATTAACTAGAAATTTTTCTATAGTTAGTATGGTAGTGATGTTTTGTAAACAAGATAACAGGGAACTTGATTCTTTTGATTCTAGATGCTTACTCAGTATCTTGGGCATTAGGTGGTTCAGCTTTGTAAGTAATGATGAGTTAGGCAAAGGAGTCTGCAACCTGCTTTGAACGTCATATTTTGCAGAGAGAGACTCCATTGGTTTGGCCATGTTGCCCCTATACATAACTATAGATTTGCCGAATAGGGTTATGAACAGTGGTCCTAAAGGCCTTAGAAAGAGGGGGAGATGTAGGATGCAGTAAACAATGTCAAACAGGACCTTGTTAGAATTGGTCTACAGTGATGAGATGCAGCAAATGTAGCTCAAGAGAGATGTGTTTGGAGAACTAAATTGCATAATCTGTGTGGATCTCCGTAGCCCATTTTGCTTGATGAAGATGATGTACTCTCCATTCTATCAGAAATAAACTGCATTATCACTCAAATGGTTCTTCCTGCCCTGCTCCTTTTTATCCAGATAGCACTGTTTTAACTCTAACAAGCTTAAAATGGTTTCATTGCTGTTCAACCTCAGTTATAAGCAAACCACATTATAGTGGCTAAGTAGCCTATCATAGTAAGCTTTGACATTTTCTCCAAACTTTTCAGTGTGAAAATAATACTTCTAGCCTTTTCCAACATTTCTTAGTCTTTATTTGTAAGAAATTTGTAACCAGATAATGATTATACCCAATCTCAGCTCCACTTAAGAACTGGTGTTCCTAACAGAACAAGCCCAACTACTCTTAATTGGTATTATCAGTCATATTAATGTGTATTGCATCAGTATGGAACCTACATACAATGAAATCCAATTTAATGAACCTCTGAGGGAAATGGCTTTTTGTACATTAAACCATGGTCTACTGTAAATAAGGATTATGCAAAATCACATTATAAAACTGTTTACCTTATAACACTTAAAAAGGTTTACTCCACAATATTCACTGTATAATTAACATTAGCTCTCAAAAGAGTGATAATTGGAACATAGCTACTAGATTACATTCTTGTCTCATGGCAAAAATTCAGAGCTTCTGGTTGGTAATTCGTAGTGTCTACGAATTAGCAACCAGTAAACAAGTTGGACCACCAAAAACACAATATGTGTTAAAAGAACTGTTATCTCCAAAAACATATCTTACCACAACAGTAACAGCATGTAGTGCAACGTAATAGCACAGGAAGAGAAATGGCGAAACCAACAGCCAGCAGTTAAGCGGAACATCAGTGATGAAACACAACTGACTGTAACATAACAGTCGGCAAAACAAACAGCCCGAATGCAAATGGAACATCAATGTGTGGACTGAGACAACTACAAATATATGGAGGGCACCAGCCTGATTCAACAACTATGGTTTACTTGTACTTTAATATCAGTATGAACTAGCATCAGTAAGAATAGACACTACAAATTAGCAACCGGAAGCTCTGAACTTTTGCCATGAGGCAAGAATGTAATCTAGTAGCTATGTTGCAATTATCACTCTTTTGAGAGCTAATGTTAATTATGCAAGTGAATATTGCGAAGTAAACCTTAATTGAAATTTGCACTGTCATTCAAAATTTAATAACTTATAACACTTACTGCATGAAATTATTCTTTACATAATTAGAAACTGTTTCTACACAAATACAATCGTGTAGTCTAACAAGAGATTTCTAAAGTAACTAATGACATTTACCCCTTACTGTGTCACAGCCAGAAGAATCATTTTTGTATTTCCCCTTCTAGTAGATGGAGACTGCAGCTTCACTTCTGTAGTATAAGGTTGTTAAAAAATATTTTTTTCGAATAGAAACCTGAATTTTTTTTCAAACTGTTTCTAATTAAATATCAAAAATAATATTTAAATCTATGATATAAATTTTTTACCTGTTGATTCCACTTGCAAAAATTATGATAAAGTTTATAAAAATCAATCTATTTGAGTCAGATGCACATGTTCAGTCACTGTATAAACAGCATCAAGTTGCGGCGATTTAGTTTTTGCCTTTATTCTGCCGTACTGTGCTTAGATTATCAATCAGTTGTGTTTCTCACTCTTTCCTTCTATTTATAGTTCTACTAGAGTTCTAATACTTCCTAAACTTTTAACATAAGTATATTTTTTTTACTACTGGAAATTGTGTCATCTGGGATCATCTACATCAGCTTTTGATCAATATTTTAGCAGACTTTAGATTTTAAAGGCTTTTTTTTTATTTACTTTAATGCTTCTAAAATTATTTTTTATTGCTTCTCAAATGGATACTATGATTATAAATAATAATTAGAAATGATCGAAGTGAAACTGCTAGCGATCCATAATGGCAGCAATCAGAAGAAGCATTAGGATTACTCAAAGTGCAATTTTTAAATGGTAGGACTTTATCAATATTTTTAATTACATTTAAAGCATATAAACAAATTAAGATCAGGGAATTGCGATTTTTTTTAACTAAAATTTCTGCTGGAATTTTAGAATCGAACTTTTTCATAGCAGTTATGCAGCTTCATAATAAAGTGACTTGTTTTCAAATCCAATGCATCGATTAAACTTTAAATGTTTTGAAACATTTAAAAAAAAATTTCATAGTTCTTTATCACTTTCCTGATATATTTTTCATTTCTTATTTAAATTATCTAGTTTTAAAGCAAAATTATTTTTAATGACACTGCTTTACTTAGGCTTAGAGTTTGCCGATCATCAAGTCTAAGAATATGCATTATGCATTATATGCATAAATGACTAAATAATTTAGAAAAAATGAAATAAATGAAAGATTTAAGCAAAAATCGAAATATTACGAACTGTTTATATTAAAATAATAAATTAATGTAGAAAAAGCTGGAAATATATATATATTTGAAATTTTACTAAAGATAAAAAAAAAATACCCCCTCAAGCAGCTGCTTGCCACAGAGGTCTGACAGGAGCCTGTCAGTTTATATGCCACAGTAGAAGGTCTGAGAGGATGGCAGGACCTCAGCAGAAAACTACACGAACATCCATGCCTTACCCGGGGCTCGAACCCAGGTCCCGTAGATCAGTAGCCAAGCGCGCTAACCACTCGGCCACGTGACGGCTTAAAGATAAAGTGGGAGAGAAATACAGTAAAATTTTGCAGTGTTTAAAAAAAATGCTTAAAAAATTTAATTTGCCATTTTTTTTCTTCGAATTTTTGCCATTAAGCACAATTAAATGCTCTTTCTTTTGGTATATAACATGACATATTTCCACTCATTAGTTACTTCAGGATGAGGTTCTAAAGTTGTTAATTTGATTTTCTGAAAACACTTTAATAAATCTGGCCACCACAGTGAGTTTAGTTTCAGAAACCCGACACTGTAAGTGTTAAATACATTGTGTATGTAATTTTTCCTGAACAGTTGCTGCATTAATAAAGGAGAATATAATACAATGAAAATAAAACATTTGACTGAATTTACAAACTCTTGAAAAATATTCCAGCATTTGTTTGCTTTATTCAACAGGTCTTCAATGCAAGTGGGAACTGACTTCTTGCTCCTCTTATACTGCCAGTCATCCTTTTCATCATAATTTTGCACTGAATGCAGGTTATTAACTAAACTGAAATTCACCAAAATAATGTGTTGTTTATATTGGGCTATTTCTCAGTCAGTAGTATGCCAGGCTTGTAATCTACAGTTCTCAGATCTGAGTCCCAGTTTGACCAGTGTTTGAGATTTATCTCTGCAAAACTTCCCTCTCTGCCCTCAGTCAGTAGGGGACACTGTTGGGCTTGGAAAGGCTGTTGTATGAGACATAAAGCCATGGCCCTGTGTGTGGGAGAGCCATACACTGTGCATGTTAAAGAACATGCTGGATGACCTTGACAAGAGGCTTCCACCTGTCTCCTAAAAGCTGTCCAGTGGATCTCCTCTGAGCCCTTGGGGTCTTTGTGACCTGGCCATTTAGCTCGTGTAAAAAAAAATGCTGCTCAGAGGTAAAAGAACCCAACCCTTTCTGGGATTAAAAAAATATTCACCTGATAAGGGATTTCACTAAATTTGAAAGAGTAAATTGGGATTTCCATTGTATTTATAAATATTCCAGTAGTTGTGGTGTTATTTATAAATATTCCAGTAGTTGTAGTAAAAATAAAAATAAAAAGTGGTATTTATAAATATTCCAGTAGTTGTAGTAGTTTATAAAAATAATCAATTGGTATGTAGACTGTTGCAGTTAAGGAGACATTCTCCATTTAGAATTGCCAGTGTCAAAAAGCTTATTACTCTAGACCAAAGTTAGAGTTACTACCAACTTTGGTCTAGAGTGACCTAGTATGAGTGTGATGTCTCCTCTTTTGAAACAATTCAGAATATCTTGAGGTTGCAGTAAGTGATAAAGTCATATGTTCCAGAAAGACCTGAGCACTTCAGTTAGCCTGAAATGGTTGCACTTATCAGTGATGAAATACTATAGATTGATATTTGAATACAAACAGATGAACATTGTCACACAATGTATTTTTATGTTAACACAATGGAATGATCTTGGTAAAAAATTTAATATCTTTTAAATATTGAAATAATGGTTATTAAACATAATTGTATTGCAATATGTGTTATTGTTAATTAGCTTGTAAAGTTGAATATTGATTTGAAAAAATTGTCTTTTGAACAGTGAGGTAACCAACTGAACAAATATGAAAGTGGATCACTTTCTGCTATTTAGCAACAAAAAGCGATTGATAAGATTTAAATTAAAATTTATAATTTTTCCATGTCTATATCACGAAGAAATAATAATTACAAATTATTCCTAATAACTGTCATGTTTAATATCAAGGCATTAATACCTCCCCTTCTAAATGAAATTTTCCATTACTTCACATCTGACTTTTTTTCCCAAGGCTGCCATTTCCCCCTGTTACCTAAAAAAGTATATACTACTGTTATCTTTATGTAATATTTGTTAGTTAAATGAAATGTTAATGTGGTGATTAAAAGTATTATTTTGTACATTCTAACATCAGTGCATAATTTATATTCATATTTAAAAATAGTGTTCTAATTTGTAGGTTGTCCAATTTTATTTCCCACCATGTGGAACTATTCCACCTCCTGTTATTATGGTCCAGAATGTATCTTTTAAATACAAGGAAGATGGGGTAAGTATTCTTTTTCTTGAATATCTTTTTTATGTAAATGTGATCATGATTTGTTATAAACCTCTGTATCTTTTAGAATGCCAGGTGCTATATTTTTTTTCTTTAAAATTCCAAATGTAAGTTGAAATATGTTGCAAGTAAAATCTAAATAATATCAGGTGATAAAACAATTGAGTCATAAAATTCTGAACATTAATGCTGAATTCAAAGACCAAATACAGTCATACTGCAGTTAATATGGCTTGCAACAAGGTTGATTCACTGTAACATTATTAATACATAGTCTGACTATTACATTATTAAAGTGTCTTGCAACTGAAGCTTAAGAAATGTGCTAAGATTAAAAGAATTTCCTTTAACATTCAAGCTGTGAAAGACAGATATAGCCAAAGCATGCCATGATAGGCTACTTAGTCATTATAACAGTTGTGGTTTGTTTTTCTTTTCCTTCCTACTGAAGTCGAGAAAGTTTTGTGTAAAAAGGATCAGAGTGGATGTAGTTATTTGCATGATAAGCAGAGGAGCTTATGTTTGAAAGAAGTAACTGTAGGAATAATCTGAATTAACACTCTACTAGTACTAACAGGTAGCATTATAAAGAGCTTAATCAAGGTGTAAAGAATCAGTTAACAGGTGATAAGAACTTTTGACTTGATAGTTTGGCTGACAAAGCAGATGAATCAGCTAGACAGCACAACAGCAGAGTTGTACCGACAATCTTTTGTGTGAAGAAATGGACTGGCATACAATGATTAAGATATGAGCATCGTAAGGTTATTGGAAGTGAAGATTTTATCATGGTTATGTGTGCTCAGCATTTCAGATATGTTCTAAACAATATTAGTTCAAATCCCATTGTTTGTAACTAGGATAGATGCATTACTGGCTTTAATGTTGGCCTTATATCACAATCTGAAGCTATTGTTATTTCTAAATTAAAAAATTCTCCAGGGGTAGATGAATTACTGCTGAAATGCATAAAGCTGGGATGTTTCTGTTGTTACATGGCTGACCAAAATTTTCAATATTTTCTGATTTTTTCCTAAGGATTTCAGTGCAGCTATTATTATTACTATTTATTTTTTAAAATGGTGGCTGAGTTGTGGTAACTGTAGGGGAATCAGTCTACTTTCTGTTCCAGGTTATCTGCTAGAATAATTTAGCCATTGATAATGTATTGGTGAGAATACCTGGCATGTAGCTGGGAGACATGGCTTTGAGAAATTCATGGCAACTCAGTGGTCCGCAAAATTATTTTTTTAATTTTATGTCAACAGATAATGTGTGTATTTACTATTGATTGTGGCAACTAGCTTTCAAAAAGACTTGACTCTGTTGATCATAATTTTGGTTGATTGTGATATCTTATAGTTTATCTGACAAGTTAGTTAGCATAATGAAATATAATAATACTAAGTTGTGTGAGAGTTGGTAAAACTAGTAAGAAATTGGTTTAACATTGCTGCTATAATTCAACAAGAGTGTTTTTTGTCTCTTTTTAGTTTGGTTACTGATTATAGTGTGCAGAATTAACTTCAAAGGGAAGATATTGTCCTTAAATGGTCTAGAGATTTTAAAATTTCTATTTATATTATGCTAATGGTTAGGTTCTTTTAGCAAATGTGTTAAGATGAACTCTTTCCATTAGAGCTGCTGTTGATACTTAATAGAGTAAGTTTGATGATAAACAGAGAAAACTAAAGTGATGAAAATTGGTCAGATTAGGATGTCCTTCAGTTGTTTCAAATGGCTGCACACTTAAACAAATCTCTCAGTTTAATTCTCTTTTGTAGCAGATGTGTTTGATTATCTAGCTGTAGCAGATAATGGTGATGTGTGGCATCAGATAAGCAGAAGAATAGTGGTTGTTGCTGGGGTTTTTAAGAATCTATGTAGTGTGGAATAATGGGTGTATACAACTAAGGACTAAAATTAGACTGTATAATAGTTTTGTCCTTTCTAAAGTTACTTATGGTAATGAAACTTGGACCTTTTGTAAGCAAGGTAATAGATGATGCCTTGCAGTATCTTGGACATTAAGTAGTTTGACTTTGTCAGTAATGGTGAGGTTAGGTGGAGTCAGCCACCACCATTGAGCAGCATATTATGTAGAGAGAGATTGTGTTGGTGTTCCAAAACTTCACCATAATACAGTCAGACACCCTGTATTATAAAAGCTTCATCTTACTTTCTTAAGAATATACCATTTCTGAAGTTGTGTACTTCTTTTTTTTATGTTTAAGGTTTTTCCCATTTTTCACTCCTCCCACTTTCTATGGTGTGTTTAATTTATATGTATCAGAAAACGATTTTAAAGGATATCCAAGAATTTAGTACTCCATGGCTAAGTTTTTAAAATGCATAAAATGGTGTGGGGTCAGAAACTATGTGCATTTAAGTATACATGTGTAAGTGATTTTTGTTCATATACTCTTATCATTGCTAATTGAAGTGATGGAGTTGAATTAATATAAATATCACTGATTATACTTAGATCATTTCTATTAGCTTATACCACATTTATAGTATTTAATATTTTAGTATATTGGGAAATAAAAGTATTTAAGCAAACTAAGTTGCTTATTAATTCCATTAATTTCATCTCTTACAGCCACAAATTTATAAAGATCTGGAATTCGGTATTGATTTGGACTCACGCATTGCTCTTGTTGGTCCAAATGGAGCTGGCAAATCAACATTGCTAAAATTACTCTGTGCTGAGGTGTGTATATAATTCTTTATCAAAATAGTTTTATTTTCTAATTCTGTTACATTATTCAAATTAAAGTGTAAAAATAAATTTAAATGGAACTAGTAGCATAATTAAGATAGGGCAGCTAATGCAATAGGGTATATTATTCTAGTTGCACCATTGGTAATATGGTTCACCATAATATGCATTAGGATCAAGGGGGTCCTAGTGCATATTTCTGCATTAAGACTTAAAATAATGACATTGCACTGATAAATTAAGACAGTAGTAATGATACTTTAAATATTGCTAATAATGACTAAGAGCAAATTAGGATATGATTTAATTCCAGTGGACTTTTAAAAACAGATAATTAGAAAACTAAATATTTTAATTTTAGATTCAGAGACAATATTAATTAGATAAGAGAACCAAATACAATATGTAAGTAATCATAATAATAAATATAATAATCAGAGACTATGGTATTAACTCTTTACCATACTGGCCCAAATTGCAGGTAGGAGGTAGTGAACACTAAGGAATATCATTGGTTGTACTAATCCATTTAAAATCTTGGCTGTTTTGGGTAGGTATGGTACTGAAAGGATTAAAGAAAATTTTTAAATAATAAAACTGCATTATGAATTGAACTGCCAAAGAAAAAAATTTCTATATATGAGAAAATTGGTAGTACTGACACATCATCAAATATGGAAATTGGGAGTCATTGTCAATAGTAAATTATCTTAGTGATGTTTTGTGAAATCCCTACCTATATAACTGCCATATCAAATTTCCATGTTATATCAATGGGAGTCTAATTTCAAAGCTCTATAACTTATGAAATATGCATTTAGTGGAAAAATGGTATTGAAGATAATAATCGTAATCAACCCTATTTAAATCTCTATTTTTGAACAATATTTGTTCAGTATTTAAAAAGTTATGGAAACTAGAATAGTTTGCAACAGAATCATAAGAGTTTACCTTGGAAATTAATTGAAATTTAAATAATAAGCATATAAATGTATATATCAGAATACTATGGTCACTGTGTTTACATCTTTTTCCCAATTTGTGAGGACTTATAATTGAATTTAAAAATTTTAAAAAGAAAATGAAACCTCTCCTAAAATTGGAGGTTGAGGAAGTGTGAAGCCTGTATCTCAACCTTACAGGTGCCACATAAGTGAGGAGGCTTTTACGCTTTTGCTTACTCAGTGATCTGAGCTAGATGGCCGCTTAACCCTGTAACTCCTGTCTCCTTCCAATTCCACCACAACCAGCAACAGCAAGCCATTGAAAACGGCTCACAATGTATTAGAAAGTATTTTCATAAGCAATTATTTTTCTTATTGTATGAGGGTCATATGGAAAGTGATTTAATATTTTTATGTTCTGCTTCATATTTATGGTTTGGTTTAATCTTAAATGTATGATTTCTATTGTTTTCTTTGATTGTGCTGGCAGTTGTGTTATAGGGAAATTTTCCTATACTTATTTCTGAGCCTTGCTTTAAACTTCTTACTGTTTGCTGTGTTATTTCTGTATTAAAAGAAAATAATAATAAAAAGAAATCACTGTTAAAAAGATGTGTGACTAGTATTGTTGAAGGGGGAGGGCAGAAAACCATCATGGGCGTGTCTGCTGAGAAGCAAACCTATACCTTGGAGATGCTTTTCATCCTCCCTGCCTGAAAACAGAAATTTAAAGTTATTTTTAAGTATCTCACTTTTACCTGTCCATCTGGTCTCTTGCAAGCCTAGAAAATCTAGGTTACAATGCTGAAAATCCTGTGCGAGGACATCAAGAGAATAATCACTATATAACGTCCTCACTTTCCGCATACCTGCAGTGAGAATTAGATTAGTAGGATTTTTAAAGAAACTAGGTTTATTGAGAGAGGTAGGGCCAACAATATCAAACAGCTCCCTGATTGCAGACATGAGGGCAAGACCTGTTCCTCCTCCACTAAAGGCTGAAGTCACCGATGGTGGTAGGAACTTCAGTCAGGCACCACCTTTTCAAATGGATCTTTTCAAGAGCCATATGACTTGCCTGGCACACTTTATTCTGGTTTAGGATTGGCAATGCCCAATTAGCTAAGTGAAGGTTGAGGTTCTTTCACTGCTAAAAGCTGAAGGTACCCATACTGGTAGAAACTTCAGGCATCACCTTTTCAAGTGGACCTTTTCAAGAGCCATAGACCTGCCTGAGACACATTACTGCAGTTTAGGTTTGACGATGCCAAACTAGCTAAGTGAGGGTTCAGGTATCTGCGATTGCCTCTGATCAGGATTATCCACCAGCTGATATAAGGTATCCATTGCCTCTGTTCACTTAGGACTGACAACCCACAAGTTAACAGAAAACACAGCAGCAGATTCTCCCTCAACAGAGGCCCACCAGTGCAGCAAGTCCAGGATCCATAATCAAGCTCAAATCCATAAACAAGTCCAGTCTAGTAGGTATAATAAATGGTCAGCACCAGGACCCTGTGAAGTTGACCACTCCTCAGCAGGTTTGAAAAAAAAAGAAAAAAGTAGCCATAGATGACCAGATCAGTAGGCCATACGAAACTGGCAGCCCTCCCCTTCTGTTCCCTCCAAAAGAGAATATCTCTTTTGAAAGGTACTAATGTCCTGCACCATGAGAAAGCAGGGTCGGACATTAGGTGCTAGACCTGGCCAGTTCTGTGCATCATCACTGGGGATTGGTGTTAAAAGAAATTGTTATGTAGGAAATTGGTGTTAAGCTCTCCTTCCAGTTTATGCCTAGCTATCATTTACAGACTGATCATAATCAAATCTATTTAAATCTTGATTGTCAATAATATTTGTTCAGTATTTAAAGAGTTATAGAGCTGGAATATTTGACAATAAATTAGCTTGTGTTATAAAAGTCGTAAATTAATATTAAAATAATCAGTACACAAACTTCTAAAATGTATATTATATTAATTGGTTTGAAACAATACTATTTAAGTTTTAATTATCTGAGGTAAATTCTTAAAATGCATTACTGTTGTGAAATAATCCAGCTTCCATAACTTTTTAAATACTGAATGAATACTGTTGAAAATTGAGATTTGATTATAATCTAAATGAAAATTGAGCTTCTTTATCTTTAGTCGCATTTTTTCATTAAATGCATATTTTAGAAGTTATAGAGCTTTGAATTTAGATTCTCATTGACATAACATGGAAATTCTCTAATATTTGGTAGGGCAGTGTATATATGTATAAAAAAAAAACTATTAGATACAATTTATAAGACTGATAAATGCTATTCTTATTCTGCCCTTTGCATTTTAATAGATTTTAAGGTTTTTTTTTAAGTAAATCAAAGAGTTAAAAATAGGAAAATGGTGTAAAGAGTGAAAAGGAAATAAAATTGTGCAGCAGAATAAATAGATTTATTTTTGTAAATATTTTAAGTATAATGTAATACTAGTACAATAATATGTTAAAATTACACTGCATTTACACAAATGAATGCTCCTTTTAGGTTATACCTTCTGATGGACTAATAAGAAAGCATTCACATCTTCGGATAGCTCGTTATCATCAGGTGAGTAATTTCATTGGCAATATAGATAAAAGAAATTGGCAATAAAATGATTTGGAGTAAATGCATTTTTAAAAATGTTATATATCAGTTTTCTGTCAGTACCTTTTAAATACAATCAGAGAAATTTTGTTTTTTTATTTCAGGTTCTTAACTTCTAACTACAGCAGCAGTGCCCAATATATGTGCTACATGCGATGAATGAATTAGAACATTGGCTATTTCTACCAATGTCCGGATCTAGAAAAAATTGGGGGGGGGGGGGGAGGGCAAGAAACACAATCGAGCCAGAAAAATGTAAAAAGGAGAGGGGCAAGAGACTGGATTTCCAATGCATTACAATACTTCCCCTCCACTTTACAGGTCTAAAAAAGTTCTTGAAAAATAATGAAATAAACTCAACCTATTCCATATCAACTAATAAATCAGCACTTTAGCGTTGATTTAAATTTTAGAGGAAAAATTGTCTTGTCGATCAAGATCTCTAATTAGCGCTATGAACATTTCTTTTATGTCACATTTATGTGCTATTCTGGGCAGTTTAGCCACAAGCAGCCTTCAACTTGCCAATAGATGGAAGCATATGATTACAAGTATGTAGATAATAAATAATGAAATAAACTCGATGTATTCCATATCAACTAATAAATCAGCACTTTAGAACTCGGTGGTCCAGAGCACCTGACGTGTTATCAGGAGGTTGTGGGTTCGTATCCCACCTGGTTCAAGACAATTTTTCCTCTAAAATTTAAATCAATGCTAAAGTTCTGATTTATTAGTTCTTGAAAAATGCATAACTAAGTTAAATAATTTTTTAGAACTTAAATTTTAGACCCTTAATAGCATTCTGAAAGAAGGCTTGGCCTTCCCCCTATATCTGGCTATGTACCTACCTACCTTATTACTAATATATAATGTGGTGAGTATGCTAATTCGACGACCACAAATGTGGTGAGCTTTGGATATCTATTGGTCACTGCTGCACTTAACACTTTAATGGCCTGAAACGGCCAAAATTTGAAATGGACTTGTTCAAATAGTGTTATTCCTTTGTCTTTAATACCTTCTATCCTTTTCTGAAATTTCCTGGATGTTAAAGAGCTATAAATTAGCTTGTGGTGTAGGTAAATTAGCTTAGGTGCTTTCTTGTAGAGTTCTAGTTAGCTTAGTCAGTAATGTTCAAAACTTTGAATCAAATCCCATGTTTGAGTTCCAGTGTATTTGTGTTTAAATGTTCTTTGCTAGCCCTCGTTCTGCTGCCCTTGGTCAGAAAAGGTAACCATTGGGTTGGAAAGATGCCATCCATAAAGCCATTACCTGTATGTGAAAGTCCTGTGCACATTAAAGAACACTGTGGAAGGCCTTGACTGGAGGCTACCATCTGTTTCCTAACAGCTGTCTAGTGGGCCCCTGTTGTGTCCCTCTAATTTGTTTTATTTTTATATTTATTATTCTTGTATATATCTCTGTTATACAGGAGTTTATCAAAATAATGGAAACAAGTACTGTTTTTAGAGAACATTTTATTAATAAGCTGTAGGCCCACCTCAGACGTGCTTAGGTCATTCATTTCTTCTATGGGTGAACGACGAACCTAAGTGCAGGTTTTGTGACACCATTTTAACTATTAAACTTATTTTAGTCTTGTATCTCGCTTTTAACTCTGAACGTAAAATGTATTTTAACTTTCATGATTTTATGTGTGGCCTCTTATACTCTGACACCTTTTATCTGATTATTGCAATTTACCACCGTTTTTTTTCTTTTTTAAAATATTGTGGCTATTTTACTTGACTTTGATTTTACCACCTTATACTTCGTATATATAACCCAGGTTGCTTACACCTGGGATTATTTATTTGGTATTTCTCAACTTGTTTTGTTTTGTACTTGTACAATTGTTATTTGTTGTTTTACCATTTTACAATATGCTGCTTTTTAAATTTGGTTGCGGGTTACATGTCTTTTATCTTTTATATTGTCTTTTGTTTGGCACATTATGGCCTAGTTGCCCATGCACCATAAAACCCAAAATAACCAACCAACACCTCAGACTTTCAGGACTGACGCAATTCAACGTGGAATAGACATACAAGTCATGCACACATGGTAATGGAATGTGGGACCATTTTTTCTGTAAAATATGGCCCAACTGTACCAGTGATGCTGGAGATGGAAAGTGTGATTTGACTTTACGCTCCAGATATTCCGACAAATTTTCAATAATATCGAGGTCTGGAAATTGAAGAGGCCAGGGTAGCTGCTGTACCTCATGCTCTGCAAACCACAACTTGACACATTCCACACAATGCACTGGTGCATTATCTACTTGAAACCACGGACTGATATGGCACTCCACAGCATCAGGGATCCACCTCCATGCTTCACAGTCAGAACCAAATGGGGTGGTACACTTCTGCAGGTTTTCGCCAGACATACTCTCTACCAGCCAGTGGTGGGAAACAATGTGTAGCACAATTCATCAGACCATATGACACATTGCCAGTCTTTAGCATCCCAGTTTTTATGTGCTTTGCATCACCTTACATGTTTTGTTGCATTGATGCTGGTAATCAGAGGTTTGTGGATTGCAGCACAGCCATAAATATCGGCACGATGAAGTTCCCAACCAACTGTTATGGAAATGGTATCATTCCGACTGGTGTTCAACTCTGCTGCCATTTGCGGTGCTATGGTCTTGTGCTTCCATTGTACAATCTTTGCCAATGTTCACCTATGGCCTATCTGACAACTTCGTATGGCATCCACAATTTGCACATTTGGAGGCAATGCCCTGTCCTCTTTGATAGTAGTCATAATCTTCGATACAGTTCTTCTTGTTACACCTATTTTCACTATGCTGGCTACCGAAGCTCCTGCAAGACATGCACCAATGATCATGCCTTTTTGGAGGTCACTGAGATCTGACATTGTTGACAATTACACCATGACAGCTGTTTCACCTGCACCTTTGTCACTGCTATGTGATAGCCAACATCATACTTCTCCCCTTTATACACCTCACGTCACGGGTGATGTCGTCCCTGTGATATGCATATGGTGCATTGCGTGTACTCAAGTTGCTGTGGGTGTTTCCATTATTTTAATAAATTCCTGTATGTGTATTTTCAGCAGATTTTTAAATGAGAATGTTGCTTATTAGTTGTCATTCATTCCATAGATGTGTACTTCTTCCAGATGCTTGCAAAAGTGAGTGCCGACAAATGGTTTTATTGTACTACTGTTACTCAGCCCCACTTGTAACCAAAGGGGTTAGGGTGTGAGTTACTGAGAAGAGCAACGGTGAGATGTAGAAATAACCAAGACAGAAAAGAGGGTGGCTTAGGAATGGAGGAGTCACATTCATTTAGTGCATCAAGGTGACATAGCTCTTTGTCAAAAACCCTATAGGAGCAGGGTTTGGTTCTGTGTGAACCAGATTATGTAGGCAGGGATTAAGATATCCTCGTAACCTAGTTATTTAGCCCATTTTGTGCATAAAAGTGTCCCTCAGAGGTAAAACAAACCAACCCTCATTCTGCCTTCACTGAGAAAGGGTACACTGATAGGCTTGGAAAGGCTGTTTGAATGGGTACATTATAATGTGGCCCTGTGTGTAGGAGATTGATGGGAGGTTTACAACTTGTCTTCAGTTCTACAGTAGATCTGCCAAGTTCACTAAGAGCATTGTGACACTACTAACTGACAACTCTCAACTAACTTTCAACTACAGCTAACTTCTGTGACTAACATGTCACGGTTTTAACAAATGTACAGGCTCGGCAACACGTGGCTGTTGCACTGGTAAAGACATTTGCATAAAATGACGAGTGCGCAAGCTATGATGCAAGAGGGGGCGTGTCCTTGTACACGCGCGCTTTAGCGGGTGACAATCAAAAGTTCAGAGTTGCGCATGCGCAACTCCTATGCTCTTTTAAACGAGCACTTTGATGCCAAAGATGAAATTAAATCCCCAAAATGATAAATATAATGTAAATTAAGCAAAACTGGTTAAGGTAAAGTAAAAGTGAATGAGGGGGCATCACAGCATCATGAAGTCCTTGTAATTTAACCCATTTGTAGAAAAGAGTGCTCAAAGATGAAACAATCTATCCTGTAATATAATCTAGTTGTAATAATAATGGAAATGTAATTTGCATAACAAATTTGTAATATATAATGTAAGTGTAACCAAAAAAATGTTCCTGTAAGCAACATTTAACCTAGGTACCTTACTTATTATCCCATATCGTAAAAAGTGAAATTTGTCTACCTTTATTTGAAATATGTACACTCAGTTGCCACTTCATTAGGAACAAATTCTCTTTCAGTAGGGAATCATTTTCAGAGTTTGTAACTTCATAAATAAGCTTTTTGTGGAAAATGATGGAATATAAAGATTTAAATATAAAATTTTTTATAATGTACATTTTAGTATTAAAAGTATTAGAGAAGCTAAAAGATATAAAAACCAAGCTCTTTCTGTGAAACTCATTCAGCATTGTTGAAAGTTATTGCACAAACTGCTAAAAAATGCGTTTTAGTAGAGATTAGCATAGTGGTTATTGCTTTTGTTTTAACATGTTCAAATTAACTTTTCTGATTAATTATTTTAACTAGCATTGTTGCTGTTAAAATATTCTAACTCCTAAAATATTCAAAAATTGAATGAATAGTATTGAAGTTTGAAATTTAGATTTGATTGACATCTTTAGTCATTTTACCATAAAAAGCTTATTTTAAAATTTACCAAACTCTGAATCTGACTCCCTGTTAATGGGGTATGCAGCTGTGTCATTTTATGCTATTTCTTTTTGGCAGTACAAGGTGGACTAAAAGTCCCTAGGCAACTTTAGAATTGAAATTGAAAAACTGCAATAAAAAGGCTTGATCACAGAGACATGCAGTAAGCTGCATTTGAAAGTACAATTCAAAAAGTTTCTTTTGTGTAAAGTTAATATACTTCAATGTGAGCATCTGTTATAGCCCAGAGTACATCTAATCAAAGTTCAAATCATATGTGTTCCAACATGCCTTCATTAAGTAATGTAATTGCATCAGTGATATGAATTTTCAGGTAATCAGTTCTTCACACATTGGATGTGTTGTACACTTTGTCTTTGACATGAAGGAGTGTAATGTGTGGGATATATACTCAATATCATTGTCAGATGTGCTGGGTCTTCCTGTTCTTTTTTCAATCAAGAATGCTGCCAGTTTCCAGGAATTTCTTGTTCCATTCTTTGATGCTGCTATGGGATGGTAGGCCCTTGTTGAACAGTGTGCCAAAATTTATCTGCACATGAATATCTATTTGGTTTCAAAAATTCAACCTATGAAATAACTTTCCTGTGGATTCATCATTTTAAAATCTGACCAATTTGCATGGCACCAGCATTATCTATAGGATTACAGCATACATTCAAAAGAACTTCATGAGTTGGCTATCAAGTGCAGCTTACTGTATGGCTCTGAAATATATATATATATACAGTCATCCCTCGACTTACGTCTGCTCGAAGATACATCCATGATCCAATTAGGGAATAAATAACATTTTTGACTCTAATTTCAAACCAGACGCAAGTGAGCGTAAGGTACAAAGGTTTTATTTCGCAACAATGCATCACGCGCAGTGGCAACAGCAATTCAGTGGCAACCTCCCTCGACAATCGGCACGTGTCTTCAACTGTTCCTCTGTCGATTTTGTGTTTGAGAAATAGGTTATTTGTGCATTTATCGTTAAATATTTTGTGCAACATGGCCCCTAAATGCCCAATGAAAAAACCTAGTGAAGAATCAAAGAGGTGAGCAATTGATCACGAAATGAAGTTGCAAGTTATAAAGCAACATGAAGCTGGTAAGACCGTCCATGTGATCGCACATGACTTTGGATGGTCTCATTCTACAGTGATGACCATTTTGAAAAATAAGGATAAAATCGTAGAGGCTGTGAAAAGATCTGCTTCCATTAAATCGATGATAGTGACGAAGCAACGACAAGGTCCTATTGGTGATATGGAAAAGCTACTTGCATCATGGATAGAGGACCTGAACCAAAAGCGCATACCCCTTAGCACTATGACCATAACCGCTAAGGCACTAAGTCTCTTTAACATGTTGAAGGAGAAAACGGGGCCCTATTACGACTATGAATTCAACGCTTCTTCCGGTTGGTTCATGAGATTCAAGCAGTGTTCTGCGCTGCATAATGTGAAAGTGTACGGTGAATCTGCAAGTGCAGATGAGAAGGCTGCCAAGGAGTTTGTGGAGAAATTGGATAAAATTATCATGGAGGAAAATTATCTGCCACAGCAAATATTTAATATGGATGAGATCTCCTCGTTTTGGAAAAAAATGCCCAAGCGGACATTCATCCACAAAACGCTAAAATCTATGCCTGGTTTCAAAGCTCTTAAAGACCGTGTTACAATTCTGTTAGGGGGTAATGTGGTTGGATATAAACTGAAACCATTTGTGATATAGCACAGTGAGAATCCACGAGCCTTCAAAAACATTAGTAAGCATGCTCTTCCAGTTCATTATCAGAGCAGTAAAAAGTCTGGGATGACTCAAAAATTGTGTGAGGATGCCTTAATCAACTGTTATGCGAGTGAAATGGAAAGCTATTGTGCAAAAGAAAATGTAGAATCCAACCAATGGATCAGGGAGTTATTGCAGTGTTTAAGGCTTATTATCTACGGAGAACTTTTTCACCAGCCATTTCTGCCACTGAAGGAAATGATCAGACTCTCATGCAGTTCTGGAAAGCATTCAATATTTATCATGCTATTAAAAATATTGCTGTGGCTTGGGACAAAGTGACCTCTCAATGTATGAGTGGCATATGGAAAAAGACATTAAAAAGGTTTGTGCACGATTTTGGAAGTTTTGGAAAAAATGAAGACCTTTGTGAATTGAGTGAAGAAATAGTGGGCCTAGCAAACAATTTGAATCTCGAAGTGAATGTTGACGACATAGTTCAACTCATAGAAAATGCCCCTGAAGAGTTGACCAACGAAGAATTGGTCGAATTGGAGGAATAACGTGTTGCAGAAGAGGAAGAACGTGAAGTGGAAAAAGAGAAACAAGAAGTGGTAGTTAAACAATTTACAGTGAAGCATCTTGCAGAAATGTTCTTTGCAGTTAGCGATGTTCTCAAAATGACTGAAGACATGGACACCAATGTTGAACGCTACTTATTAGTAGAAAGGAAAGTACATGATGCATTTGCTTGCTATAAACAAATTTATGATGAAAAGAAGAGGAATAAGCAAAGCACATTTGACATTTTCATTAAAAAAACAAAGGTTGCACCAGAAGAACCTCAGCCTTGTCCTTCACATATGGAAGATAATGAAGATGTGATTGTGGAGGAGGGTTTGGGTGATTATTCTCCTGTTTTATAGTGGCAGTAATGCATAGTACAGTGTTATAAGGTTTAAAAATTAAAATAATATGCCATATCAAACGCTTTTTCTTATCTACAGCTGTACAGTTCAGCAAGTCTTGGGGGGGGGGGGCTCAGTCGGTAGCGCGCCAGGTTCGTAATCTGTAGTTCCCAGGTTCGAGTCCCAGCTGGGTCAGCGTTGAGATTTATCTCCGCAAAATTCCCCGCCCTGCCCATGGTCAGTAGGGGACACCGATGGGCTTGGAAAGGCCGCCGTCCATCGGATGGGACGTTAAGCCGTGGTCCTGTGTGCGGGAGAGCCATACCCTGTGCACGTTAAAGAACACGCTGGACGGCCTTGACGGGAGGCTACCATCTGTCTCCCAACAGCTGAAATTTTGAAGAAGCTTTGAATTGAATAATAAAAGGCACTCGTAGATTAGGCTTTTCATTTGGCCCCACAGGAAAAAGTCTAAACATGAGAGATCCAGTGGGTTCCCTCCCCCAACCTTCTCTGAGCCTTCGGGGTCCAGTGACCTGGCCATTTAGCCCATGGTGTGCAAAAAAGTGCCGCTCAGAGGTAAAACAACCCAACCCAGCAAGTCTTGGTGATTATTATGGTCTCTTCTTCCCTTTTTCATCATTACTATTGTTCTTGTTATTATCAATAATAATTGTTAACAATCCAATATCAGTGAAATATACAGTGTTTGGAACAGTATACTTATTGTGGTTAAGTCCCTAACCCCTATAACTCTATGGATTTAATGTATTGACTTACGTCCGACTGACCTACATCCTGCTGGATGGAACAGAACCCCGACGTAAGTCGAGGGATAATGTATATACAGGGTGAATCTGAAAAAGTGGGCAGAACTTTACGGGGTGGTAGAACGCAGCTATACGAGCAATATTCCTCATAGAATGTATGGTCGGAACGCAAGCGGTGAGAAGTTAAAAGGTAGTTTTCCACTGTCACATTTAAAGAATGAACACAAGAAGGAGAGGAGATACTTCAGAAAACATTTCATTAACAGGAATGTAATTGAGGTATATGCTGAAAGAAATTGCTCAAAAGAGCTGCCGCCAGCTGTAATGCAGGCTTCACACCAGCGGGATAGGGACCGATGCACATTTGCGAAGACACGAGGCATTTCCCGAATATCGCCGGCAACAATGGCGATCCTGGCGACTAGATTCATATCAGTTTCAATGGGGCACTCGTAGATTAGGCTTTTCATTTGGCCCCACAGGAAAAAGTCTAAACATGAGAGATCCGGCGATCTTGGTGGCCAAGCTATGGGACCACCTCGACGAATCCATCGCCCTGGGAACGTTGCATGTAAAGTGTTCCACACATCTAAGCTGAAGTGTGCAGGCGCACCGTCGTGCTGGAACCACATTCTCGACCTGCTGGGGGTTGGAATCGGACGCAGCAGCTCCGGCAACACCTCTTGTAGGAATGTGTTATACGATTTGCCGTCCAGACGGTGTGGCAGGAGGTATGGGCCAACCAAATGGTCATGGAGGATCCCTGCCCAAACATTTACGGAGAACCGCTGCTGGAACGAATGAGGACATGTGGCATGTGGGTTCGTAGATGCCCACATGTGTGAATTGTGGGTATTCAAAACGCCCTCACGGGTGAAAGTGCACTCGTCCATAAACAGAACATGTGCACCAAAATCCAGCTGCGCTGCATTCTGCTGTAGGTACCAACGTGCAAAATTGACACGTGGTTGATAGTCCGCCGGTGACAACGCTTGTACCTTCTGCGTATGATAGGGTTGCATTCCTTCCTCCTGTAGCACACGGCAAACCGACATTTGGGACACGTGTACTGCACGGGAAACCGCTCGCATGCTACATCCCGGTCGCTCTTCCACCCTACGCAGAATGTCCTCTGCAAGTTGCGGCGTCCTGACATTCCTTTCATGCCCTGCGTCTTGCTTGGCCGCGGCGAAGGATCCCATTTCACACAGCCACCGATGCAAACGCTCGAAGGTTTTCCGATCTGGAGTGCATCTCATCGGAAACCGGTCGCAGTAACGTCTCTGTGCCTCACTTGCATTCCCGTCCGCCGCACCGTACACAAAGTGCATATCCGCCATTTCGTGGTTAGTATAACCAGCCATCCTCTCGGCAATCCACGGTAGAAATGCCGTTGGGTGCGAGGACCGACCCTTTTATACCATTTCCAACGCCACCTAGCGGCTCGCCATTTGCATTCCGCCCATACTTTCTATGACGAATATTGCTCGTTTAGCTGCATTCTACCACCCCGTAAAGTTTTGCCCACTTTTTCAGATTCATCCTGTATATTTTAAATTCAGTTTTCAAACTGTCTCAGGACTTTTGACCCAACTTGAATTACCTGAGTATGTGCCTGTCTACTTTTATCAGTTTGTTCTCATATTTTAAACTCCAACACTTTGCTGGTTGGAGGGTTCTATATTTTGAGACAGTGCTTGAAATGAGGTGAGATGCTGTCTTACTTCCTTTCCCATAGTCTTAAAACCATTCTTCCTATTTTGTGTAGTTTAACTAATTTAATCTACAGTATCAATGTAAAAACATTTAAAAGCACTGAATAATATTAAAATGTTATTAAAATTTAAGTAGTGAGGTGCAGATTGGCTGGTATGCATACCAATAAGTATAATGCAGGATAATGCTGTCATAGCAGGTCTTATCTAATTGCTTCAGTGATATAAATCTTCAGGTAATTAGTTCTTCACACATTGAATGTGTATACTTTTTGACATCAAGGAGTATAATGTCTGCTCAGATATTATAATCCTTGATGAATATTGATATTTTGGTGAGAGGGAGGGGGGATGAGAATAAGACTTCAGTAGTTTCCCCAATTGCAGAAATGCTCCACTGGATTGGAAAGGTAGTATTCTCTATGAGGAAAAATTTTATAGTTTATTTTCTTGAAATCTATATTTAGCATTAGGAATATAATATGGGGCTAAAATGAAGTATATCAACTGTTTTTGATTTCAAAGTGGGTAGACAAGTTTGAAATTTCGTGTAAGATAATAGGATTTTTTTTGGGAGAGGGGTTACTGTTTTTGGGTCATCTGCTGGGCAGGCACGTTGGTGTAAACTGGAACACCATCTGCAGAATTCTGCAATGGATAGCTTTCACCTGTTCCATTACATGTCAGTGGAGGGTCTGCAGCCAGTCAACTTTCAATGCCTCACTGAATATTGTGAATGGGTATTGCACCAACATGAAATGGACGGGCATTTGACTGGACACATATTGGGGACAGACAAAGTGTGTTTCACACATGACTGCATCTTCAACCTCCCAACAGTCGTGTGATCACATTCCAATCCACTTGTCACCCATTCACAGAAGCATCAAATCCATTGGTCTGTGGGGAGTCTGCCTGAGTGGTTGGCATGCTTGATTACTGATTCAAGGGATCTGGGTTCGAGCCCCAGAGTAGGAATGAATGTTTGTATTGTCTTTCTGTTGAGGTCTCACCTTCCTCTCAGATCTTGCTATGGCATATATTAAACTGACAGGCTCCTGTCAGACCTCTGACAAGCAGAGAGGTATTTTTCAATGCTTATATTTTTACATATGCAAAAAAAAAGCTAGCTTATATATCTGTTAATGTTTTACACTTAAAAATTGGAAATCATTTGTTCAAGTGCTAAATATCACACCATGCGTTTAACTGTTTGAGATATTTAGCATTTGCAGTATTTCTAGATATGACTGATGATAAATTTTTGGTAACTTTCTCTTCAGTTACGAAATTTTAATGAGAAATAATAAAAATGATTCTGATTTGTAAAGTTTATGGTTATTTACATATCATAAATTTAAAACAATTTTTACAGCATTTGCATGAACAATTACATCTGGACATTTCGGCCTTGGAGTACATGATGAAAAGTTTTCCAGAAATAAAGGAAAAGGAAGATATGAGGAAGATTATTGGACGGTTTGGGTTGACTGGTCGACAACAGGTATGGCACTGCAGATTTTCTGTATTTTTTTAAATAAATAATTACCTTATTTTTTTTTGAGTAAGTGTCCAACCCAAGAAGTGTGTTGCTGTGGGGGGAAGCTATATTTATTTTAGAACAGTAAATCAGTTATAGTAACCATTTAACATCATTGTTAATATTAGATTGTTTTAACATCAGTGACAGGCCTGAATTTACACCCTAAATGCCACTAGACACATGATATGATAGTGTACCCTTATGTATGATAATTTTTTTCTCACTGTATTAAAAAAAATTAAATTTAGTTTTAACTATGAGGAAAGGAAACAATGTAATCAAAATGGATGTAGAAATTCTAATGATATTACAATGTTGTTACTAAATAGTGTAAAAAAAGTCAGAAAATTATCATACATAGCATGTAATTGGTAATATTCAATATGCTGTAACAATTCAAAATAAATTATTCATTTTCAAATTAATTTTTTTTTCTTCCCTACTGTTTTTGCTTTGGGAATGAGTAAGGTTGTAATGAGTTTGGTTGGGAATGAGTATACTAATTATTCAAAGTATTGGGATAGTTCCATGTTATGTGAATGGAAAACTATAGTCAAAGCTCCCTAATTTTTAAATAAGCTGACCTAATTTTATTGTTCCTTAAGTAAACAAACATAACACTGAATGCTGTTGCCCCTAGGCAAGTGATTTGTGAGTAATCTGGCCCTGATCAAAATAATCTGTCAATGCTTTTTCTCTTTTGCTCAGAAAATTTAGAGATTCATCACTTACTGGTTTTATACATATACAGGGCATATGAAATGCAAAATACAAAGCAGCTTTACAACTTCAAATACATGTAACTCCTTTATTTCGCAAAAAGAAAACAAATGATGGGGCAATGAAGGAAAATATATCAAGTTTGTTTTTCATCCATTTACAAAAGTTTACAGATTTTAATGGAAAGACTGTTACAGGTGCCAGTAATCTGGATATGTTTTAGAACTTTTTGTTATCATAATTTAATGAATCTCTCTTCAATAAGGTGGCACACCTTCCTATTTCCTGTTGCAAATGAAATTCTTTAAATCAGCAGTTCTCGGGTCACTAAATTGGGTGTGCAATCCCTTAAATACTTCTTTATTCATGAGACCGGACTGCAATTAATTTATTTCTTTGAGGTTTTTTCAAAGATGAAGTTCATCACCTGTGCCATTACCACTATCCATCAATGTACTGAAGGACAGGATTACCATTACTATCACCCAAGTAACTTCTGCTATATGTTCCATAGAGTATGGAAGGAAATTTAATATTGTTAGGATGCCTGACACATCACCTCCTGTGGGGCGGGGGTGGCTCAGTCGGTAGCGCGCCAGTCTCGTAATCTGTAGTTCCCAGGCTCGAGTCCCAGCTGGGTCAGTGTTGAGATTTATCTCCGCAAAAATTTCCCGCCCTGCCCATGGTCAGTAGGGGACACCGATGGGCTTGGAAAGGCCTCAGTCCGTCGGATGGGATGTTAAGCCGTGGCCCCGTGTGCGGGAGAGCCATACTCGTGCACGTTAAAGAACACGCTGGATGGCCTTGACGGGAGGCTACCATCTGTCTCCCAACAGCTGTTCCAGTGGGTCCCCTCCCCCAACCTTCTCTGAGCCTTCGGGGTCCATGTGACCTGGGCATTTAGCCCATGGTGTGCAAAAAAGTGCAGCTCAGAGGTAAAACAACCCAACCCATCACCTCCTGCACCCATATTGAGCATTTAGAATTTCTTCATTATTATGCCATTTCTTTTATTTTTATAATGAAGTTTTAAAGCTACTTTGTAATTACCTGTAAATATACAAAATGCAGGAGTGCTGTCCTGTGCATTCTAAAAAAAAACTTGTCTTGAAGGAAGATTCTTATCTGCTGTCTAACATTGAAACAGTTCTCTAACCCTATTCTAATCCTAACCTGAATCTTTGGAGTAATTGTAACTGAGTAATAGAAATTTTAGTATAGCAAAATTAACCTTGTTTAAAACAAGATATTAAGCAATGTTTCAATTTTATAGTCTCAACTGTATAAAATATTTGATAATGTCTGCAACAAAAATTGTCACTGATGACCAAATGAAAAATGAAATTGATGACCAAAAGATTTTAATATTTGCTCTAAAGTGAGTAGAAAAGTTAGATTTTTCATGAAAAACTAATTTTCTCAGAAATTGCATTAATTTGCAGGTATTGTAGAGTAATAATATATTACTTCGGAGTTAGTACTGTTTCTGGCGATTGTAAACAAGCCCTTTGGTGTCAGCCATTATATGACTTGTGATACACAGGTTAAAATTTAGTGTACCAAAATGTTATGGAACAGAAAGAGCTAACTAAGTACTGTTATTGAAAAAACAAAGATCATGTGTAGTGGTGACATGTGCTTGTACTGATGTCCACTGATAAGCATCAAATCATTCTCTTCATATCCATCCATATCTTTGTTTTTGGATGAGGATTTGTTATCATAATTTAATGACTATGACACAGAAGGAAGAATTACTCTTCAATAAGGTGGCACACGTTCCTATTGCCTGTTGCATTTGCTATTGTTTGGATTAATGTGCAGGAGAGCCATACCCAGTGTGCATTAAAGGTAATTTTGTTTGGAAACATTCACAGATCCCTAACATCTGTCATATCCCATCCTCCAATTCTATCATTACTGACTTCGCCATTTAACCCATTGTATAGCGAAATTTCAGTTCTGGAATGAGACAGTCCAATTAAAGTGGAAAATATACCATCTTAAAACTATGGATCTGTTTAACCCTTGATCTTCCACTAATTTTTGATGAAAACTGATAAACATAATATGTTACATTAAAATTAAATATGGTTTATTTGTTTACTTCACTGAAGGGTTCAATTTCTTCCTATTTAGTTAACTCACAGGCAGATATCCTGAGTTGATTGATACCAGGATAGCTCTGGTGAAAAGAGACCTGAAATATTTGGAGTTTCTGGTTTCAGGTTCCTTTCCCATCAAAACTAGAATTTTTATTTAACTCTTCACTCTTTAATGTTTTGTTGAATATAGGTTGAGTACAACATATATATATATAGATATTACCAAGAGCCTACTGGAGTGCACTAAGTAGTACTGTTGATAGTCCATTTTATTGATTCTTATAGTTCCTTTTTATCAAGATTCATACTGGTTCAGTATCCACTTACAAAAGCTGATGTGCAAAGGGGGATTCTTTTCCATATTATAGTTTTCACCATTTTTTTTTCATTTATAATGCTTAACTTTCACGCCCTCATAATTTCTCTTTTAACCAAACTTTTACTTATTTCTTCTTTCCTAGAAATTACATAATTTTTCTTGCTGAGGAAATTTTATCTCAGTTTAGAAGTGCAAATTTTCCTTCTTTGTTGAGTTTTCATCATTAATCTTCCTTTTCACTATAAAAAAAGTAAATACCCATTAGGCAGCTATTTTTCTTAGAAGTCTGATAGAAGCTCGTCAGTATAATGCACCATAAAGAATATCTGTGGGGAAGGCAAGACCTCAATAGAAAGAAAGTAGAAGAATAATATATTGCCTCAACAAATATGGGATATTTTTCTTCAAATGGAATATCTTCCTTTTCACTATAAAAAAAGTAAATACCCATTAGGCAGCTATTTTTCTTAGAAGTCTGATAGAAGCTCGTCAGTGTAATGCACCATAAAGAATATCTGTGAGGAAGGCAAGACCTCAATAGAAAGAAAGTAGAAGAATAATATATTGCCTCAACAAATATGGGATATTTGTCTTCAAATGGAATAAGTTTTTTATTTTGCATCTTTAGCATCTTCTAACAGTGGAAATTCAAAATAATGGATGATCCGCTGTATCTGGATAACAAATGTTGTCTCGGTATTTTGGTTCACTATTTAGAAAAAGTGTCTATAGCTTAATATACATTGAGATGCTAATTTATTAGGTATATCTATCTAGTAGCATGAGAACAGCTTGAATTTGTTGGGCATGAAACTTACAAGATGCTTACAAGATGGATGTGTTGTGCAAGAATGTTGTACCATGCGGAAATGATTTTGTTTCACAATTGTTGCAAATTTGATGGCAGTACTCTTGCTGCGAACAGCCCATACCACTTCATCCCAAAGATGCTCAATAGGGTTTAGATCTGGGGACTGTGCAGGACAATGAAACAAGGGAAACTCATTGGCATGTTCCTTGAATCATTAGGTGACGATATGTGTCTTGTGTGCAGATGCATTATCTTTCTGAACATTTCCATCCAAGTGAGGATAAACTGTAGCCATGAGAAGGGATGAACTTGGTGAGCAACAATGCTCAAATATGCAGTGGCATTCAGATTCCCTTCGATGGGTATCAGGAGCCTAATGTGTGTCAGGAAAATATTCCTCACACCACCACCACCACCACCACCCTGTACTGTTGACACCAGACAAGATAGCTCCATGACCTCATACTGTTTGTGCCAAATTCTGATCCTTCCATCAGCATGATGCAAAAGGAACTTTGGTTCATTTGACCAGATACCTTTTTCCAGTCCTCAATGGTCCAGTGTTGATGCTCCTGCACCCACTGGAGACATGCTTTCTTGTTCTTCACTGACAGCACGATTGGGCTGTTGTAGCCCATTCATGATAGTGTCCAATGCGTGGTGCATTTGGAGATTACCTTCTGCACACCAATGTTTAATTCTACTCTGATTTGCCTGGTTGTGACTGTTTGCTTGCATGATTCTTGCCAATCTCCTTTGATCCCTCTGATCCACAAGCTGTTTTCATCCACAGGGTTGCCTATCACTGGTAGTTTTTTACTTTTTGCACTATTCTCGGTAAACTCTTGAAATGATTGTGCATGAAAAATCTAGGAGGATGGCCATTTGAGAGATGCTAAATGTTGCACACCCTAACATCAACTATTATGCCGTGCTCAAAGTCACTCAGATCACTCATTTTGCCTATTCTGATGCTATATTCAACTCTAACTGATGCTTGAAGATCTGGTGTGCATGATTTATACTGCAACCATGGTCATATGTATTACATGTTAAAACGAGCCATTTATGTTACAAGAGATGGTTACCTAATAAACTGGCATTTCAGTGTATTAATATTTTTTGATTAATGTGCTAATATTGATAGGATTAATTATTCAGTGAAGGAATTAATCACACCAAATGCTAAGAAATTTGCAGTAGGAGAATGGTATCTGAATTAATAGCAATAGTAAAAGAATGAATATTACAAATGTTATTACCAGTTATTTAAAATGTTTGAATCCACAATATGTGGTTATAAAAAAAAACTCAAGAAGCTGCTTGCCACAAGCTCTAACAGGAGCATGTCATTCTGAAAGGCTTTAGCAGAAAGACAAAACAACAAAGAAAGCATCCAATTCTTATCTGGGACTTGAGCCCAGATCCCTTTGAACAACCAATCATGCTGATCACTTAGCCACTGGGACAGTATGTTGTTAGAGTTAAAATTCCAAATATCTTTCCCGTGTGATATATAAAGTATTGAAAAAATGTGGATTTTTCAAACAGAAAACCATACCCGTAGAAAAATTATTATATTAATCAGTTTAAAACTAGAAAAATTACAGGGTTGTTTTTCTGAAATTGCATTGTGGTAGCAATTAGACCTAAAGTCATAAATAGAAAAAGTTCTTCAAACAAATATGTTGTATTTAAAGTGGCAGTTTTCTGTCTTATTTTGTGGACCATAGTAATTTATATATGTGTTAATTTTTTGTGAACTAGATTTGCCCAATTCGCCAATTGTCTGATGGACAGCGGTGTCGAGTGGTATTTGCATGGTTAGCATGGCAAGCTCCACACCTCCTATTACTTGATGAACCTACTAATCATTTGGATATGGAAACTATAGATGCTTTAGCTGAAGCAATTAATGAC
>JAWZYU010000107.1:103200-213447 GCA_038380435.1 Ryuthela nishihirai | reverse complement strand
GTTGTCAGATATTTTTTTGAATTCTGTAATCAACCATAGTGTTCGGATATTTTTTAGAGACACGAAGGTTGCCAGATCACTAATTTCTAAAAAACATCGTTGTCAGATATTTTTTTTTAATTCTGTAATCAACCATAGTGTTCGGATATTTTTTAGAGACACGAAGGTTGCCAGATCACTAATTTCTAAAAAACATCGTTGTCAGATATTTTTTTTGAATTCTGTAATCAACCATAGTGTTCGGATATTTTTTTGAGGACACGAAGGTTGCCAGATCACTAATTTCTAAAAAACATCGTTGTCAGATATTTTTTTTGAATTCTGTAATCAACCATAGTGTTCAGGATATTTTTTTTGAGACACGAAGGTTGCCAGAATACTAATTTCTAAAAAACATCGTTTGCCAGATATTTTTTTCTGAATTCTGTAGTCAACCATAGTGTTCGGATATTTTTTAGAGACACGAAGGTTGCCAGATCACTAATTTCTAAAAAACATCGTTGTCAGATATTTTTTTTGAATTCTGTAATCAACCATAGTGTTCGGATATTTTTTAGAGACACGAAGGTTGCCAGATCACTAATTTCTAAAAACATCGTTGTCAGATATTTTTTTTGAATTCTGTAATCAACCATAGTGTTCAGATATTTTTTGAGACACGAAGGTTGCCAGAATACTAATTTCTAAAAAACATCGTTGCCAGATATTTTTTTCTGAATTCTGTAGTCAACCATAGTGTTCGATATTTTTTAGAGACACGAAGGTTGCCAGATCACTAATTTCTAAAAAACATCGTTGTCAGATATTTTTTTTTGAATTCTGTAATCAACCATAGTGTTCAGATATTTTTTAGAGACACGAAGGTTGCCAGATCACTAATTTCTAAAAAACATCGTTGTCAGATATTTTTTTGAATTCTGTAATCAACCATAGTGTTCGGATATTTTTTTGAGACACGAAGGTTGCCAGATCACTAATTTCTAAAAAACATCGTTGTCAGATATTTTTTTTTGAATTCTGTAATCAACCATAGGTGTTTCGGATATTTTTTTGAGACACGAAGGTTGCCAGATCACTAATTTCTAAAAAACATCGTTGTCAGATATTTTTTTTTGAATTCTGTAATCAACCATAGTGTTCGGATATTTTTTTGAGACACGAAGGTTGCCAGATCACTAATTTCTAAAAAACATCGTTGTCAGATATTTTTTTTGAATTCTGTAATCAACCATAGTGTTCGGATATTTTTTAGAGACACGAGGTTGCCAGATCACTAATTTCTAAAAAACATCGTTGTCAGATATTTTTTTTTGAATTCTGTAATCAACCATAGTGTTCGGATATTTTTTTGAGACACGAAGGTTGCCAGATCACTAATTTCTAAAAAACATCGTTGTCAGATATTTTTTTTGAATTCTGTAATCAACCATAGTGTTCGGATATTTTTTTGAGACACGAAGGTTGCCAGATCACTAATTTCTAAAAAACATCGTTGTCAGATATTTTTTTGAATTCTGTAATCAACCATAGTGTTCGGATATTTTTAGAGACACGAAGGTTGCCAGATCACTAATTTCTAAAAACATCGTTGTCAGATATTTTTTTGAATTCTGTAATCAACCATAGTGTTCGATATTTTTTTGAGACACGAAGGTTGCCAGATCACTAATTTCTAAAAAACATCGTTGTCAGATATTTTTTTGAATTCTGTAATCAACCATAGTGTTCGGATATTTTTTAGAGACACGAAGGTTGCCAGATCACTAATTTCTAAAAAACATCGTTGTCAGATATTTTTTTTTGAATTCTGTAATCAACCATAGTGTTCGGATATTTTTTTGAGACACGAAGGTTGCCAGAATACTAATTTCTAAAAAACATCGTTGCCAGATATTTTTTTCTGAATTCTGTAGTCAACCATAGTGTTCGGATATTTTTTTGAGACACGAAGGTTGCCAGATCACTATTTCTAAAAAACATCGTTGTCAGATATTTTTTTTGAATTCTGTAATCAACCATAGTGTTCGATATTTTTTAGAGACACGAAGGTTGCCAGATCACTAATTTCTAAAAAACATCGTTGTCAGATATTTTTTTTGAATTCTGTAATCAACCATAGTGTTCGGATATTTTTTTGAGACACGAAGGTTGCCAGATCACTAATTTCTAAAAAACATCGTTGTCAATATTTTTTTTGAATTCTGTAATCAACCATAGTGTTCGGATATTTTTTTGAGACACGAAGGTTGCCAGATCACTAATTTCTAAAAAACATCGTTGTCAGATATTTTTTTGAATTCTGTAATCAACCATAGTGTTCAGATATTTTTTTGAGACACGAAGGTTGCCAGAATACTAATTTCTAAAAAACATCGTTGCCAGATATTTTTTTCTGAATTCTGTAGTCAACCATAGTGTTCGATATTTTTTTGAGACACGAAGGTTGCCAGATCACTAATTTCTAAAAAACATCGTTGTCAGATATTTTTTTTGAATTCTGTAATCAACCATAGTAGTTCGGATATTTTTTAGAGACACGAAGGTTGCCAGATCACTAATTTCTAAAAAACATCGTTGTCAGATATTTTTTTTGAATTCTGTAATCAACCATAGTGTTCGATATTTTTTTGAGACACGAAGTTGCCAGATCACTAATTTCTAAAAAACATCGTTTGTCAGATATTTTTTTTGAATTCTGTAATCAACCATAGTGTTCGGATATTTTTTTGAGACACGAAGGTTGCCAGATCACTAATTTCTAAAAAACATCGTTGTCAGATATTTTTTTGATTCTGTAATCAACCATAGTGTTCGGATATTTTTTTGAGACACGAAGGTTGCCAGATCACTAATTTCTAAAAAACATCGTTGTCAGATATTTTTTTTGAATTCTGTAATCAACCATAGTGTTCAGATATTTTTTTGAGACACGAAGGTTGCCAGAATACTAATTTCTAAAAAACATCGTTGCCAGATATTTTTTCTGAATTCTGTAGTCAACCATAGTGTTCGGATATTTTTTAGAGACACGAAGGTTGCCAGATCACTAATTTCTAAAAAACATCGTTGTCAGATATTTTTTTTTTGAATTCTGTAATCAACCATAGTGTTCGGATATTTTTTTGAGACACGAAGGTTGCCAGATCACTAATTTCTAAAAAACATCGTTGTCAGATATGTTTTTTGAATTCTGTAATCAACCATAGTGTTCGGATATTTTTTAGAGACACGAAGGTTGCCAGATCACTAATTTCTAAAAAACATCGTTGTCAGATATTTTTTTTGAATTCTGTAATCAACCATAGTGTTCAGATATTTTTTTGAGACACGAAGGTTGCCAGAATACTAATTTCTAAAAAACATCGTTGCCAGATATTTTTTTCTGAATCTGTAGTCAACCATAGTGTTCGGATATTTTTTAGAGACACGAAGGGTTGCCAGATCACTAATTTCTAAAAAACATCGTTGTCAGATATTGTTTTTTGAATTCTGTAATCAACCATAGTGTTCGGATATTTTTTAGAGACACAAGGTTGCCAGATCACTAATTTCTAAAAAACATCGTTGCCAGATATTTTTTTCTGAATTCTGTAGTCAACCATAGTGTTCGGATATTTTTTAGAGACACGAAGGTTGCCAGAGTCACTAATTTCTAAAAAACATCGTTGTCAGATATTTTTTTTTGAATTCTGTAATCAACCATAGTGTTCGGATATTTTTTGAGACACGAAGGTTGCCAGATCACTAATTTCTAAAAAAACATCGTTGTCAGATATTTTTTTTTTGAATTCTGTAATCAACCATAGTGTTCGGATATTTTTTAGAGACACGAAGGTTGCCAGATCACTAATTTCTAAAAAACATCGTGTCAGATATTTTTTTCTGAATTCTGTAGTCAACCATAGTGTTTCGATATTTTTAGAGACACGAAGGTTGCCAGATCACTAATTTCTAAAAAACATCGTTGTCAGATATTTTTTTTTGAATTCTGTAATCAACCATAGTGTTCGGATATTTTTTAGAGACACGAAGGTTGCCAGATCACTAATTTCTAAAAACATCGTTGTCATATATTTTTTTCTGAATTCTGTAGTCAACCATAGTGTTCGGATATTTTTTAGAGACACGAAGGTTGCCAGATCACTAATTTCTAAAAAGCATCGTTGTCAGATATTTTTTTCTGAATTCTGTAGTCAACCATAGTGTTCGGATATTTTTTAGAGACACGAAGTTGCCAGATCACTAATTTCTAAAAAACATCGTTGTCAGATATTTTTTTTTGAATTCTGTAATCAACCATAGTGTTCGGATATTTTTTAGAGACACGAAGGTTGCCAGATCACTAATTTCTAAAAAACATCGTTGTCAGATATTTTTTTCTGAATTCTGTAATCAACCATAGTGTTCGGATATTTTTTAGAGACACGAAGGTTGCCAGATCACTAATTTCTAAAAAACATCGTTGTCAGATATTTTTTTTGAATTCTGTAATCAACCATAGTGTTCGGATATTTTTTAGAGACACGAAGGTTGCCAGATCACTAATTTCTAAAAACATCGTTGTCAGATATTTTTTTCTGAATTCTGTAGTCAACCATAGTGTTCGGATATTTTTTAGAGACACGAAGGTTGCCAGATCACTAATTTCTAAAAAGCATCGTTGTCAGATATTTTTTTTTGAATTCTGTAATCAACCATAGTGTTCGGATATTTTTTAGAGACACGAAGGTTGCCAGATCACTAATTTCTAAAAAACATCGTTGTCAGATATTTTTTTTGAATTCTGTAGTCAACCATAGTGTTCGGATATTTTTTAGAGACACGAAGGTTGCCAGATCACTAATTTTCTAAAAACATCGTTGTCAGATATTTTTTTTGAATTCTGTAATCAACCATAGTGTTCGGATATTTTTTAGAGACACGAAGGTTGCCAGATCACTAATTTCTAAAAAACATCGTTGTCAGATATTTTTTTTGAATTCTGTAATCAACCATAGTGTTCGGATATTTTTTGAGACACGAAGGTTGCCAGATCACTAATTTCTAAAAAACATCGTTGTCAGATATTTTTTTTTGAATTCTGTAATCAACCATAGTGTTCGGATATTTTTTTGAGACACGAAGGTTGCCAGATCACTAATTTCTAAAAAAACATCGTTGTCAGATATTTTTTTCTGAATTCTGTATCAACCATAGTGTTCGGATATTTTTTAGAGACACGAAGGTTGCCAGATCACTAATTTCTAAAAAACATCGTTGTCAGATATTTTTTTCTGAATTCTGTAGTCAACCATAGTTTTCGGATATTTTTTAGAGACACGAAGGTTGCCAGATCACTAATTTCTAAAAAACATCGTTGTCAGATATTTTTTTTGAATTCTGTAATCAACCATAGTGTTCGGTTATTTTTAGAGACACGAAGGTTGCCAGATCACTAATTTCTAAAAAACATCGTTGTCAGATATTTTTTTCTGAATTCTGTAGTCAACCATAGTGTTCGGATATTTTTTAGAGACACGAAGGTTGCCAGATCACTAATTTCTAAAAAACATCGTTGTCAGATATTTTTTTCTGAATTCTGTAAGTAACCATAGTGTTCGGATATTTTTTAGAGACACGAAGGTTGCCAGATCACTAATTTCTAAAAAACATCGTTGTCAGATATTTTTTTTGAATTCTGTAAGTCAACCATAGTGTTCGGATATTTTTTAGAGACACGAAGGTTGCCAGATCACTAATTTCTAAAAAACATCGTTGTCAGATATTTTTTTCTGAATTCTGTAGTCAACCATAGTGTTCGGATATTTTTTAGAGACACGAAGTTGCCAGATCACTAATTTCTAAAAAGCATCGTTGTCAGATATTTTTTTTGAATTCTGTAATCAACCATAGTGTTCGGATATTTTTCAGAGACACGAAGGGTTGCCAGATCACTAATTTCTAAAAAACATCGTTGTCAGATATTTTTTTTGAATTCTGTAGTCAACCATAGTGTTCGGATATTTTTTAGAGACACGAAGGTTGCCAGATCACTAATTTCTAAAAAACATCGTTGTCAGATATTTTTTTTTGAATTCTGTAATCAACCATAGTGTTCGATATTTTTTAGAGACACAAGGTTGCCAGATCACTAATTTCTAAAAAACATCGTTGTCAGATATTTTTTTTGAATTCTGTAATCAACCATAGTGTTCGGATATTTTTTTGAGACACGAAGGTTGCCAGATCACTAATTTCTAAAAAACATCGTTGTCAGATTTTTTTTTGAATTCTGTAATCAACCATAGTGTTCGGATATTTTTTTGAGACACGAAGTTGCCAGATCACTAATTTCTAAAAAACATCGTTGTCAGATATTTTTTTTGAATTCTGTAATCAACCATAGTGTTCGATATTTTTTAGAGACACGAAGGTTGCCAGATCACTAATTTCTAAAAAACATCGTTGTCAGATATTTTTTTCTGAATTCTGTAATCGAACCATAGTGTTCGGATATTTTTAGAGACACGAAGGTTGCCAGATCACTAATTTCTAAAAAACATCGTTGTCAGATATTTTTTTTGAATTCTGTAATCAACCATAGTGTTCGATATTTTTTTGAGACACGAAGGTTGCCAGATCACTAATTCTAAAAAACATCGTTGTCAGATATTTTTTTGAATTCTGTAATCAACCATAGTGTTCGATATTTTTTAGAGACACGAAGGTTGCCAGATCACTAATTTCTAAAAAACATCGTTGTCAGATATTTTTTTGAATTCTGTAATCAACCATAGTGTTCGGATATTTTTTAGAGACACGAAGGTTGCCAGATCACTAATTTCTAAAAAACATCGTTGTCAGATATTTTTTTGAATTCTGTAATCAACCATAGTGTTCGATATTTTTTAGAGACACGAAGGTTGCCAATCACTAATTTCTAAAAAACATCGTTGTCAGATATTTTTTTGAATTCTGTAATCAACCATAGTGTTCGGATATTTTTTAGAGACACGAAGGTTGCCAGATCACTAATTTCTAAAAAACATCGGTTGTCAGATATTTTTTTTGAATTCTGTAATCAACCATAGTGTTCGGATATTTTTTAGAGACACGAAGGTTGCCAGATCACTAATTTCTAAAAAACATCGTTGTCAGATATTTTTTTGAATTCTGTAATCAACCATAGTGTTCGGATATTTTTAGAGACACGAAGGTTGCCAGATCACTAATTTCTAAAAAACATCGTTGTCAGATATTTTTTTTTGAATTCTGTAATCAACCATAGTGTTCGGATATTTTTTAGAGACACGAAGGTTGCCAGATCACTAATTTCTAAAAAACATCGTTGTCAGATATTTTTTTTGAATTCTGTAATCAACCATAGTGTTCGGATATTTTTTAGAGACACGAAGGTTGCCAGATCACTAATTTCTAAAAAACATCGTTGTCAGATATTTTTTTTGAATTCTGTAATCAACCATAGTGTTCGGATATTTTTTAGAGACACGAAGGTTGCCAGATCACTAATTTCTAAAAAACATCGTTGTCAGATAGTTTTTTCTGAATTCTGTAATCAACCATAGTGTTCGGATATTTTTTAGAGACACGAAGGTTGCCAGATCACTAATTTCTAAAAAACATCGTTGTCAGATATTTTTTTTGAATTCTGTAATCAACCATAGTGTTCGGATATTTTTTAGAGACACGAAGGTTGCCAGATCACTAATTTCTAAAAAACATCGTTGTCAGATATTTTTTTTTGAATTCTGTAATCAACCATAGTGTTCGATATTTTTTAGAGACACGAAGGTTGCCAGATCACTAATTTCTAAAAACATCGTTGTCAGATATTTTTTTTGAATTCTGTAATCAACCATAGTGTTCGGGATATTTTTTAGAGACACGAAGGTTGCCAGATCACTAATTTCTAAAAAACATCGTTGTCAGATAGTTTTTTTTGAATTCTGTAATCAACCATAGTGTTCGGATATTTTTTAGAGACACGAAGGTTGCCAGATCACTAATTTCTAAAAAACATCGTTGTCAGATATTTTTTTTGAATTCTGTAATCAACCATAGTGTTCGGATATTTTTTTAGGAGACACGAAGGTTGCCAGATCACTAATTTCTAAAAAACATCGTTGTCAGATATTTTTTTTGAATTCTGTAATCAACCATAGTGTTCGATATTTTTTGAGACACGAAGGTTGCCAGAATCACTAATTTCTAAAAAACATCGTTGTCAGATATTTTTTTCTGAATTCTGTAGTCAACCATAGTGTTCGGATATTTTTTGAGACACGAAGGTTGCCAGATCACTAATTTCTAAAAAACATCGTTGTCAGATATTTTTTTTGAATTCTGTAATCAACCATAGTGTTCGGATATTTTTTTGAGACACGAAGTTGCCAGATCACTAATTTCTAAAAAACATCGTTGTCAGATATTTTTTTTGAATTCTGTAATCAACCATAGTGTTCGATATTTTTTGAGACACGAAGGTTGCCAGATCACTAATTTCTAAAAAACATCGTTGTCAGATATTTTTTTTTGAATTCTGTAATCAACCATAGTGTTCGATATTTTTTTGAGACACGAAGGTTGCCAGATCACTAATTTCTAAAAAACATCGTTGTCAGATATTTTTTTTGAATTCTGTAATCAACCATAGTGTTCGGATATTTTTTTGAGACACGAAGGTTGCCAGATCACTAATTTCTAAAAAACATCGTTGTCAGATATTTTTTTTGAATTCTGTAATCAACCATAGTGTTCAGATATTTTTTTGAGACACGAAGGTTGCCAGAATACTAATTTCTAAAAACATCGTTGCCAGATATTTTTTCGTGAATTCTGTAGTCAACCATAGTGTTCGATATTTTTTAGAGACACGAAGGTTGCCAGATCACTAATTTCTAAAAAACATCGTTGTCAGATATTTTTTTTTGAATTCTGTAATCAACCATAGTGTTCGGATATTTTTTTGAGACACGAAGGTTGCCAGATCACTAATTTCTAAAAAACATCGTTGTCAGATATTTTTTTTGAATTCTGTAAGTCAACCATAGTGTTCGATATTTTTTAGAGACACGAAGGTTGCCAGATCACTAATTTCTAAAAAACATCGTTGTCAGATATTTTTTTTGAATTCTGTAATCAACCATAGTGTTCAGATATTTTTTTGAGACACGAAGGTTGCCAGAATACTAATTTCTAAAAAACATCGTTGCCAGATATTTTTTTCTGAATTCTGTAGTCAACCATAGTGTTCGGATATTTTTAGAGACACGAAGGTTGCCAGATCACTAATTTCTAAAAAACATCGTTGTCAGATATTTTTTTTGAATTCTGTAATCAACCATAGTGTTCGGATATTTTTTAGAGACACGAAGGGTTGCCAGATCACTAATTTCTAAAAAACATCGTTGTCAGATATTTTTTTTGAATTCTGTAATCAACCATAGTGTTCGATATTTTTTAGAGACACGAAGGTTGCCAGATCACTAATTTCTAAAAAACATCGTTGTCAGATATTTTTTTTTGAATTCTGTATCAACCATAGTGTTCGGATATTTTTTTGAGACACGAAGGTTGCCAAGAGTCACTAATTTCTAAAAAACATCGTTGTCAGAATATTTTTTTTTGAATTCTGTAGATCAACCATAGTGGTTCGGATATTTTTTAGGAGACACGAAGGTTGCCAGATCACTAATTTCTAAAAAACATCGTTGTCAGATATTTTTTTCTGAATTCTGTAGTCAACCATAGTGTTCGGATATTTTTTTAGAGACACGAAGGTTGCCAATCACTAATTTCTAAAAAACATCGTTGTCAGATATTTTTTTTGAATTCTGTAATCAACCATAGTGTTCGGATATTTTTTAGAGACACGAAGGTTGCCAGATCACTAATTTCTAAAAACATCGTTGTCAGATATTTTTTTCTGAATTCTGTAGTCAACCATAGTGTTCGGATATTTTTTAGAGACACGAGGTTGCCAGATCACTAATTTCTAAAAAAGCATCGTTGTCAGATATTTTTTCTGAATTCTGTAGTCAACCATAGTGTTCGGATATTTTTTAGAGACACGAAGGTTGCCAGATCACTAATTTCTAAAAAACATCGTTGTCAGATATTTTTTTTGAATTCTGTAATCAACCATAGTGTTCGGATATTTTTTAGAGACACGAAGGTTGCCAGATCACTAATTTCTAAAAACATCGTTGTCAGATATTTTTTCTGAATTCTGTAAGTCAACCATAGTGTTCGGATATTTTTTAGAGACACGAAGGTTGCCAGATCACTAATTTCTAAAAAGCATCGTTGTCAGATATTTTTTTTTGAATTCTGTAATCAACCATAGTGTTCGGATATTTTTTTAGAGACACGAGAGGTTGCCAGATCACTAATTTCTAAAAACATCGTTGTCAGATATTTTTTTCTGAATTCTGTAGTCAACCATAGTGTTCGGATATTTTTTAGAGACACGAAGGTTGCCAGATCACTAATTTCTAAAAAACATCGTTGTCAGATATTTTTTTTTGAATTCTGTAATCAACCATAGTGTTCGGATAGTTTTTAGAGACACGAAGTTGCCAGATCACTATTTCTAAAAAACATCGTTGTCAGATATTTTTTTTGAATTCTGTAGTCAACCATAGTGTTCGATATTTTTTAGAGACACGAAGGTTGCCAGATCACTAATTTCTAAAAAACATCGTTGTCAGATATTTTTTTTTGAATTCTGTAATCAACCATAGTGTTTCGGATATTTTTTAGAGACACGAAGGTTGCCAGATCACTAATTTTCTAAAAAACATCGTTGTCAGATATTTTTTTTGAATTCTGTAATCAACCATAGTGTTCGGATATTTTTTTGAGACACGAAGGTTGCCAGATCACTAATTTCTAAAAAACATCGTTGTCAGATATTTTTTTTTGAATTCTGTAATCAACCATAGTGTTCGATATTTTTTGAGACACGAAGGTTGCCAGATCACTAATTTCTAAAAAACATCGTTGTCAGATATTTTTTTCTGAATTCTGTAAGTCAACCATAGTGTTCGATATTTTTTAGAGACACGAAGGTTGCCAGATCACTAATTTCTAAAAAACATCGTTGTCAGATATTTTTTTCTGAATTCTGTAGTCAACCATAGTTTTCGATATTTTTTAGAGACACGAAGGTTGCCAGATCACTAATTTCTAAAAAACATCGTGTCAGATATTTTTTTTTGAATTCTGTAATCAACCATAGTGTTCGGATATTTTTTAGAGACACGAAGGTTGCCAGATCACTAATTTCTAAAAAACATCGTTGTCAGATATTTTTTTCTGAATTCTGTAGTCAACCATAGTGTTCGATATTTTTTAGAGACACGAAGGTTGCCAGATCACTAATTTCTAAAAAACATCGTTGTCAGATATTTTTTTCTGAATTCTGTAATGAACCATAGTGTTCGATATTGTTTTAGAGACACGAAGGTTGCCAGATCACTAATTTCTAAAAAACATCGTTGTCAGATATTTTTTTTGAATTCTGTAATCAACCATAGTGGTTCGGATATTTTTTAGAGACACGAAGGTTGCCAGATCACTAATTTCTAAAAACATCGTTGTCAGATATTTTTTCTGAATTCTGTAGTCAACCATAGTGTTCGGATATTTTTTAGAGACACGAAGGTTGCCAGATCACTAATTTCTAAAAAGCATCGTTGTCAGATATTTTTTTTTGAATTCTGTAATCAACCATAGTGTTCGGATATTTTTCAGAGACACGAAGGTTGCCAGATCACTAATTTCTAAAAAACATCGTTGTCAGATATTTTTTTTGAATTCTGTAGTCAACCATAGTGTTCGGATATTTTTAGAGACACGAAGGTTGCCAGATCACTAATTTCTAAAAAACATCGTTGTCAGATATTTTTTTTGAATTCTGTAATCAACCATAGTGTTCGGATATTTTTTAGAGACACGAAGGTTGCCAGATCACTAATTTCTAAAAAACATCGTTGTCAGATATTTTTTTTGAATTCTGTAATCAACCATAGTGTTCGGATATTTTTTTGAGACACGAAGGTTGCCAGATCACTAATTTCTAAAAAAACATCGTTGTCAGATTTTTTTTGAATTCTGTAATCAACCATAGTGTTCGGATATTTTTTGAGACACGAAGGTTGCCAGATCACTAATTTCTAAAAAACATCGTTGTCAGATATTTTTTTTGAATTCTGTAATCAACCATAGTGTTCGGATATTTTTTAGAGACACGAAGGTTGCCAGATCACTAATTTCTAAAAAACATCGTTGTCAGATATTTTTTTCTGAATTCTGTAATGAAACCATAGTGTTCGGATATTTTTTAGAGACACGAAGGTTGCCAGATCACTAATTTCTAAAAAACATCGTTGTCAGATATTTTTTTGAATTCTGTAATCAACCATAGTGTTCGGATATTTTTTTGAGACACGAAGTTGCCAGATCACTAATTTCTAAAAAACATCGTTGTCAGATATTTTTTTTGAATTCTGTAATCAACCATAGTGTTCGGATATTTTTAGAGACACGAAGGTTGCCAGATCACTAATTTCTAAAAAACATCGTTGTCAGATATTTTTTTCTGAATTCTGTAATCAACCATAGTGTTCGGATATTTTTAGAGACACGAAGGTTGCCAGATCACTAATTTCTAAAAAACATCGTTGTCAGATATTTTTTTTGAATTCTGTAATCAACCATAGTGTTCGGATATTTTTTAGAGACACGAAGGTTGCCAGATCACTAATTTCTAAAAAACATCGTTGTCAGATATTTTTTTTGAATTCTGTAATCAACCATAGTGTTCGGGATATTTTTAGAGACACGAAGGTTGCCAGATCACTAATTTCTAAAAAACATCGTTGTCAGATATTTTTTTTGAATTCTGTAATCAACCATAGTGTTCGATATTTTTTAGAGACACGAAGGTTGCCAGATCACTAATTTCTAAAAAACATCGTTGTCAGATATTTTTTTCTGAATTCTGTAATCAACCATAGTGTTCGGGATATTTTTTTAGAGACACGAAGGTTGCCAGATCACTAATTTCTAAAAAACATCGTTGTCAGATATTTTTTTTGAATTCTGTAATCAACCATAGTGTTCGGATATTTTTTAGAGACACGAAGGTTGCCAGATCACTAATTTCTAAAAAACATCGTTGTCAGATATTTTTTTTGAATTCTGTAATCAAGCATAGTGTTCGATATTTTTTAGAGACACGAAGGTTGCCAGATCACTAATTTCTAAAAAACATCGTTGTCAGATATTTTTTTGAATTCTGTAATCAACCATAGTGTTCGATATTTTTTAGAGACACGAAGGTTGCCAGATCACTAATTTCTAAAAAACATCGTTGTCAGATATTTTTTTCTGAATTCTGTAATCAACCATAGTGTTCGATATTTTTTAGAGACACGAAGGGTTGCCAGATCACTAATTTCTAAAAAACATCGTTGTCAGATATTTTTTTTGAATTCTGTAATCAACCATAGTGTTCGGATATTTTTAGAGACACGAAGGTTGCCAGATCACTAATTTCTAAAAAACATCGTTGTCAGATATTTTTTTGAATTCTGTAATCAAACCATAGTGTTCGGATATTTTTTTGAGACACGAAGGTTGCCAGATCACTATTTCTAAAAAACATCGTTGTCAGATATTTTTTTTGAATTCTGTAATCAACCATAGTGTTCGGATATTTTTTAGAGACACGAAGGTTGCCAGATCACTAATTTCTAAAAAACATCGTTGTCAGATATTTTTTTTGAATTCTGTAATCAACCATAGTGTTCGGATATTTTTTAGAGACACGAAGGGTTCCAGATCACTAATTTCTAAAAAACATCGTTGTCAGATATTTTTTTGAATTCTGTAATCAACCATAGTGTTCGGATATTTTTTAGAGACACGAAGGTTGCCAGATCACTAATTTCTAAAAAACATCGTTGTCATATTTTTTTTCTGAATTCTGTAGTCAACCATAGTGTTCGGATATTTTTTAGAGACACGAAGGTTGCCAGATCACTAATTTCTAAAAAACATCGTTGTCAGATATTTTTTTTGAATTCTGTAATCAACCATAGTGTTCGGATATTTTTTGAGACACGAAGGTTGCCAGATCACTAATTTCTAAAAAAACATCGTTGTCAGATATTTTTTTTGATTCTGTAATCAACCATAGTGTTCGGATATTTTTAGAGACACGAAAGGTTGCCAGATCACTAATTTCTAAAAAACCATCGTTGTCAGATATTTTTTTCTGAATTCTGTAATCAACCATAGTGTTCGGATATTTTTTAGAGACACGAAGGTTGCCAGATCACTAATTTCTAAAAAACATCGTTGTCAGATATTTTTTTGAATTCTGTAATCAACCATAGTGTTCGGATATTTTTTTGAGACACGAAGGTTGCCAGATCACTAATTTTCTAAAAAACATCGTTGTCAGATATTTTTTTTGAATTCTGTAATCAACCATAGTGTTCGGATATTTTTTAGAGACACGAAGGTTGCCAGATCACTAATTTCTAAAAAACATCGTTGTCAGATATTTTTTTCTGAATTCTGTAATCAACCATAGTGTTTCGGATATTTTTTAGAGACACGAAGGTTGCCAGATCACTAATTTCTAAAAAACATCGTTGTCAGATATTTTTTTGAATTCTGTAATCAACCATAGTGTTCGATATTTTTTAGAGACACGAAGGTTGCCAGATCACTAATTTCTAAAAAACATCGTTGTCAGATATTTTTTTTGAATTCTGTAATCAACCATAGTGTTCGGATATTTTTTAGAGACACGAAGGTTGCCAGATCACTAATTTCTAAAAAACATCGTTGTCAGATATTTTTTTTGAATTCTGTAATCAACCTTCGTGTCTCTAAAAAATATCCGAACACTATGGTTGATTACAGAATTCAAAAAAAATATCTGACAACGATGTTTTTTAGAAATTAGTGATCTGGCAACCTTCGTGTCTCTAAAAAATATCCGAACACTTTATGGTTTGATTAGCAGAATTTCAAAAAAAATATCTGACAACGATGTTTTTAGAAATTAGTGATCTGCAACCTTCGTGTCTCTAAAAAATATCCGAACACTATGGTTGATTACAGAATTCAAAAAAAATATCTGACAACGATGTTTTTTAGAAATTAGTGATCTGGCAACCTTCGTGTCTCTAAAAAATATCCGAACACTATGGTTGATTACAGAATTCAGAAAAAAATATCTGACAACGATGTTTTTTAGAAATTAGTGATCTGGCAACCTTCGTGTCTCTAAAAAATATCCGAACACTATGGTTGATTACAGAATTCAAAAAAAATATCTGACAACGATGTTTTTTAGAAATTAGTGATCTGGCAACCTTCGTGTCTCAAAAAAATATCCGAACACTATGGTTGATTACAGAATTCAAAAAAAATATCTGACAACGATGTTTTTTAGAAATTAGTGATCTGGCAACCTTCGTGTCTCTAAAAAATATCCGAACACTATGGTTGATTACAGAATTCAGAAAAAAATATCTGACAACGATGTTTTTTAGAAATTAGTGATCTGGCAACCTTCGTGTCTCTAAAAAATATCCGAACACTATGGTTGATTACAGAATTCAAAAAAAATATCTGACAACGATGTTTTTTAGAAATTAGTGATCTGGCAACCTTCGTGTCTCTAAAAAATATCCGAACACTATGGTTGATTACAGAATTCAAAAAAAATATCTGACAACGATGTTTTTTAGAAATTAGTGATCTGGCAACCTTCGTGTCTCTAAAAAATATCCGAACACTATGGTTGACTACAGAATTCAGAAAAAAAAATATGACAACGATGTTTTTTAGAAATTAGTGATCTGGCAACCTTCGTGTCTCTAAAAAATATCCGAACACTATGGTTGATTACAGAATTCAAAAAAAAATATCTGACAACGATGTTTTTTTAGAAATTAGTGATCTGGAACCTTCGTGTCTCTAAAAAATATCCGAACACTATGGTTGATTACAGAATTCAAAAAAAAATATCTGACAACGATGTTTTTTAGAAATTAGTGATCTGGCAACCTTCGTGTCTCTAAAAAATATCCGAACACTATGGTTGATTACAGAATTCAAAAAAAATATCTGACAACGATGTTTTTTAGAAATTAGTGATCTGGCAACCTTCGTGTCTCAAAAAAATATCCGAACACTATGGTTGATTACAGAATTCAAAAAAAATATCTGACAACGATGTTTTTTAGAAATTAGTGATCTGGCAACCTTCGTGTCTCTAAAAAATATCCGAACACTATGGTTGATTACAGAATTCAAAAAAAAATATCTGACAACGATGTTTTTTAGAAATTAGTGATCTGGCAACCTTCGTGTCTCTAAAAAATATCCGAACACTATGGTTGATTACAGAATTCAGAAAAAAATATCTGACAACGATGTTTTTTAGAAATTAGTGATCTGGCAACCTTCGTGTCTCTAAAAAATATCCGAACACTATGGTTGATTACAGAATTCAAAAAAAATATCTGACAACGATGTTTTTTAGAAATTAGTGATCTGGCAACCTTCGTGTCTCTAAAAAATATCCGAACACTATGCTTGATTACAGAATTCAAAAAAAATATCTGACAACGATGTTTTTTAGAAATTAGTGATCTGGCAACCTTCGTGTCTCTAAAAAATATCCGAACACTATGGTTGATTACAGAATTCAAAAAAAAATATCTGACAACGATGTTTTTTAGAAATTAGTGATCTGGCAACCTTCGTGTCTCTAAAAAATATCCGAACACTATGGTTGATTACAGAATTCAGAAAAAAATATCTGACAACGATGTTTTTTAGAAATTAGTGATCTGGCAACCTTCGTGTCTCTAAAAAATATCCGAACACTATGGTTGATTACAGAATTCAAAAAAAATATCTGACAACGATGTTTTTTAGAAATTAGTGATCTGGCAACCTTCGTGTCTCTAAAAAATATCCGAACACTATGGTTGATTACAGAATTCAAAAAAAATATCTGACAACGATGTTTTTTAGAAATTAGTGATCTGGCAACCTTCGTGTCTCTAAAAAATATCCGAACACTATGGTTGATTACAGAATTCAAAAAAAATATCTGACAACGATGTTTTTTAGAAATTAGTGATCTGGCAACCTTCGTGTCTCTAAAAAATATCCGAACACTATGGTTGATTACAGAATTCAGAAAAAAATATCTGACAACGATGTTTTTTAGAAATTAGTGATCTGGCAACCTTCGTGTCTCTAAAAAATATCCGAACACTATGGTTGATTACAGAATTCAAAAAAAATATCTGACAACGATGTTTTTTAGAAATTAGTGATCTGGCAACCTTCGTGTCTCAAAAAAATATCCGAACACTATGGTTGATTACAGAATTCAAAAAAAATATCTGACAACGATGTTTTTTAGAAATTAGTGATCTGGCAACCTTCGTGTCTCTAAAAAATATCCGAACACTATGGTTCATTACAGAATTCAGAAAAAAATATCTGACAACGATGTTTTTTAGAAATTAGTGATCTGGCAACCTTCGTGTCTCTAAAAAATATCCGAACACTATGGTTGATTACAGAATTCAAAAAAAATATCTGACAACGATGTTTTTTAGAAATTAGTGATCTGGCAACCTTCGTGTCTCAAAAAAATATCCGAACACTATGGTTGATTACAGAATTCAAAAAAAAATCTGACAACGATGTTTTTTAGAAATTAGTGATCTGGCAACCTTCGTGTCTCAAAAAAATATCCGAACACTATGGTTGATTACAGAATTCAAAAAAAAATATCTGACAACGATGTTTTTTAGAAATTAGTGATCTGGCAACCTTCGTGTCTCTAAAAAATATCCGAACACTATGGTTGATTACAGAATTCAAAAAAAAATATCTGACAACGATGTTTTTTAGAAATTAGTGATCTGGCAACCTTCGTGTCTCTAAAAAATATCCGAACACTATGGTTGACTACAGAATTCAAAAAAAATATCTGACAACGATGTTTTTTAGAAATTAGTGATCTGGCAACCTTCGTGTCTCTGAAAAATATCCGAACACTATGGTTGATTACAGAATTCAAAAAAAAATATCTGACAACGATGCTTTTTAGAAATTAGTGATCTGGCAACCTTCGTGTCTCTAAAAAATATCCGAACACTATGGTTGACTACAGAATTCAGAAAAAAATATCTGACAACGATGTTTTTAGAAATTAGTGATCTGGCAACCTTCGTGTCTCTAAAAAATATCCGAACACTATGGTTGATTACAGAATTCAAAAAAAATATCTGACAACGATGTTTTTTAGAAATTAGTGATCTGGCAACCTTCGTGTCTCTAAAAAATATCCGAACACTATGGTTCATTACAGAATTCAGAAAAAAATATCTGACAACGATGTTTTTTAGAAATTAGTGATCTGGCAACCTTCGTGTCTCTAAAAAATATCCGAACACTATGGTTGACTACAGAATTCAGAAAAAAATATCTGACAACGATGTTTTTTAGAAATTAGTGATCTGGCAACCTTCGTGTCTCTAAAAAATATCCGAACACTATGGTTGATTACAGAATTCAAAAAAAAATATCTGACAACGATGTTTTTTAGAAATTAGTGATCTGGCAACCTTCGTGTCTCTAAAAAATATCCGAAAACTATGGTTGACTACAGAATTCAGAAAAAAATATCTGACAACGATGTTTTTTAGAAATTAGTGATCTGGCAACCTTCGTGTCTCTAAAAAATATCCGAACACTATGGTTGATTACAGAATTCAGAAAAAAATATCTGACAACGATGTTTTTTAGAAATTAGTGATCTGGCAACCTTCGTGTCTCAAAAAAATATCCGAACACTATGGTTGATTACAGAATTCAAAAAAAAATATCTGACAACGATGTTTTTTAGAAATTAGTGATCTGGCAACCTTCGTGTCTCAAAAAAATATCCGAACACTATGGTTGATTACAGAATTCAAAAAAAAATATCTGACAACGATGTTTTTTAGAAATTAGTGATCTGGCAACCTTCGTGTCTCTAAAAAATATCCGAACACTATGGTTGATTACAGAATTCAAAAAAAAATATCTGACAACGATGTTTTTTAGAAATTAGTGATCTGGCAACCTTCGTGTCTCTAAAAAATATCCGAACACTATGGTTGACTACAGAATTCAAAAAAAATATCTGACAACGATGTTTTTTAGAAATTAGTGATCTGGCAACCTTCGTGTCTCTAAAAAATATCCGAACACTATGGTTGATTACAGAATTCAAAAAAAAATATCTGACAACGATGCTTTTTAGAAATTAGTGATCTGGCAACCTTCGTGTCTCTAAAAAATATCCGAACACTATGGTTGACTACAGAATTCAGAAAAAAATATCTGACAACGATGTTTTTAGAAATTAGTGATCTGGCAACCTTCGTGTCTCTAAAAAATATCCGAACACTATGGTTGATTACAGAATTCAAAAAAAAATATCTGACAACGATGTTTTTTAGAAATTAGTGATCTGGCAACCTTCGTGTCTCTAAAAAATATCCGAACACTATGGTTGATTACAGAATTCAGAAAAAAATATCTGACAACGATGTTTTTTAGAAATTAGTGATCTGGCAACCTTCGTGTCTCTAAAAAATATCCGAACACTATGGTTGATTACAGAATTCAAAAAAAAAATATCTGACAACGATGTTTTTTAGAAATTAGTGATCTGGCAACCTTCGTGTCTCTAAAAAATATCCGAACACTATGGTTGACTACAGAATTCAGAAAAAAATATCTGACAACGATGCTTTTTAGAAATTAGTGATCTGGCAACCTTCGTGTCTCTAAAAAATATCCGAACACTATGGTTGACTACAGAATTCAGAAAAAAATATATGACAACGATGTTTTTAGAAATTAGTGATCTGGCAACCTTCGTGTCTCTAAAAAATATCCGAACACTATGGTTGATTACAGAATTCAAAAAAAAATATCTGACAACGATGTTTTTTAGAAATTAGTGATCTGGCAACCTTCGTGTCTCTAAAAAATATCCGAACACTATGGTTGACTACAGAATTCAGAAAAAAATATCTGACAACGATGTTTTTTAGAAATTAGTGATCTGGCAACCTTCGTGTCTCTAAAAAATATCCGAACACTATGGTTGATTACAGAATTCAAAAAAAAAAATATCTGACAACGATGTTTTTTAGAAATTAGTGATCTGGCAACCTTCGTGTCTCAAAAAAATATCCGAACACTATGGTTGATTACAGAATTCAAAAAAAAATATCTGACAACGATGTTTTTTAGAAATTAGTGATCTGGCAACCTTCGTGTCTCTAAAAAATATCCGAACACTATGGTTGACTACAGAATTCAGAAAAAAATATCTGGCAACGATGTTTTTTAGAAATTAGTGATCTGGCAACCTTCGTGTCTCTAAAAAATATCCGAACACTATGGTTGATTACAGAATTCAAAAAAAAATATCTGACAACGATGTTTTTTAGAAATTAGTGATCTGGCAACCTTCGTGTCTCTAAAAAATATCCGAACACTATGGTTGACTACAGAATTCAGAAAAAAATATCTGGCAACGATGTTTTTTAGAAATTAGTATTCTGGCAACCTTCGTGTCTCAAAAAAATATCTGAACACTATGGTTGATTACAGAATTCAAAAAAAATATCTGACAACGATGTTTTTTAGAAATTAGTGATCTGGCAACCTTCGTGTCTCTAAAAAATATCCGAACACTATGGTTGATTACAGAATTCAAAAAAAATATCTGACAACGATGTTTTTTAGAAATTAGTGATCTGGCAACCTTCGTGTCTCAAAAAAATATCCGAACACTATGGTTGATTACAGAATTCAAAAAAAAAATATCTGACAACGATGTTTTTTAGAAATTAGTGATCTGGCAACCTTCGTGTCTCTAAAAAATATCCGAACACTATGGTTGACTACAGAATTCAGAAAAAAATATCTGGCAACGATGTTTTTTAGAAATTAGTATTCTGGCAACCTTCGTGTCTCAAAAAAATATCTGAACACTATGGTTGATTACAGAATTCAAAAAAAATATCTGACAACGATGTTTTTTAGAAATTAGTGATCTGGCAACCTTCGTGTCTCAAAAAAATATCCGAACACTATGGTTGATTACAGAATTCAAAAAAAATATCTGACAACGATGTTTTTTAGAAATTAGTGATCTGGCAACCTTCGTGTCTCAAAAAAATATCCGAACACTATGGTTGATTACAGAATTCAAAAAAAAATATCTGACAACGATGTTTTTTAGAAATTAGTGATCTGGCAACCTTCGTGTCTCAAAAAAATATCCGAACACTATGGTTGATTACAGAATTCAAAAAAAAATATCTGACAACGATGTTTTTTAGAAATTAGTGATCTGGCAACCTTCGTGTCTCTAAAAAATATCCGAATACTATGGTTGATTACAGAATTCAAAAAAAATATCTGACAACGATGTTTTTTAGAAATTAGTGATCTGGCAACCTTCGTGTCTCAAAAAAATATCCGAACACTATGGTTGACTACAGAATTCAGAAAAAAATATCTGGCAACGATGTTTTTTAGAAATTAGTATTCTGGCAACCTTCGTGTCTCAAAAAAATATCTGAACACTATGGTTGATTACAGAATTCAAAAAAAATATCTGACAACGATGTTTTTTAGAAATTAGTGATCTGGCAACCTTCGTGTCTCTAAAAAATATCCGAACACTATGGTTGATTACAGAATTCAAAAAAAAATATCTGACAACGATGTTTTTTAGAAATTAGTGATCTGGAACCTTCGTGTCTCTAAAAAATATCCGAACACTATGGTTGATTACAGAATTCAAAAAAAAATATCTGACAACGATGTTTTTTAGAAATTAGTGATCTGGCAACCTTCGTGTCTCTAAAAAATATCCGAACACTATGGTTGATTACAGAATTCAAAAAAAATATCTGACAACGATGTTTTTTAGAAATTAGTGATCTGGCAACCTTCGTGTCTCAAAAAAATATCCGAACACTATGGTTGATTACAGAATTCAAAAAAAATATCTGACAACGATGTTTTTTAGAAATTAGTGATCTGGCAACCTTCGTGTCTCTAAAAAATATCCGAACACTATGGTTGATTACAGAATTCAAAAAAAAATATCTGACAACGATGTTTTTTAGAAATTAGTGATCTGGCAACCTTCGTGTCTCTAAAAAATATCCGAACACTATGGTTGATTACAGAATTCAGAAAAAAATATCTGACAACGATGTTTTTTAGAAATTAGTGATCTGGCAACCTTCGTGTCTCTAAAAAATATCCGAACACTATGGTTGATTACAGAATTCAAAAAAAATATCTGACAACGATGTTTTTTAGAAATTAGTGATCTGGCAACCTTCGTGTCTCTAAAAAATATCCGAACACTATGCTTGATTACAGAATTCAAAAAAAATATCTGACAACGATGTTTTTTAGAAATTAGTGATCTGGCAACCTTCGTGTCTCTAAAAAATATCCGAACACTATGGTTGATTACAGAATTCAAAAAAAAATATCTGACAACGATGTTTTTTAGAAATTAGTGATCTGGCAACCTTCGTGTCTCTAAAAAATATCCGAACACTATGGTTGATTACAGAATTCAGAAAAAAATATCTGACAACGATGTTTTTTAGAAATTAGTGATCTGGCAACCTTCGTGTCTCTAAAAAATATCCGAACACTATGGTTGATTACAGAATTCAAAAAAAATATCTGACAACGATGTTTTTTAGAAATTAGTGATCTGGCAACCTTCGTGTCTCTAAAAAATATCCGAACACTATGGTTGATTACAGAATTCAAAAAAAATATCTGACAACGATGTTTTTTAGAAATTAGTGATCTGGCAACCTTCGTGTCTCTAAAAAATATCCGAACACTATGGTTGATTACAGAATTCAAAAAAAATATCTGACAACGATGTTTTTTAGAAATTAGTGATCTGGCAACCTTCGTGTCTCTAAAAAATATCCGAACACTATGGTTGATTACAGAATTCAGAAAAAAATATCTGACAACGATGTTTTTTAGAAATTAGTGATCTGGCAACCTTCGTGTCTCTAAAAAATATCCGAACACTATGGTTGATTACAGAATTCAAAAAAAATATCTGACAACGATGTTTTTTAGAAATTAGTGATCTGGCAACCTTCGTGTCTCAAAAAAATATCCGAACACTATGGTTGATTACAGAATTCAAAAAAAATATCTGACAACGATGTTTTTTAGAAATTAGTGATCTGGCAACCTTCGTGTCTCTAAAAAATATCCGAACACTATGGTTCATTACAGAATTCAGAAAAAAATATCTGACAACGATGTTTTTTAGAAATTAGTGATCTGGCAACCTTCGTGTCTCTAAAAAATATCCGAACACTATGGTTGATTACAGAATTCAAAAAAAATATCTGACAACGATGTTTTTTAGAAATTAGTGATCTGGCAACCTTCGTGTCTCAAAAAAATATCCGAACACTATGGTTGATTACAGAATTCAAAAAAAAATCTGACAACGATGTTTTTTAGAAATTAGTGATCTGGCAACCTTCGTGTCTCAAAAAAATATCCGAACACTATGGTTGATTACAGAATTCAAAAAAAAATATCTGACAACGATGTTTTTTAGAAATTAGTGATCTGGCAACCTTCGTGTCTCTAAAAAATATCCGAACACTATGGTTGATTACAGAATTCAAAAAAAAATATCTGACAACGATGTTTTTTAGAAATTAGTGATCTGGCAACCTTCGTGTCTCTAAAAAATATCCGAACACTATGGTTGACTACAGAATTCAAAAAAAATATCTGACAACGATGTTTTTTAGAAATTAGTGATCTGGCAACCTTCGTGTCTCTGAAAAATATCCGAACACTATGGTTGATTACAGAATTCAAAAAAAAATATCTGACAACGATGCTTTTTAGAAATTAGTGATCTGGCAACCTTCGTGTCTCTAAAAAATATCCGAACACTATGGTTGACTACAGAATTCAGAAAAAAATATCTGACAACGATGTTTTTAGAAATTAGTGATCTGGCAACCTTCGTGTCTCTAAAAAATATCCGAACACTATGGTTGATTACAGAATTCAAAAAAAATATCTGACAACGATGTTTTTTAGAAATTAGTGATCTGGCAACCTTCGTGTCTCTAAAAAATATCCGAACACTATGGTTCATTACAGAATTCAGAAAAAAATATCTGACAACGATGTTTTTTAGAAATTAGTGATCTGGCAACCTTCGTGTCTCTAAAAAATATCCGAACACTATGGTTGACTACAGAATTCAGAAAAAAATATCTGACAACGATGTTTTTTAGAAATTAGTGATCTGGCAACCTTCGTGTCTCTAAAAAATATCCGAACACTATGGTTGATTACAGAATTCAAAAAAAAATATCTGACAACGATGTTTTTTAGAAATTAGTGATCTGGCAACCTTCGTGTCTCTAAAAAATATCCGAAAACTATGGTTGACTACAGAATTCAGAAAAAAATATCTGACAACGATGTTTTTTAGAAATTAGTGATCTGGCAACCTTCGTGTCTCTAAAAAATATCCGAACACTATGGTTGATTACAGAATTCAGAAAAAAATATCTGACAACGATGTTTTTTAGAAATTAGTGATCTGGCAACCTTCGTGTCTCAAAAAAATATCCGAACACTATGGTTGATTACAGAATTCAAAAAAAAATATCTGACAACGATGTTTTTTAGAAATTAGTGATCTGGCAACCTTCGTGTCTCAAAAAAATATCCGAACACTATGGTTGATTACAGAATTCAAAAAAAAATATCTGACAACGATGTTTTTTAGAAATTAGTGATCTGGCAACCTTCGTGTCTCTAAAAAATATCCGAACACTATGGTTGATTACAGAATTCAAAAAAAAATATCTGACAACGATGTTTTTTAGAAATTAGTGATCTGGCAACCTTCGTGTCTCTAAAAAATATCCGAACACTATGGTTGACTACAGAATTCAAAAAAAATATCTGACAACGATGTTTTTTAGAAATTAGTGATCTGGCAACCTTCGTGTCTCTAAAAAATATCCGAACACTATGGTTGATTACAGAATTCAAAAAAAAATATCTGACAACGATGCTTTTTAGAAATTAGTGATCTGGCAACCTTCGTGTCTCTAAAAAATATCCGAACACTATGGTTGACTACAGAATTCAGAAAAAAATATCTGACAACGATGTTTTTAGAAATTAGTGATCTGGCAACCTTCGTGTCTCTAAAAAATATCCGAACACTATGGTTGATTACAGAATTCAAAAAAAAATATCTGACAACGATGTTTTTTAGAAATTAGTGATCTGGCAACCTTCGTGTCTCTAAAAAATATCCGAACACTATGGTTGATTACAGAATTCAGAAAAAAATATCTGACAACGATGTTTTTTAGAAATTAGTGATCTGGCAACCTTCGTGTCTCTAAAAAATATCCGAACACTATGGTTGATTACAGAATTCAAAAAAAAAATATCTGACAACGATGTTTTTTAGAAATTAGTGATCTGGCAACCTTCGTGTCTCTAAAAAATATCCGAACACTATGGTTGACTACAGAATTCAGAAAAAAATATCTGACAACGATGCTTTTTAGAAATTAGTGATCTGGCAACCTTCGTGTCTCTAAAAAATATCCGAACACTATGGTTGACTACAGAATTCAGAAAAAAATATATGACAACGATGTTTTTAGAAATTAGTGATCTGGCAACCTTCGTGTCTCTAAAAAATATCCGAACACTATGGTTGATTACAGAATTCAAAAAAAAATATCTGACAACGATGTTTTTTAGAAATTAGTGATCTGGCAACCTTCGTGTCTCTAAAAAATATCCGAACACTATGGTTGACTACAGAATTCAGAAAAAAATATCTGACAACGATGTTTTTTAGAAATTAGTGATCTGGCAACCTTCGTGTCTCTAAAAAATATCCGAACACTATGGTTGATTACAGAATTCAAAAAAAAAAATATCTGACAACGATGTTTTTTAGAAATTAGTGATCTGGCAACCTTCGTGTCTCAAAAAAATATCCGAACACTATGGTTGATTACAGAATTCAAAAAAAAATATCTGACAACGATGTTTTTTAGAAATTAGTGATCTGGCAACCTTCGTGTCTCTAAAAAATATCCGAACACTATGGTTGACTACAGAATTCAGAAAAAAATATCTGGCAACGATGTTTTTTAGAAATTAGTGATCTGGCAACCTTCGTGTCTCTAAAAAATATCCGAACACTATGGTTGATTACAGAATTCAAAAAAAAATATCTGACAACGATGTTTTTTAGAAATTAGTGATCTGGCAACCTTCGTGTCTCTAAAAAATATCCGAACACTATGGTTGACTACAGAATTCAGAAAAAAATATCTGGCAACGATGTTTTTTAGAAATTAGTATTCTGGCAACCTTCGTGTCTCAAAAAAATATCTGAACACTATGGTTGATTACAGAATTCAAAAAAAATATCTGACAACGATGTTTTTTAGAAATTAGTGATCTGGCAACCTTCGTGTCTCTAAAAAATATCCGAACACTATGGTTGATTACAGAATTCAAAAAAAATATCTGACAACGATGTTTTTTAGAAATTAGTGATCTGGCAACCTTCGTGTCTCAAAAAAATATCCGAACACTATGGTTGATTACAGAATTCAAAAAAAAAATATCTGACAACGATGTTTTTTAGAAATTAGTGATCTGGCAACCTTCGTGTCTCTAAAAAATATCCGAACACTATGGTTGACTACAGAATTCAGAAAAAAATATCTGGCAACGATGTTTTTTAGAAATTAGTATTCTGGCAACCTTCGTGTCTCAAAAAAATATCTGAACACTATGGTTGATTACAGAATTCAAAAAAAATATCTGACAACGATGTTTTTTAGAAATTAGTGATCTGGCAACCTTCGTGTCTCAAAAAAATATCCGAACACTATGGTTGATTACAGAATTCAAAAAAAATATCTGACAACGATGTTTTTTAGAAATTAGTGATCTGGCAACCTTCGTGTCTCAAAAAAATATCCGAACACTATGGTTGATTACAGAATTCAAAAAAAAATATCTGACAACGATGTTTTTTAGAAATTAGTGATCTGGCAACCTTCGTGTCTCAAAAAAATATCCGAACACTATGGTTGATTACAGAATTCAAAAAAAAATATCTGACAACGATGTTTTTTAGAAATTAGTGATCTGGCAACCTTCGTGTCTCTAAAAAATATCCGAATACTATGGTTGATTACAGAATTCAAAAAAAATATCTGACAACGATGTTTTTTAGAAATTAGTGATCTGGCAACCTTCGTGTCTCAAAAAAATATCCGAACACTATGGTTGACTACAGAATTCAGAAAAAAATATCTGGCAACGATGTTTTTTAGAAATTAGTATTCTGGCAACCTTCGTGTCTCAAAAAAATATCTGAACACTATGGTTGATTACAGAATTCAAAAAAAATATCTGACAACGATGTTTTTTAGAAATTAGTGATCTGGCAACCTTCGTGTCTCAAAAAAATATCCGAACACTATGGTTGATTACAGAATTCAAAAAAAAATATCTGACAACGATGTTTTTTAGAAATTAGTGATCTGGCAACCTTCGTGTCTCAAAAAAATATCCGAACACTATGGTTGATTACAGAATTCAAAAAAAAATATCTGACAACGATGTTTTTTAGAAATTAGTGATCTGGCAACCTTCGTGTCTCTAAAAAATATCCGAACACTATGGTTGATTACAGAATTCAAAAAAAATATCTGACAACGATGTTTTTTAGAAATTAGTGATCTGGCAACCTTCGTGTCTCAAAAAAATATCCGAACACTATGGTTGACTACAGAATTCAGAAAAAAATATCTGGCAACGATGTTTTTTAGAAATTAGTATTCTGGCAACCTTCGTGTCTCAAAAAAATATCCGAACACTATGGTTGATTACAGAATTCAAAAAAAAAATATCTGACAACGATGTTTTTTAGAAATTAGTGATCTGGCAACCTTCGTGTCTCTAAAAAATATCCGAACACTATGGTTGATTACAGAATTCAAAAAAAATATCTGACAACGATGTTTTTTAGAAATTAGTGATCTGGCAACCTTCGTGTCTCAAAAAAATATCCGAACACTATGGTTGATTACAGAATTCAAAAAAAATATCTGACAACGATGTTTTTTAGAAATTAGTGATCTGGCAACCTTCGTGTCTCTAAAAAATATCCGAACACTATGGTTGATTACAGAATTCAAAAAAAATATCTGACAACGATGTTTTTTAGAAATTAGTGATCTGGCAACCTTCGTGTCTCAAAAAAATATCCGAACACTATGGTTGATTACAGAATTCAAAAAAAAATATCTGACAACGATGTTTTTTAGAAATTAGTGATCTGGCAACCTTCGTGTCTCAAAAAAATATCCGAACACTATGGTTGATTACAGAATTCAAAAAAAAATATCTGACAACGATGTTTTTTAGAAATTAGTGATCTGGCAACCTTCGTGTCTCTAAAAAATATCCGAACACTATGGTTGATTACAGAATTCAAAAAAAATATCTGACAACGATGTTTTTTAGAAATTAGTGATCTGGCAACCTTCGTGTCTCAAAAAAATATCCGAACACTATGGTTGATTACAGAATTCAAAAAAAAATATCTGACAACGATGTTTTTTAGAAATTAGTGATCTGGCAACCTTCGTGTCTCAAAAAAATATCCGAACACTATGGTTGATTACAGAATTCAAAAAAAAATATCTGACAACGATGTTTTTTAGAAATTAGTGATCTGGCAACCTTCGTGTCTCAAAAAAATATCCGAACACTATGGTTGATTACAGAATTCAAAAAAAATATCTGACAACGATGTTTTTTAGAAATTAGTGATCTGGCAACCTTCGTGTCTCTAAAAAATATCTGAACACTATGGTTGATTACAGAATTCAAAAAAAAATATCTGACAACGATGTTTTTTAGAAATTAGTGATCTGGCAACCTTCGTGTCTCTAAAAAATATCCGAACACTATGGTTGACTACAGAATTCAGAAAAAAATATCTGGCAACGATGTTTTTTAGAAATTAGTATTCTGGCAACCTTCGTGTCTCAAAAAAATATCTGAACACTATGGTTGATTACAGAATTCAAAAAAAATATCTGACAACGATGTTTTTTAGAAATTAGTGATCTGGCAACCTTCGTGTCTCTAAAAAATATCCGAACACTATGGTTGATTACAGAATTCAAAAAAAAATATCTGACAACGATGTTTTTTAGAAATTAGTGATCTGGCAACCTTCGTGTCTCTAAAAAATATCCGAACACTATGGTTGACTACAGAATTCAGAAAAAAATATCTGGCAACGATGTTTTTTAGAAATTAGTATTCTGGCAACCTTCGTGTCTCAAAAAAATATCTGAACACTATGGTTGATTACAGAATTCAAAAAAAATATCTGACAACGATGTTTTTTAGAAATTAGTGATCTGGCAACCTTCGTGTCTCAAAAAAATATCCGAACACTATGGTTGATTACAGAATTCAAAAAAAAATATCTGACAACGATGTTTTTTAGAAATTAGTGATCTGGCAACCTTCGTGTCTCTAAAAAATATCCGAACACTATGGTTGATTACAGAATTAAAAAAAAAATATCTGACAACGATGTTTTTTAGAAATTAGTGATCTGGCAACCTTCGTGTCTCTAAAAAATATCCGAACACTATGGTTGATTACAGAATTCAAAAAAAATATCTGACAACGATGTTTTTTAGAAATTAGTGATCTGGCAACCTTCGTGTCTCTAAAAAATATCCGAACACTATGGTTGATTACAGAATTCAAAAAAAAATATCTGACAACGATGTTTTTTAGAAATTAGTGATCTGGCAACCTTCGTGTCTCTAAAAAATATCCGAACACTATGGTTGATTACAGAATTCAGAAAAAATATCTGACAACGATGTTTTTTAGAAATTAGTGATCTGGCAACCTTCGTGTCTCTAAAAAATATCCGAACACTATGGTTGATTACAGAATTCAAAAAAAAATATCTGACAACGATGTTTTTTAGAAATTAGTGATCTGGCAACCTTCGTGTCTCTAAAAAATATCCGAACACTATGGTTGATTACAGAATTCAAAAAAAAATATCTGACAACGATGTTTTTTAGAAATTAGTGATCTGGCAACCTTCGTGTCTTTAAAAAATATCCGAACACTATGGTTGATTACAGAATTCAAAAAAAAATATCTGGCAACGATGTTTTTTAGAAATTAGTATTCTGGCAACCTTCGTGTCTCAAAAAAATATCTGAACACTATGGTTGACTACAGAATTCAGAAAAGATATCTGGCAATGATGTTTTTTTAAAAATTAATGATCTGGCAACCTTCGTGTCTCAAAAAATATCCGAACACTAGGTTGTTCACAGAATTCTGGGAAAAAAATCTGGCAACGATGTTTTTTAGAAATTAGTGATCTGGCAACCTTCGTGTCTAAAAAAAATCCGAACTAGTGTTCGGATTTCATGGTTGATTACAGAATTTAGGAAAAAATCTGGCAACGATGTTTTTTGGAATATAGTGATCTGCAACCTGAGTACACGAAGGTTGCCAGATCATTAATAACCACTGGTATATATGCTTTATTTTATTCCCATTGTTATACTATAACTATAGTTTTATCTCTCTATACAAGGGGTACGCCAGTTACATAGACATTTCCAGGGGGTACGTGAAGCATAAAACTTTGATAACCACTTATATATGTTTTATTTTATTTCAATTGTTATACTATAATTCTAGTTTTATCAATCTATACAAGGGGTACGCCAGTTTCATACACATTTTCAGATGGTACGTGAGGCATAAAAGTTTGAGAACCACTGCTCTAGAGTGAACCTTCGATTAACTAGTTCCTGAAGACTAAATTTTTAATGAATCTTATCGTGTTGCAGAATACTTTAAGAAGCAATATTAGTATATAATTCTATATTCTCAACGGAATGCATGAGACTATTGTAGAAGTATTTCGCTGTTTTTTTTTTAATTCTTTAACATATCGTTAAGATATTATCCGTGATATATAGTACATCCAAAGGACTTTCCAGTTCACGATTGAACGAAAGATAATTATTTCTATTAAATTACTGTATAAATCAGGTGGTAGTTTAAAATAAATTTCTTCTAATATCTCTATGAAATTTACCTTTGTCAATACGTCAGCCCGTGTGTTTGTCAAAACGTTGCATTCACCATATTTTCCCAATCCATGGTCGATCGCAGTAAACAGACAGTGTAATAAGTTATAAAAAAACAACATCATCTTTCCCTTGTAAGGAAGAGAAAACATGAAAATCATTTTTCCACTATATTTTCCAAAACACGAGGAACGAGATTAAGCGAGCTGTATGTCATTGGAAAGTTTATAAAGGATATACTATAACTATAGTTTACAGGTTATAAAAAATGTTATCTACCATGATTTCTTCCTCCGTAAAAATGCTAACTATGATAACTATTGTTTCAATATATCTTTTAAACGAAAGTTGGTTGTTGGTTGGTTATTTCAGCTCTGAGCGGTACTTTTTTGCACATCATAGGCTAAATGGCCAGGTCACAAGGACCCCGAAGGCTGAGAGAAGGTTGAGGGAGGGGACCCACTGCAACAGCTGTTGGGAAATAGATGGTAACTTCCCGTCAAGGCCATCCAGCGTGTTCCGACGGACGGCGGCCTTTCCAAGCCCATTGGTGTCCTTACTGACCGTGGGCAGCACGGGGAGTTTTGCGGTGATAAATCTCAACGCTGACCAAGCTGGGACTCGAACTGAGTTATACGCGTAATCAAAATATGCAAAATGGAAAGTGTCACAAGTTATGAAGCATTTTCTCCCATTCTTCCTCCCAAAAATTTTAGAAATTCTAAACTATCGTTTTACTGTATTTCTCAAAGCGAAAGGCCGAAATTAACGAGTTATGGGTCAAATGAAAGCTTGTGACCTGGGGAATGTCACATAAAAAAATATCCCCATGCTTTTTTTTATCCCGAAAGAGTGGGATATATGAAAATACTGGTTTCAATATATATTCCGAACGTGAGGGCCGACAGTGGGTCAAATTATTTTTCAAATGAAAGCTATGAATTTGTCATGCCCAATCCCCGTGCTATCTTGTGGATGGTACACTTTAGGAAGAAATTAAAAAAGGTATAAAATGTGTTGCGTTTCTACAGATCGGCAAATCCATATAATATTGTGATCGATTTCATAGCTGCAATTCGAGATAGTGGTAGCCCTTTTTCTCTGACCAAATGGCATCGTTGGTTGGGTTGGGTTGTTTTACCTCTGAGCGGCACTTTTTTGCACACCATGGGCTAAATAGCCAGGTCACAAGGACCCCGAAGGCTCAGAGAAGGTTGGGGGAGGGGACCCACTGGAACAGCTGTTGGGAGACAGATGGTAGCCTCTAGTCAAGGCCATCCAGCGTGTTCTTTAACGTGCACAGGGTATGGCTCTCCCGCACACGGAGCCACGGCTTAACGTCCCATCCGACGGACGGCGGCCTTTCCAAGCCCATCGGTGTCCCCTACTGACCGCGGGCAGGGCGGGGAATTTTGCGGAGATAAATCTCAACGCTGACCCAGCTGGGACTCGAACCTGGGAACTACAGATTACGAGCCTGGCGCGCTACCGACTGAGCCACTCCCGCCCCAATGGCATCGTTAATTGAAGTAAAGCTTCCAATACTGAGAACCAGGTACGGATATAGAAAACATTTCAGGGGCTGAGGGTCAACAAATACAATCGAGCCGAAAAAATGAAAAAAAAAAGGGAGGTGGGAAGAACTGGATTTCCAATGCAGTATCGTCCACCTGCCCTTTTAAGTAGCCACCCCGCCACTTTTAAGTAGGGTTAAAGATATTTCTTCCACTGGTAAATTATCTTCTTCAATAACAAGTCCAATTTCAGTCTTGATCACACTTTTTTATTTTAAGGGATATAAGAAATTCTTTTTGCGTTGTACGGGAATAATAATATATTACAATTAACCTGATTCGGATCTAAAAATAAATCGAGGTCGGAGACATATAATCGAGCTGGAAAAATGTAAAACCGGGACAAAACACTAATTTCCAATGAAGTGAAACGTTTCTCTCTCTTTTTAGCAGGGCTTTAAAATACTCGAAAAATGCACGAAATATCAATGAGAAAACAATAATAACAATTTTTTTTTCTATTATCCTTACCAGTATTCTGAAAGGGGTGGCCAGGCTCGTAATCTATACTTCCCAGGTTCGAGTCCCAGCTCCAAAGGGCGGGGGTGGCTCAGTCGGTAGCGCGCCAGGCTCGTAATCTGTAATTCCCAGGTTCGAGTCCCAGCTGGGTCAGCGTTGAGATTTATCTCCGCAAAAATTCCCCGCGCTGCCCACGGTCAGTAGGGGACACCGATGGGCTTGGTAAAGGCCGCCGTCCGTCGGATGGGACGTTAAGCCGTGGCCCCGTGTGCGGGAGAGAGCCATACCCTGTGCACGTTAAAGAACACGCTGGATGGCCTTGACGGGAGGCTACCATCTGTCTCCCAACAGCTGTTCCAGTGGGTCCCCTCCCCCAACCTTCTCTGAGCCTTCGGGGTCCTTGTGACCTGGCCATTTAGCCCATGGTGTGCAAAAAAGTGCCGCTCAGAGGTAAAACAACCCAATGTTAAAGAACACGCTGGATGGCCTTGACGGGAGGTCACCATCTGTCTCCCAACAGCTGTTCCAGTGGGTACCCTCCCCCAACCTTCTCTGAGCCTTCGGGGTCCTTGTGACCTGGCCATTTAGCCCATGGTGTGGAAAAAAGTGCCGCTCAGTGGTAAAACAACCCAGCTCCAAAATTTCATTTTTCAAGAGGATCATCCCACAATCTCCAGAGGCGTGTTATTCTTCTGGTTATGTTTAATTTCTTCTGCTAACTCTTAAGATTGCTGTTGTCGCTTAGGTTGGTGGTAACGCGTTGATTAGCAGCGACACTGCAATTTCTGGGGCCCGGATTCGTCCCAGCATGGTCTGTCTCAGCCTGATAATAGTTTTTCGGGTCTGGTGAAAAATTAAAAAAAAAAAAGTTTTAAACCATTTTGTTCACGAATAAGTTTTTTGTAGAACTTTTTTTGTAGAAGTTTTACTCTCCAGTTTACAGTCGCTCAAAAAAGTATCCTAACGCTATGGTTTATTACAGAATTCAGAAAATACCTGGCAACGTTTTTTTTTAGAAATTAGTGATCTGGCAACCTTCGTGTCACGTGACATGAAGGTTGCCATGTCACTAATTGGATCGTGTGAGCTCACAAAAACCTGGATCGTGTGGGCCCACTCACAGAAATATTGAGCGTGTGCAGTTACCGTTCACAGCAAACTGGAGCGGTTGCGGTTAATGTTCACAGCACATTGGATCGTGTGAGCTCACAAAGACCTAGATCGTGTGGGCTCACTCACGGAAATATTGAGCGTGTGCAGTTACCGTTCACAGCTGCAGTAACTGCACACGCTCCAGTTTGCTGTGAACGGTAACTGGAGCGTGTACAGTTGCTGTACACGCTCCAGATATTTTTCCTGAATTCTATAATCACGTGACACGAAGGTTGCCAGATCACTAATTTCTAAAAATATCGATGCCAAATATTTTTTCTGAATTCTGTAATCAACCGTAGAGTTCGGTTACTTTTTTGAGCGACTGTTCAATTCCTATTCAAATTATTACTTACGCCTAAGCAAAGTAAGTAGTTAAATCTAGGTACAAATATTTCGTTTAAATATATTTTATCAATTGTTGGCATGGACCAGTCATGTGCAAATATTTTTGGAGTCGTCATACGAGTCGTAAAAAATTTAAATGCGCCATATAATTCATTTCTGAAGCTGTAGCAGAAAAAAAAATAGTAAAGAGCAACTCTTTAATAAACGATATATTTTTAACTTAATAATTATGTTTTTAATAGATTTTCCAAAAAATAAGGTCCTTATTTTAACAACACTTAAGGTACTTAATAGTCTAAAAGTACAACCAAATGGTTTGAAAATATTTTATACGGAAATTTGAATATATTAATCCCCCCTCATTAAAAAATCCCCCTATCAAAAGTTCCGTCCCCCTTTATTAAAATTCCCTCCCCCTAATTAAGAAAACCCATCAAAAGTTCCCTTTATTAAAACTCCCCAGATCCCAAACTACCTTGGTATCCGCGTTCATTTGCAACTAAACTTTGAATGGCAACGATCAGAATGGCTGATGCAATTCTGTAAATAATTACAAAACTAAACTTTTTTGAATGGCAACGCTCACCCCGTCTCAGAATGGATGATGCAATCCTCAGAATATTTACAAGACCCCAGTATTTTGCGAATTCGACCTTCACTAGAAGAAGGACTATCCCGCAGTAACTGTTTTAAAAGACTGTCCTGCAGAAAATGAAAAAATGCTATTGGGTAAAAAAATTATTAAAAAATTAATAAAAGGAAAACGGCAAAAAATCTGATTTAAAAACATTTGTAATTATTAAAAATATTAGGGGTAATATGGTCTGGTGACTTGTATGGGCGACATAAAAGACCCGTGTTCGGAACCTCACCCCGGACCACGTTTTACTGTCAGATTGTTTGAACAAAAGTCCTGCGATATTAAAAATTATTATTCCAAACGGGGAATCACAAGGGTTTTATTGACGGATGAATCTTGGATCACCCACTGTGCTGCTTCCATATCAGGCGCACTGTCTTACATCGTGAAAACCCACTGGCACTCTTTATCGTAGTCTTCGGACTCGAAATTTTTCCAAGTCCAGAGACGGTTCTCCGCATTCCCAATTCTACCCTTTAAGATAGGTCAGCGTTTCAATGTACCCAATGTAGACAAACAATTTTGAAATTACGCGCCCTAAACCTCCAAGTGCTGAGATTATTAAAATTAGTCTCTATCGGGTTGATGCCGTCAGATATCTTCCGCCTCAGGACTTGTCTTGGAAAGTGGTTTTACATTTGTCTCAATTACTCTCCGTAAGTATATCCATTACGCGACATGGTTTAAAAATACTTATTACTGCTGTATCCTCAGTACATGATGCAAACTCCTAGGAAGTAACGCTACTCGAAGAAAAATCAGCTATGGGAGTAATCATTTTTTTTAAAAATCTACAAACGCTCTTACAGTTTCACACGTTTCTGCTTGTGTAAAAAACTTTAGTTTATAATAATAATATCTTTATTAAGCCTTAGTATGGTAATATACATAGATTACCCCGCTAAGCCTTATGGCTTGTCAGCAGGATTCCAACACGAATGCGTGTTAATAGGGGGCAATAGTCAAATACACTAACCAACTATAAAAAACAATACATAAGTCTCATGCGATCGTACCCTCTCAACTTAACTGAGCTAATTCACCAAAATTCAACTGGACTGATAGTCAAAATTTAGCAAATACTTCAACGATTATATCAGTATATCTATGGAACAAGCTACACGAGAAAGCTTTGCATAATAATCCGCCTAACTATGCTCTGACATATATGCTCTGATCGGGCCTGAAAATTCTGTACGTATGTCAATGTTCTCACGTAGAGCGTACGAGAAGCAACAAACAAAAGCCCCTACTATCATTGTCACGTGATCTGCCGAAATGCAGGGAGACGCGCGCAGCAACAGGCAACCGGTGATAAAGGTCACTGGGGCACTCGCGCTGACCTATGGGACAGCAGTGGAAACAGATAAAGGAATTAGATATGGTTCGACCTACTTTGAGAAGAGCACTTGCTCTGTGCTTTATCTTCCCCAAATCTAATGAGAAAGTTAAATAATGACATGACGAAATGCCAAATAAGGAATTCTTCTGCCGATAGATTAGCTTCTCGATAAGAATCTATGAAATTCAAAGTTCCAAGGGAGAATGCTGTGTTCCGTATTATTGTGAATGCAATCATACCGATTCCTTGCAGATGGCTGTCCTTTAGGTTATGAAATATAGCTGGAATTGGAGAAGTGCTAGGGGAAGAAGACTATATCCATGCAAACAGGCATTCAGAATGAAAAACTGATTGCAAGTTTGCTTCACTGTCATGGAGATAAACTCGTTATATGGCTTAATCTTCAGATGCATGTTTCTTCATAGAATCGTAAACTCTCAATATCTATGCATTTCCTCACACATCTCGCAAGATAATTAAAGTAACTTGCTCAATCACTGATTCATCTTCCCTATGTGTATATTTTCTTCCATAGCACCATTTGCCGAAAAAGGTAAAATCGCAAGCATCGTCTGAGACAGATTATTATTTTTTCCATATATCTGCTTACGTTGAAAATCTCACAATAGCCTATTCAGTACTTTACCCACGATGCAGCTATAAGTTACGATAGCCAGCAGATTAAAAGATTTATCTCATAGACTGTAGGTTAGTTACTTCTAAGAAACCTTGAGATCCATGGTAAGACATGAGTGTTGCTGAGCACCTATGTCGTTGAAAGGTAACCACTATGACAAATAGTTGCATATATTTTTAAAGCTACACTGATTTCGAAGTCACTAAGATTATGCAATCAATAGAGATTTACACTGAGGATGTCTATATTTTCCCTCTCATGCTCTTTTCAGGGTTATATTTCTATAGTTCCCTACTACGTTTCAATAAAGCGGGCAAGTAAACTGCGTGTATAAGGTCGAAGGTGGTTAGTTTTAGCGGCAAGCACACGTTTTTTCGACAATGATATGGTGTTTCACTACACGAGGAAATCTAACACACACATTTTCATGTCTAAGAATCGGTTTGGTTATTTTTCCTGCATGAGAATATTTCTGCACAAGTGTGGAATTCTTAGAACAAGTGGTACTATGTTCGTGTGAAAGTGGTTCTGGCAAGCACACGTTTTTTGATATTGTTATGTATCCTGTTTGGAAATCTTAAAGAACACTGTCTATAGAAAGCAGTATTACCCCAGTAAGCTAGTGCTAATTACTTCTCGATTCTGAGGGCACCCATAACTGATAGAATATACTTTGCGTTTCAAATGTTTTCCGGGTTGGGTTGGGTTGTTTTACCTCTGAACGGCACTTTTTTGCACACCATGGGCTAAATGGCCAGGTCACATGGACCCCGAAGGCTCAGAGAAGGTTGGGGGAGGGGACCCACTTGAACAGCTGTTGGGAGACAGATGGTAGCCTCCCGTCAAGCCCATCCAGCGTGTTCTTTAACATGCATAAGGTATGGCTCTCCCGCACACGGGGCCACGACTTAACGTCCCATCCGATGGACGGCGACCTTTCCAAGCCCATCGGTGTCCCCTACTGACCGTGGGCAGGGCGGGGAATTTTTGCGGAGATAAATCTCAACGCTGACCCAGCCGGGACTCGAACCTGGGAACTACAGATTACGAGCCTGGCGCGCTACTGAGTAAGCCATCCCCGCCCCGAAGTTTTCCGGACCTAATGTATAAAGCGCCAAGTCTTTCAAAGGTTATTTTACACTTCAAAGACTCATCAAGACAATCAATATTGCAGAAGTAAGATTGAAAAGGAGAAGCGAAAGAAAAGCACCCTACCCAGCATTCCCACATTAAAAGAAAACGTAACGTAAGCATTCATCGCCTCAAAACAGCTAAGACAGAGGGCGCCATGTGACAGCAAGAAGAATACAAGGAGTAACAATTGTTTAAACACAAGTATTCATTTTTAAGTATTAGGTATTTCTTAAAACAACGTTCATTTCTAGTGAAGATGGAACATTCACTTTTTGTGCAAGCATGTGAATATTACATTTCAGTTTTATGTGAAATTCACTTTTCTGAACGTGGGTGAAATCGCTTCAATGGAGTGAACTAAAGTGAAATCCTCACACAGGACAAGGCAATCACGTTGGAAATAGGTGATAAATCTTCGAGATCAATAGCTGAAGGTTGGCTAGAAAGTTGGAGGGAGGAGACTGAGGTAGAAGGGTTGGACCGGTAGCGGGCAGCGGTGGGTTGAACCAGTATTTCCAGCGATGCTATTTATTGGTGAATTATCAGTACTACCAGAGTTGTAAGAGCTGGTGCAAGGTGAATGCAAACCGGTTCATACATATATCGTGTCTGCTTCTTCATATACTATTCTTTCGAGCACAAACGTAAAAAAAAACGGTAAATAAGAGTTTTTCGGCGTTTTGGGCATTTAACCAACGCCATCTATCGGGTACAGGAATCGTCAAAATTAAGAAACAAAAATGTCTTTACTAGTAACGGGGAAATCTATGAACAATACTAGAAAAATGACTGTCCATAACATTTAAATTAATGTTTTTCAAAGTATTTTCTTGTTACGAGGCATCTGACAGAAAACGAAAGACAGGCGTGCTCAATATTCAAACGTGTTGAAAAATACTTACTGAAATATGAGTATTCAAAATCAAGAGAAGAATGGCATTATACTTGGATGTCTTTCTAAATGTAAGTCTCTATGCACACATGAGTGCGATGGACTAAGTTTTTCTTCATATTTTGTCGCATGCTTGTTTCGTCTCTGTAATTGTATGTTTGTGCGTGCGTGCATTGCATGTCCATGTGTGCATTGCGTGTGTGCGTGTGCATATGGTTATGTTTTCATGTTTGTTTCTGTGAATGTGTTTGTTTGTGAATCGTGTGTTCTAAACATGTTATCTATCTGTCAGTTGCTTGCTACAGAAGAAGCTAACAATTTAAATCGAGATGATTTCTTTCAAAGCCATCACTCACATCAAATCTACAACATTATTACTCTAATATCGTACAGTATTCAGTTAGTCATTCTTTTACATTTCCCGATTCAGTTCAGTAGAACAATGAAACAGCATTGCGGGAAAAATCTTTTATTCATACACTAAGAAATTATAATGACGACCGGTCCAACCCTTCTACCTCAGTCTCCTCCCCCAACCTTCTAGCCAACCTTCAGCTATTGATCTCGAAGATTTATCACCTATTTCCAACGTGAGTGCCTTGTCCTGTGTGAGGATTTCACTGTAGTTCACTCCATTGGAGCGATTTCACCCATGTTCAGAAAAGTGAATTTCACATACAACCGAAATGTAATATTCACATGCTTGCACAAAAAGTGAATGTTCCATCTTCACTAGAAATAAACGTTGTTTTAAGAAATACCTAATACTTAAAAATGAATACTTGTGTTTAAACTATTGTTACTCCTTGTATTCTTCTTGCTGTCACATGGCGCCCTCTGTCTTAGCTGTTTTGAGGCGATGAATGCTTACGTTTTCTTTTAATGTGGGAATGCTGGGTAGGGTGCTTTTCTTTCGCTTCTCCTTTTCAATCTTACTTCTGCAATATTGATTGTCTTGATGAGTCTTTGAAGTGTGAAATAACCTTTGAAAGACTTGGCGCTTTATACGTTAGGTCCGGAAAACGTTTGAAACGCAAAGTATTGTCTATCAGTTATGGGTGCCCTCAGAATCGAGAAGTAATTAGTACTAGCTTACTGGAGTAATGCTGCTTTCTATAGACAGTGTTTTTTAAGATTTCCAAACAGAATACATAACAATATCAAAAAACGTGTGCTTGCCAGAACCACTTTCACACGAACATAGTACCACTTATTCTAAGAATTCCACACTTGTGCAGAAATATTTTCATGCAGGAAAAATACCTAAACCGATTCGTAGACATGAAAATGTGTGTGTTAGATTTCCTCGTGTAGTGAAACACCATATCATTGTCGAAAAAACGTGTGTTGCCGCTAAAACTAACCACCTTCGCCCTTATACACGCAGTTTACTTGCCCGCTTTATTGAAACGTAGTAGGGAACTATAGAAATACACACAGAACCCTGAAAAGAGCATGAGAGAGAAAATATAGACATCCTCAGTGCAAATCTCTATCGATTGCATAATCTTAGTGACTTCGAAATCAGTGTATCTTTAAAAATATATGCAACTATTTGTCATAGTGGTTACCTTTCATACGACATAGGTGCTCAGCAACCCTCATGTCTTACTATGGATCTCTAGGTTTCTTAGAAGTAACTAACCTACTGTCTGTGAGACAAATCTTTTAATCTGCTGGCTATCGTAACTTAAAGCTACATCGTGGGTAAAGTACTGAATAGGCTATTGTGAGATTTTCAACGTAAGCAGATATATGGAAAAAAAATAATAATCTGTCTCAGACGATGCTTGCGATTTTACCTTTTTCGGCAAATGGTGCTATGGAAGAAAATATACACATAGGGAAGGTGAATCAGTGATTGAGCAAGTTACTTTAATTATCTTGCGAGATGTGTGAGGAAATGCATAGATATTGAGAGTTTACGATTCTATGAAGAAACATGCATCTGAAGATTAAGCTATATAACGAGTTTATCTCTATGACAGTGATGCAAACTTGCAATCAGTTTTTCATTCTAAATGCCTGTTTGCATGGATATAGTCTTCTTCCCCTAGCGCTTCTCCAATTCCAGTTATATTTCATAACCTAAAGGACAGCCATCTGCAAGGAATCGGTATGATTGCATTCACAATAATACGGAACACAGCATTCTCCCTTGGAACTTTGAATTTCATAGATTCTTATCGAGAAGCTAATCTATCGGCAGAAGAATTCCTTATTTGGCATTTCGTCATGTCATTATTTAACTTTCTCATTAGATTTGGGGAAGATAAAGCACAGAGCAAGTGCTCTTCTCAAAGTAAGTCGAACCATATCAAATTCCTTTATCTGTTTCCACTGCTGTCCCATAGGTCAGCGCGAGTGCCCTAGTGACCTTTATCACCGGTTGCCTGTTGCTGCGCGCGTCTCCCTGCATTTCGGAAGATCACGTGACAATGATAGTAGGGGCTTTTGTTTGTTGCTTCTCGTACGCTCTACGTGAGAACATTGGCATACGTACAGAATTTTCAGGCCCGATCAGAGCATATATGTCAGAGCATAGTTAGGCGGATTATTATGTTGGCTGCAAAGCTTTCTCGTGTGGCTTGTTCCATAGATATACTGATATAATCGTTGAAGTATTTGTTAAATTTTGGCTATCAGTCCAGTTGAATTTTGGTGAATTAGCTCAGTTAAGTTGAGAGGGTACAATCGCATGAGACTTATGTATTGTTTTTTATAGTTGGTTAGTGTATTTGACTATTGCCCCCTATTAACACGCATTCGTGTTGGAATCCTGCTGACAAGCCATAAGGCTTAGCGGGGTAATCTATGTATATTACCATACTAAGGCTTAATAAAGATGTTATTATTATTATAAACTAAAGTTTTTGACACAAGCGGAAAGGTGTGAAACTGTAAGAGCGTTTGTAGAATTTAAAAAAAAATGATTACTCCCATAGCTGATTTTTTTCGAGTAGCGTTACTTCCTAGGAGTTTGCATCATGTACTGAGGATACAGCAGTAATAAGTATTTTTAAACCATGTCGCGTAACGGATATACTTACGGAGAGTAATGAATTGATACAAACGTAAAACTACTTTCCAAGACAAGTCCTGACGCGGAAGCATAGATATCTAACGGCATCATCCTGATAGACTAATTTTAATAAGCTCAGCACTTGGAGGTTTAGGGCGCGTAATTTCAAACTTGTTTGTCTACATTGGGTACATTGAAACGCTGACCTATCATAAAGGGTAGAATTGTGATTGCGGAGAACCGTCTCTGGACTTGGAAAAATTTCGAGTCCGAAGACTACGATAAAGAGTGCCAGTGGGTTTTCACGATGTAAGACAGTGTGCCTGATACGGTAGCAGCGCAGGGGGTGATCCGAGATTCATTCGTCAATAAAACCCTTATGATTCCCCGTTTGGAATAATATTTTTTAATTTCGCAGGACTTTTGTTAAAACGTGGTCCGGGGTGAGGTTCCGAACACTGGTCTTTTAGGTCACCAGACCATTTTACCTCTCAATATTTTTTCATAGTTACGAATAAAATCAGTTTTTTTTCGTTTTTGTTCATTTTTTATCCAGTAGCATTTTTCATCTTCTGCGGGACAGTCTTTTAAAACATTTACTGCAGGGTAGTCCTTAAAAAGGGCGGAACTGTTAATGAGAGGGGTTTTAATGAAGGGGTGGAGTAAAAATTGAGGCTTTGTAATCATTCTGAGGATTGCATCAGCCATTCTGAGCATTGCCATTCAAAATAGTTTAGTGGACTTGTAAAAGGATTGATAGAAACCATGGGAGTTTGTGATCATGAAGTTTTAATAAAGGGAAGTTTTGATAAGGGTTTTTTTTAATGAGGGGGACGGTAGATTTGATGTGTTTAATTAATAAGTAATAAATACATGGAATATACAACTTTGGGAGTTGATTTTCTGTGAGGGGCTGCCACCGAAAGTTTTGCAATTATTTTGAGACTTGCATCAGCCATTCTGATTGTTGCCACCCAAAGTTTAGTTGGACTTGGCAAAATGAATGTGGATACCAAAGGAGTTTGTGATCTGGGGAGTTTAATAAAGGGAACTTTTGATAAGGGTTTTTTTTAATAAAGGGGAGGGAATTTTAATAAAGGGGTGATTTAATGAGGGGGAACTTTTGATATGGGGTTTTTTTTAATGAGGGGGAGTCAAAAATTGGAAAAATTACGATTAAAATAGAGGGTTTTTCTAAAAAAAAATAATAATCAACCTATACACTAGATGGCGCCACGGGTTTTTCATAAAGGGGAGGGAACTTTTGATAAGAGGGGTTTTAATGAGGGGGAGTCAAAAATTGGAAAAATTACGACTAAAATAGAGGGTTTTTCTAAAAATAGTACTCAACCTATACACTAGATGGCGCCACGGGTTAAAAATGGGGGGGGAGTCGAAAATCGGTAAATTATAGCTAAAATAGTTTTTTCTAAAAAATAGTACTCATCACAGTCACTAGATGGCGCCGTGGGTTAAACGGCGAGGGAAGGGGTTTTTTTAATAAAGGGGGTTAATTCATTTTTAATTATAAATATTAATAAGGGGGTGTGGCCGGAAGTGGGCGTGGTCGGTGACGTCGTAGGGGAAAGCACAGTGCGTGGGAGTGACATGGACTGGGAACAAACTACTAGATTAACTGTCAACAAGTGGTGGTCTTTCCTTTCCAGCACGTTGTGTAAATGTTCTGTCCATTCACACCACACCTTTACTACAGAGGCCTTCCAACAATAGCTGCGGTTGACGAGATGTTAGCACCACCTTCCTCGATCATTCCCCATTCAAACTCCAAATGGACTTAGAACCGAAACGCCCTGTCGTTCTGGCAAGGTGCTGCGGTACGCATCCACTCGTGGAGACAGAGTTGGTCATAATGATCTGGCCACAAGTGTATTAAATGTTCTTAAGATGTTCGTACATAAACATCCGTCCTTGGCAAAATAAAAAGCGTTTAAATTAAATCGAGTTGCCAGCATCTTACCACAAATGGTTAGTTCTGTTTAGAGGCCCTACATAGGTAGAGGTTGGCCACTTCAAAATTGGACGCCATGTTTTGTCGTCACTCGGATTGTTTAGCGTGCATAGCTGAATAGTATTGCACGGTACTTATGGATTCCGGAAAAGGGTAGGGTAATATTTGACAGTGATTTCAGTGTTCATGATTGGAAGCACTTTAGAAAACGGTTAAAAAAGAAAAAGTAAATTTTTAGGGTTTTTAAAAAAAAAAGATATAAATTCGCTTTTTTTGTCTGTCCATTTGTAGACATTGAACTTTTTTGTTATTACAGATAAATAAAAAATTCTTTTTGTGTTAGACAGGAATTAATGATATATTACGATATGCATTTTTTGAATCTCCAAAAAGTTATAACTGCGCCATCTAACGGTGGGAAAAGTTGAATATTCCAAACGATGTAGTTATGTTAGAAGTTTAAAATTTTGGTGTTGAAATGTGAAGATTACGAAGTTACCATTGGCAACAAATCACTTGACCCTTTAGACCCAGTGGGGAGGTGAATGCAACTTTTTTTTTGGTTTTAGCAGAAAAGTGTGTTTTTAGAGATAAATTAAAAATTCTTTTTGGGTTGGAAAGGTATTGAAGAAATATTACAATTTGCATTTTGCGAATTTCCCAAAAGCCATAATTACGCCCTCTAACGGTGGAAAAAATCGAAAAATCCCAAAATTTGAAACGAATATTGCAAACGATGTAGTTATGCTAGAAATTTAAAATTTTGATGGTGGAATGTGACAGTCTTGAAAATTCCATTGACAACAATGATGTAAACCTAAGTCCAAGGTAGGTAAGAAATGGAACGGTTTTGTTTTAAAAGATAATTGGAAATCTCTTTTTTAGTTGGTTACCGATGAAATGTAATTTGCATTTTCTTAGGTAGTTTTAATTTATATCATTAGAGACATATCGAAACTGCAAAACTTTTAACGAATGTTTCAAGTGATCTGTTTATGATAGAAATTTGGGCGTGTAGAGTTCTGTTATGGTAGAAATTCCACTGACAGCAATGATCTGCCCACTATTTTCAGATGAGCGAGAGAAAAGCAACTTTTTAAATTTAAGACAAATATTTTTGTTTTATAATTACTAATAAAATATTACTATGTGCATTTCCCATCATACATTAAAAAATAAATAACCCCTGAAGAAGCTGCTTGTACAGAGGACTGACAGGAGTCTGTTAATTTATACGCCCTAGTAGAAGATCCATGAGAATGGCGGGACCCCAGGAGAAAAACAACACGAACATCCATAATTAAAACTTTTAAGGAGTGAAAAAGTAGGCAAAGGAAGAACATCATTCTCTTTGGAAATGATATTCCCATATGCGCCAGAAACGATATGCATTCTTCTAGTTATTTTACTCTCAGTACCCTATGACAGTGGAAATTCGAACTACTGTTTAATCAATAAAATGAATTATTATTTTTGTAATATTTTATTAATACCTGTAATGTGCAAAAAAAAGTTTTTCATTTATCTCTTACAGCAGAAAAGTTGCATTTTACCAACGGGATAAATCATTACTATTAGTGTAAACCACTTGATCGTTATACTCTATGAAAGTTTCTAGCAAAAAATAGATCGTTTGTAATATTTATTTAAAGATTTGGTATTTTTCCGCTACTAGAGGTCTCCTTTCGAGTTTTTATTTACCGCCTTTAGCACGTGGCCGAGTGGTTAGCACGTTTGGCTACTGATCTAAGGGACCTGGGTTCGAGCCCCGGAATTTAGGCATGGATGTGTGTGTCGTTTTTCTGCTGAGGTCCTGCCATCCTCTCAGATCTCCTACTGTGGCATATAAATTGACAGGCTCCTGTCAGACCTCTGTGGCAAGCAGCTGCTTGAGGGGGTATTTATTTTTATTTTAAATATTTATATTTTTGTGGAAAAGAAATTCTCCTAAATACGCGATTCCAACCCGCATCTCTCCAGAAACATGTCAGAGTATTCTAACCTGTTGAACTAACGCCGGCTTTTTCCACAAAAACATTTACTGATCTATATTCTACAGGTAACGCTGAGATTATCAAATATTATTTAAATCATTAATAACGCTAAAAAGCGTGATGTGATTTCATTATTTCCATCTTACTCAGAGCACTAAAAAAGAAATATTTGCCACCCAAGATCATAGATGACGTCAAAAAGAGGCGCCCAAAATTCACGATAGTAATAGTCATTAGTGGAAAAAAGACTGAGATGGCGTTAGTTCAACAGGTTAAAAATACCCTAGGATGTTTCTGGAGAGATGCGGGTTCGAATCACGATTGTCGGCGAATTTTTTTCCACAAAAACATTTATTGATTTATAGACGTTCAAACGTTTACAGGTTTTGCTAGTGCCTGTAAAACAAAAAATTATATATAGTTGCGTTTATCTCTTTAAAAAAAGTTTCGTTTTTGGACCCCTTTTGGCTAAGACGGCAAAGTTTTGTTGTCATTGTAAACTTTCTGACTATAAAACCCTACTACCAAAATTTCAGATTTTCAGTGTAGTTTGTAATATTCGTTTTAAATTTTAGCATTTTCCATCCTTTCCCATCGCTAGAGGGCGCTATTAAAGCTATTGAAAATTTTCAAAATTGCGAATCGCAATATTTGTTCGACACCTATCCAACCCAAAAAGAATTTTTCACTTGGCTCTAAAAGTAAAAAAATTGATTGTCTATAGACGACAGAGACAGGTGGAAAGACAGATGGACAGACAATAGTTAACAGAGAGACGGACAGACAGACGAACAAATATTGGCATAGGGAGACGACAAAGTGAAAACATTAGCTCGTTTTTCAAACGAACCTTAAAAGAAATTATTTGTTGGTTTTCAGTTAGCTCATTTCACTTTTGCAGCCGATTGCCGTCTTCTGATGGAGTTTCTCGGAAAAAATATTCATTATTTCTTTGAGTAAAATTTTTATACCCAAATGCAGTGCAGTGAGGCATTTATAAAAATTTTATAGACAAAAACGTGGTAGAAATGCATAAAAACTATAACAACTGAGAAGTTTTAACTTGGTACACACCCTAACTCATAGGCTTTCGTCTCACGGTACAAAACATGGCGCCCATTAACCACGTGACTCAATCAACCAATGGCAGTGAATCACCGAGATCCGAAGTTGGAATCTAGAGGCTGGCCTTCTTCTTCCACATCCATCAAGTTTCTGGACCTAGAGGCTGGCCTTCTTTCTTCTTCTTATACATCCTTCTTTCTAAGCTGGACAAATAGGTCCAGCTTAGAAAGAAGGATGTATAAGAAGAAGAAAGAAGGCCAGCCTCTAGGTCCAGAAACTTGATGGATGTGGAAGAAGAAGGCCAGCCTCTAGATTCCAACTTCGGATTTCGAAAGCAATAGACGTGTTTTTAGCTCTCTCTGCATTGTTGTGTTAACTGTGTAAATTAGTGCAATTGGATATCAACATGGACTACAAAAACGATTCCCGTTTAAAACGATCTTTCCGTGTGAAGCACCCTGGATTAACGTATGAATTTATTGTGCCTCATATAGCCCAACATGTGCATCCCTCTGCCATCGCCATCGCCCAGAAAATTAACGCCTCAACCACCATTTTGACCTTCTCTTCGGACACCAACGCCGACAAATTTGCAGATCTTCCACCTGACTTCTACAATGGCCAGCAAGTCGAATCAACCAGACTTGGATTTCCAAAGAAGTTATTCATCTCTAAACTGCCTTTTTTCGTCTCTAACAAAGCTGTGGCAGCAGCCCTCGCTCCCTTTGGAACTGTGACAAGTATTACCGATGAATATCTCGGAATACCGGGTTTGGAATCGATCCAAACGGGAACTCGAATCGCACATCTAGAGATGGAAAAAGCAGTGCCAAATTTCCTCCAAATTGAAAACTTTTCGGCCACAATCTTCTACCCTGGAGTTACCTTCCTCTGCAAGTGGTGTAAGACATCTGGACACCTAATAAAGGACTGTGCCTCCTTCAAAAAACGACAGAAAGTGCCAACCTAGCAACCAACCCAAACTTTGGATCTATCTCCCGCACAGCCACAAGAAAACAAGGACTCACAGAAGACTCCTGATCCCTCCAATTCTGTAAGTACCTTCTCACCTCCTGCTAACATTCCTCCCCCTATTGTTATCACCCCTCCTGTAACTGAAATTTCATATCAAAATAGAAAAAAAAAAAACCTCCCCACCTGACTCACCCCCTAACGAAGACACTTCAAAAAAACAAAAAGCAATCATTCCTCCCTCCTCCCAGTCAACCCTTATTAAAAATATACAAAATTTCATAATTGACCAAATTACATCCCCATTGCCCACACAACAAACAGAAGGCCCCGAATTTATAGAAACATTCGAGGACATTGTTGATATTCTCAAATTTATTGCCAACCCTAAACTTGCCACCTCAGAATGGGAATTTCAACCCACATTTTATGGCCTCAAACACACCATATCGCCCACTGGCCATATCCTGCCCAAGCATCAGGATCTCTATCTTTATGCTTTGGAAAAGAGCCTACAAAACGACTATTTCTCCGTTTGGGATTATCTACAGTTAGTCTTAAATTTCTTCCACCTATTCTAATTAATCCCATTACTTTGGCTACTATTCCAATTTTCAAAATTTACCTGTTCCATATCGGTTTCTCTTTCGGCCAACTTCTTGCAAAAACCGCCTCCATCTTGGATTCAGCGCTCAGCCAATACCAAAATTCCTGCATTCTCATTGGCTGAGACGATTCTGGCTGAATCCAGCAGCTTGCTCCCGCGTTAGCTCTGCTCGGCAGCTTCAACACTTTACAAACACACATTCTATCAACACAAATTAATCAATTACACTCCTTCCCCTCAAAATTAAATAATTAAATACACTCTAGCTCACACACAACTCTCCTCACACAAATACGACGCTTTTTACCATCTTTGGACCACTTTTAGACCTGCCTTCCTCCGTCCACCTCTCGATCTCTATTCCAAATTTGCACTTACAACTTTTGCACTCACCGAAGAATTTGGCTTGTGGTCCTGATGATAAGTGGGCCGAGGCCCACTTTACAAATAGGACCAGTGCAATGATGGATGTATAAGAAGAAGGCCAGCCTCTAACTATACAGGAACTCTATAGTTCTGTTGAGCTTGGCAGTCAAAATAATTTTCATTAACAAGGTACATGATTTGTTGAATCAGCCATTCAAGGATCACGGGCCACCCCAAAATGGTGATCCACCTTCTGCGTCATTCGATTTCAGACTTAATATTGTTGGCACAATGGAAAAAATTCCTATTGTATAAACTAAAGCAGAAGCATTGATTCAGGGGCGGTCATAAGTCTAAAGTCGGTGAGGTGCATTTTGGGACGTATGAAGGATTTGCAGTCCAGAAATGGCGCTTTTAATTTTACTAATGTATAATTTAGCCTTGGGTGTACGTACTGAGGTACTGAGGGCGTCAAATGTTTACCTTCCCGGAAAAGAAATTGGCTGGCTGTTGGAAAAAAAAAAACAAGAACAGATATACATGCGAGTCTGTTGGAGGGGGGGGGGGGCAGCCCCGTGCAATCCCCCCTCCACCTTATGACCGCCACTGCATTGATTTACAGAGTGAATGCTGTGATTGCATAACACGACAAATAAAAATTACAAAATGAATATAAAAAAATGATATGTTGATTTTTTTACGCCCCAGATGGCCCGTGTGAGTGATCATTACATTATGACCATCCCACGTTATGCCAATTGGCGCTAACTTCGAAGCTCTATAAATTCAAAAAACAAGCGTTTTGTAAGAAAATGTGGCCGAGGATAATGATCTCAAAGCTATATAAATCTCGATTTAAATATACTGCTCACAAAAATTAGGGGATATTTCTTCGCTTCATATTCATTTTGAAATATCCCCTAATTTTTGTCAGCAGTATATTATTCATACAATATTTAAACATTTATAAAGATTTAAGCGCTTTAGAGAAGCAATGTATTCTAATAAATCTATGATAAAATTAAACGAATATTGAAGGAATCATTTGCCCACTTTTGAAATATATTTATTAAATGGTTTTAAATAACACTTCTTATTTCAGTTTCAATTAATTTCAAAGGTCAATTCTTTTCGGTTGGGTTGTTTTCCTCTGAGCGACACCTTTTTTGCACACAATGGGCTAAATGGCCAGGCGACAAGGACCGATAGGTTAGGGGAACTACCAGACAGTTATTCGGAAACAGATGGTAGCCTTCCATCAAGGCCATCCAGTATGTTCTTTAATATGCACAGGGTATGGGTCTCTTGTTGTATTGGGTTGTTTTACTTCTGAGCGGAACTTTTTTTTTTTTGCACACTATGGGCTAAATGGCCAGATTACAAGGACCCTGAAGGCTGGGGGAGGGGGCCCGCTGAAACAGCTGTTGAGAAACAGATGGTAGCCTCCCGTCAAACAGCCGTGAGAAACAGAAAATAACTCCCGATGGTAGCCTCCCGCCATCCAGTGTGTTCTTTAACGTACGTAGAGTATTGCACTCCTGCACATGGACCCTTGGCGTAATGTCCAGATGGACAATGGCTTTTCCATGCTCATTGGTGTCTCCTACTGACCAAGAGCAGGGTAGGAAGTTTTGCAGAGATTAATCTCAATACTGGCACAGGTGGGACTCAAACCTAGGAACTGCAGATTATGAGCCTGTTGTATGGCTCTCCCAAACACAGGCCTACGGTTTAACATCCCATCCGACGGACGGCGACCTTTTCAATCCCACTGGTGTCCCCTACTAACCGTGGGCAGGGCGGGGAATTTTGCGGAGATGTCTCAATGCTAACCCAGTTGGGGCTTGGGGCCAAGGTTTAATATCTATCCAACGGACAGCAGCCTTTCCAAATGCATTGCACCGAAGACATTTATATCCGCTAGCCCACATCACCATGTCAATGCTACCGCAGTTTGGGCTGATTATGAGACTGACGCAGTACCGACTGAACCACTCTGTCCCTATACATTAGTTAATCACTCTCCTACTATATTAAATATAAAATATCCATTCTCCTAAAATTTATAGTTAGTAAAATATGATTGCTTGAGATTTGATATCTTCAGCATATAGTAAATAAAGGAAATTTTTTTATTCTATGCACAAATCTCTTTCTTGAACAACTTTAAGCAGATTTCCTCTCCTTATGGAAGCAATATGAAACAATCCCATGCAGGGCAAACACGATCTCCTCCCTCCCACCACCACCAAAAAAAAAAATTAATTATAAAAAATTCCGTTGTTTGTTATATGTATTATAAAAATGTACTTGCATATTATATATGTATGTTAAAATACATTTATAATAAACAGCATAGGAGTCTTTGATGTTTACTATGTCATGGCACCCCAGATGAAAGCTCACTTCATCTGCCCCTTTTACGATGTATCTGCACACGTTTGCTTTTATCTTAAAATTTCATTGCACAGAAACACCGCCAACTCAAATACAGGGAACAAGCAACAGATCATAAGGTGAAAATAAAAATAAGAATTAGAAACATACATTCATCATACAAACATATTAAAACAAGTTTGGTTTTACTCATAAAAACAGCATCACATTTTTAAGAATAACAGTTTTTTTAAACTTGTGTACATTTTAATATTCACAATAAATGCCTTTCACCTAAATAAATAAACTGACTTAGATAAAAGATATATGGGCAGACTTAGATTTATGGAAATGCTGACCATATTTATATCAAGAAGCAAAGGATGACAGCAGATGAAAACATGAGTAAATATAAGAGGCTAAACAACAGGAAACCATCAACTGGTCCTCTAACCGAGACCTACATCGAGGGTCATCATCACCAAAAAGCCAACGATTGTCAACCAGGATGCCAACTTACTGTTCCCACTGAAACATAAAATAATTATGTACATTTATAAATAAATATAAAAAGGTACATTTTCTTAGCTGTTATAAAAAGTGCATTAAACATATCAAAAAAAAAGGCCAATGGAGATAAGAATTTCTATTTCTCTAACTACTGGTCCTCAATTAACATTCATCAACTATTTACATGCATACATAATCCCAAGGCAGCAATAGGCTATGGAAATCAAAACAGACGGTATAATTTAACTGTCCAAACGCAGAAGACTGCATCCAGGGTTTTTCAGGTGTGTAAAGGAACATCAGCCACCTCTATTTCTGGTTTTAATTAATACTTCATAGTACATATAATATGTAAATAATATATATAATATAATAATATATATAACATGGTACATAGAAAATATTTTCAAACCCAACATTAATTTTCAGTGGAAGAGTAGAGATATGAATGAAAATAAAGCAAATAAGTGCAGAAATAAATATGCAATGCAGATGAAATATTTTGATTCATTTGGTTAAAGTTTAAAATTGCATATAATACAAAAATTAAAATAACTGTAAGGAAAATTTTTCAACATTTCTCAATATATTTAAGAGAATTTTCGCCAGACATAACTGTATTTACAGAAACTTGGATGAATGAAAATGAGTTAGATTATATACAATACCTGGATACAATTTGCATCATAATTGTGAATCAAAAAGTAGAGCTGGTGGTGGTGGTGGTGGGGGGGGTCATTGTTCATGAAAAAAATAGTATTATAGTAAATGATTATTGTACTGAATTTTCAAATACTAATATGGTTCAAATCCAATTTAAAAATGCAAATATAGTATATACGTTATTGGCATTTTACAAACCTCATATTTATATAAAAGTGAGGTTTCTAGATGAATTAGAAAATAAATTACAAACATTAAACAACAAAAATTTCAGTAGAGGTTCACAGTGCAGTAATTAAAAATGAATTGAAATCTTTAATTCTCTATGACACTGTTAATGATATAGTCTCCAAGAGACTGTTTTGTTAATTAAAAAGTGTCATAGAGAATTAAAGATTTCAATTTAATTTTAAATATTAAATAACAGTTTTATTGTTATGATGGGAGATTTGAACTTTGACATTAGATCTAAAGATAATTTAAATGCATGATATTTGCGATTGATATAATAAACAGGTTTCTATATAGGTCATGATCTCATTACCAGAGAGGAATTGCAAACTTGTTTGGATCATGTGTTTGCACATGTTCCAAATTCAGATATTTTAAACACGTATTTTATCCAAATTCACATTACTGACCATTACTTTGTAAGTCTAAATCTCTAAAGTATCTTTAAACAAAATTTAAAAAGTGATAAAAATAGTAAAAAAAACTTGATATAGTACAATTGGTGGAATCAACAAAACAGAATTGGAGTGATATTTTAAATAACGATGATGTAAATGTGCAATTTGAATCTTTTACAAACAACTGCAGCAAATGATTAAAGGCTCGAGTCAAGTTGAGAGTTTAAAGGATGATAAAAAGAGAATTAAACCTTGGATTACTCTAGGGTTGATACAATATATAGAAAATCGAATTAGGTTATATAACTTGTGCAGAAAACAATTTTTCAATACGGATATTAAAAGGTTCAAAAGATACCGAATGTTCTGCTTAATTTAATCAGACAAGCAAAATGCAATTATTATTCAGATAAAATATCAACGAAAAAAAAAACTTATGGAAATATGAAAAAACAATAGGAGGTAATAAATGAGCTGTCAGGTAATAGTAAAAGTAAGATTTTTCCAACAGAATTATTATATAATGATAAAATGTATCATTTTGAAGAAAATACTTAGTCTCTGTAAATAAATTTAATGATTATTTCATTGGGGTAGAGTTCTAATTAGTAAGATACCTTTTTTCCTTGGTTACATTATAGAAAGTAATGCAATAAATAAGATCTTTAAAAAAACGAAAAGCACCAGAAGATGTTCTTACACCATATATATATATTTTAAAATGCTATGCCCACATATTAAAGGAATTTTATGTAAGTTAACAATTCGTTTTAAAAAGGTTATTTCCACAAGGCTTGAAAGTTGCAACTGTGATTTGTCATAAAGGGGAGAGAGAAATAATCTTAAAAACTACAGCCCAATTTCCATTTTATCAAATATTTCAAAGATTATTGAAAACTCTTGAATAAAAGATTGCGAAATTTTTATAGACAACAAATTCTTTTCTGTAAATCAGTATGGATTTAGGGAGCAAGTAGGTACTGCGGATGCAATTTTGAGATTGACATCAATAGTATTTAAAGGAACAAATGAAAATTTCAAAATGGCTGCAATTTTCCTTGATATACATATGGTGTTTGATTCAGTCTCACATAATCTTCTTTTTAAACTGCATAGCTGTGGTCTAAGAAGTCCATTTTTTAATTGGAGTGAAAGCCACTTAAGTGACAGATTACAGAGAGTAAAAATAAATTATTGTATAAGTAATAGAAATAAGGTGTGTTTCAGTATTCCTCAAGGTTCAGTGCTAGGACCTATTTTTAATTTATATAAATGTTCTATGTAATCTGAAATTAAATGGGAACATAATTACTTTTGCTGATGATACTGCACTAATGATTATGCTCCGGGTGTGGATCTTTAATTACAGCAGTAAATTTCGATTTGAGTAAAATTGGAGATTGATTTCTAAAAAATAAATTACTTTTAAACAAAAGCAAAACAAAATATTTATTCTTTAGGCCTAAGGAAGAAAATTATTTATTGCAAATTAAAATTATCTATCACAATATGTGTTGTAATATTCAAGATTGTAAATGTTTTCAAACAGATGGAGTCGAGAGTTTTAAATATTTAGGAGTCTATTTGGATTATAAATAGAAATGGACATACTATATATCATATATAATGAAACAATTAATGCTATGATGCCAAAACTGTATTATATTTAAAACTTTGTCAACATTTCATTTAAAATTGTTATATAACTGTTGGGTCAAGTCCTACTTGAAATATGAATTATGTCATGGGGAGGTCAGTATTTCACTAATATAAAAAGCATAGTAACAGAATCGTGTAATACGATGATGCATAAGAAATAAAGAAAATTTGATTGTGCAGAAATTTATTTATAAAGTATTAAACATTTTTCCACTAAGAAAATTATGTTTTCAATATCTTGATGAATGTTAGTAAAAAGTGGTCTGATGAAATATTGTCAATAAACTATCATACAAGGCAAAGTGAAAATCCTAATATTCCTAATATTTATGCTATATAATACCTAGAAAAAGAATAATAAAAAACATTACACTTATTTGGCACCACAAATTTTCAAGCCATTGCCAGTTACTATTAAAAATTGGCCAGTTACTATTTAAAATACATACATTGGCCAGTTACTATTAAAAATGAGAAAGTATTTACATACATACATACAAAATCCTCATACAGCCACAGGCTGTGGAGGTCCTACCAGACTGTAATTTCCCTCTCTAGACACATTTGTTCTAAGCTATAGTTGCTGCATTTGGCCACTGTAGGCCAATTCTAGCAAGATCCTGTTTGTCTGCTCATCGCATCTTAGGTTTCCCCATTTCCCTGAAGCCTATAGGCACATTGTTCATAATCTTGTTTTCCAATCTGCAGATGTGCATATGGGCCGCATGGCCAAATGCAAAATGTTGCTCAAAGGAAGTTGATGACTGCTTTTTCTAACCACTTCATTACTTACAGAGTCAAACCACCTAATGCCCAAGATATTGTACATGGACCAACAATCAAAGGCATCAAATTTCTTGTTGTCCTGATTAGAAAGAGTCAACGTTTCACTACCATACTAACCTTAGAAAGAACTAAACTATTAAATAGACTAATTTTAGTCTTTAGGTGTATATGCCTATTTCTCCACATACTCCATTGATTCTTTAAAGTTCCAGTGGCAATCCCTACTCTTCTATTTATCTCCTGCCGCACATTACCAGTATCTGTTACATAGCTCCCAAGATAATTAAACTGTGACCCCTGGTCAAGATTGCAACCATTCAGATTAACTGAATCACAGCCTGCCTGACCAATGGAAGGGGAGGGCTGCCAGTTCAGTATGGCCTACTGATCTGGTAATCTATGGCCACTTTCTTCTTGTTTTTTCAAACCTGCTGAGGAGTGGTCAACTTCACAGGGTCCTGGTGCTGACCATTTATACCTACTAGACTGGACTTGTTTATGGATATGAGCTTGATTATGGATCCTGGACTTGCTGCACTGGTGGGACTCTGTTGAGGGAGAATCTGCCACTGTTTTCTGTTTGCTTCTGGGTTGCCAGCCCTAAGTGAACAGAGGCATGGGATACCTTATATCAGCTGGTGGATAATCCTAATCAGATGTCATTGCAGGTACCTGAACCTTACTTAGCTAGTTGGGCATCGTCAAGCCTAAACTGGAGTAATGTGTCTCAGGCAGGCCATATGACTCTTGAAAAAGTTCACTTGAAAAGGTGGTGCCTGAAGTTCCTACCAGCATCGGTGACTTCAGCCTTTAGCGGAGGAGGAACAGGTCTTTGCCCCATGCCAGCGATCAGGGGACTGTTTGATTTTGTTGGCCCTACCTATCTCAATAAACCTAGTTGCTTTAAAAATCCTACTAATCATTTTCTCTCTGCAGGAATGTGGAACATGGACATTATATAGAGATTATTCACTTGATGTCCTCACGCAGGAATTCTAGCGCTATAACCTAGATATTCTAGGCTTGCAAGAGACCAGATGGACAGGTAAAGGTGAGATACTTAAAAATAACTTTAAATTTCTCTTTACAGGGAGGGAGGATAGAAAGCATCACCAAGGCGTGGGTCTGCTGCTCAGCAGACATGCTAGTGATGCTCTTCTAGGATATGAGTGCATTAATGAAAGGTTTCTTACAGCAAAATTTCAGACAAGCATTAAAGACTTGAATGTTATCTGCTATTATGCCCCCACTAAGGATGCTGATGAGGATGAGAAGGATAGGTTTTAAGGACAACTTCAGGATATTTTGAATTCTGTCAAGAAAGAAGATATTACCCTTGTTCTAGGTGACCAATGCCAAAGTTGGCACTGACTCTGACCTTTGGGGAGGGGTGATAGGCCCTTTTGGTATTGGTAGCTGCAATGGGCAACGTCTCCTATAGGTAAGTCAGTGGTTTCAGAATAACTAACACATATTACAAACACTGGGACATACAAAAATACACTTGGGTTTCACCTGATGGGCTGCATAGGAATATGATTGATTATATATTAATTAACAGCAAATGGGCTAGTTCTGTTAGAAATACCAGGGCATATAGGGGAGCTGAAATAGGATCTGACCATTACCTTGTTAAAAGTGTCTCACAACTTAAACTTAAAAAGTGTTGTGCTAAATTAAAAAAAATTACCTTTAATACTGAAGCTCTGAAAGACCCAGTTATAGCTAAGGCTTACCATGATAGGTTATTTAGTCATTATGACAGTCATGGTTTGTTTAATACTGAAGTTGAGGAAGAATGGGGCCATTTTAAACAGGCTTGTTTGGAAACTAACAGTACTCTTTTAGGAAAAAAGGAGCAGAGGAGACAGAATTATTTAAGTGATAAGGCACTTGAGCTTATTTCAGAAAGAAGGAATGTCCTTAATCAGTACCCTACTAGTCCTAATAGAAAGGATTACAGAGAGCTTAATAAACGTGTAAAGGATCAGTTAGTTAGCTACTGATAAGAATCTTTGGCTTGATGGCTTGGCTGACAAAGCTGAGGAAGCAGTTAGGCAGCACAACAGCAGAGAGCTGTACCAGATAATTAATGTTTTATGTGGTAGAAAACAGACAGGCATACAAGGATTGCAGGATAAACAAGGTAAGGTTATAGAAGGGGAGGATTCTGTCATGGCTGGGTGGGCTGAGCATTTCAGTGATGTTCTAAACAATGTGGTTAGTTCTACTCCCATTGTTTGTAATGATGATAGATGCATTGGCAGCTTTAATGTTGGCCCTATAACACAATCTGAAGTTATTTTGGCTGTTTCTAAACTTAAACTTCATAAATCCCCAGGGGTAGATGAAATTACTACAGAAATGCTCAGAGCTGGGAATGTTTCGGTTACCACTTGGATGACTGAAATTTTGAATAACTTTTATGATAAAGACATGGTTCCTAAAGATTTTACCAGAGCTATTATTATCCCTATTTTCAAAAAAGGTGATCGCAGTTCTTGTGATAACTATAGGGGTATCAGCCTACTCTCTGTTCCAGGTAAAGTTCTTTCCATGATTGTGCTTAATAGAATTAAGAATCTGGTTGACAGTCAATTGCATGATGAGCAATGTGGATTCAGAAGTGGTAGGGGATGTGTGGATCAGATATTTTCACTTAGGCAGATTCTTGAGAAATGTTTAGAGTTTCAGAAACCTTTGGTTGCTAGCTTTGTTGATTTCAAAAAGGCTTTCGACTCTGTTGATTGTCCTAATTTGTGGTTGATTGTGAGATCATATGGTATACCAGACAAGTTAGTTAACATAATGAAAGCGCTCTATAATAAACTGAGTCGTGTATGAGAGTTGGTAAGTCTTGTAGCAATTGGTTTAGCATTACTTCTGGTGTTCGACAAGGGTGCATTTTGTCTCCTTTTCTCTTTAGCTTGGTTATTGATTATGTTATGCGAAATTCACTTCAAGGGAAAGTTTTTGGCCTTAAATGGACTGGAGATACGAAAATTTCTGATTTAGATTATGCTGATGATTTAGCCCTTTTGGCAAATGATGTTGACGAGATGAACTCTTTCATTCGAGCTGTTGATGAGACTGGTAGTAGAGTAGGTTTGGTTATAAACAGAGAGAAAACTAAAGTGATGAAAATTGGTCAGGCAGGTTGTGATTCAGTTCATCTGAATGGTTGCAGTCTTGAGCAGGTGTCGCAGTTTAATTATCTTGGGAGCTATGTAACAGATACTGGTGATGTGAGGCATGAGATTAACAGACAAATAGGAATTGCTGCCGGGACTTTTAGGACCTAAAGACTAAAATTAGACTGTATAATAGTTTGGTTCTTTCTAGGGTTAGTTATGATAGTGAAACTTGGACACTGTGTAAACAAGATAACAGGAAACTAGATGCTTTTGATTCTAGATGCTTATGCAGTATCTTGGGTATTAGGTGGTTTAACTTTGTAACTAATGATGAGGTTAGGCAAAGAGTCTGCAACCTCCTTCAAGCAGCATATTGTGCAGAGACTCCGCTGGTTTGGCCATGTTGCCCGTATGGATAATTATAGATTGGCGAATAGGGTTATGAACAGTGTGCCTAGAGGTCTCAGAAGGAGGGGGAGACCTAGGATGCAGTGGGCAGACAATGTCAAACAGGACCTTGTTAGAATTGGTGTGCAGTGGCCGGATGCAGCAGATGTAGCTCAGGACAGATATGCTTGGAGAATTAAACTGCGCAGTCTGGTTGGACCTCCGTAGCCCATGACTGCTTGATGATGATGATGATGACTGGAGTAATGTGTCATGACAAAGTACATCAAACACTGCTGAAAATGGGGCTGCATAGCTGCAGGTCGCTCAAAGTGCCATGTTAACCTCGGTTCACAATGGGGATGCGAGCATCAAAACTGGACCTTGAGTGATTGGAAGAAGGTCATGTGGTCCAATGAATCTCATTTCCTGTTGCACAATGTGGATGGCCGGGTACGTGTGCATCATTTACCTGGGGAAGTGTTGGCACCAGGATGCACTGTGTGATGAAAACAAGTCAGTGGAGAAAGTGTAATGCTTTGGGCAATATTCTGCTGGGAAACTCTGTGTGCAGTAATTCATGTGCAGGAAACTATGACATCTATCACCTACCTAAACATCATTGCAGACCAGGTACATCCTTTCATGGCAATGGTATTCCCCTCTAGTAGTGCCTTCTTTCTGCAGGATAATGCGCCATGCCACACTGTCCAAATTGTTTGAGAATGGTTTGTGGAACATGAGGAAGACTTCCAGCTATTGCTCTGGCCTCTGCATTTCCCAGACATCGATCCAATTGAACATCTGTGGTTTGTATTGGAACAGCATATATGATCTGCAGCAGCTCAACCACGTAACTTACAAGAGTTAAAGGATCTGCTGATAATGTGTTGGTACAAGATACCACAAGATACCATTAGAAATCTTGTAGCATCCATGCCGCACCAGGTAAGAGCAGATTTTGCAGCACGTTCGGTGTACCTCCCAAAGGTGGGATAATATCACAATCTTTACATATAATATTTAGTATAGTGTGCTTCATTGTGGTAGGAATTGTGTAACCATAAGCCAACATTATATTATTAAGGGTAGAAGTAAGGATATGTGTACAGGGGAAAGCAGCAGTATATTTTAGCTGAGATTTGAGTGTCTCTAATTGATTTGGGGGTGGTTGACAGACAGCTTTTAATTGACACTTGACCTAGAAATGTTGTTTTCTTATTAAATGAAGAGAATATCTGGCATCTAAGTAAATTTGATGTATGTAATTTAATTCCTTATTTAAAAGTGATTTTTGTCTACAGTAGGTTAGCGCTCTACAAAATATATGAATTAACCACTGATATTTTACTGTGGCATATAAACTGACAGGCTCCTGTCAGACCTCTGTGGCAAGCAGCTGCTTGAGGGGGTATTTATTTATTTTTATTTATTTTATATTTATGAGGGTGAGTGGAAGTGAAAGAGATTAATGTTGGTATATAAGTGGGTTTTGAAATACTTCCACAGTGATGTGGTATGGAAAATGATGTATTAAAACATCTAAATATGGTAATGTATTATTGACTTTGGCTTCATGAGTAAAATTAATAGGGGGAACTAAATTATTAAACAATTTGTGTTAAATGATTCAGTTCATTAAGCCCATGAGGTCAAATAAAAAAATATTATCGATGTAAAGGCAATAAAATATGGGTTTAAATGAACAGTTTTTTAGAACATTAGGGTCATGAGAGCCTCAGCCCACAGCGACATCCAACGAGAACAATAATGCTCACCTGATAATACTTACCAACGAGAACAATAATGCTCCAACAAGAACAATAATGAACTACTGTTTAGAGAATATCAGCTTCCATTGGGGATTGACTCATACACACATGCAAAGTGACAGAATGCCAACCCTATAAAGGGTGGATGGCAATCCTCATTCACTTGCCTTGATAATGTGACCAAACTCTCAGGTCACGAAACACGTCGGCCCACAGCGACATCCAACAAGAATAATGCTTACCCTCTTTTTAAATTAAATCTTATAAAAAAAAGTTATCTTGCAAAATTTAAATTCTTTGAAAATTGAAAATTGTAATAATAACTATAGCAAAATTTAATTATCTAAAAAATGAAAAGTAATATTATCTATTCATTACTGGATGTCAATAGGCTCTTTTGGCCAAACGTTTTGTTAGTATTTTACAACTAATAAGGATATTGATAAGGTAAGGTAATAGGTCAGGTAAATAGACCTTTGCAACAATTGGTTGTCTTTATCAACTCTGTAAGGTAAACTCGATAATGTAATTGGTCAGGTAGTGTAGAGACTAACCCATCTAAATAGTGCACAAATTTGGACATTAACATTACTGCTACTGACCTTATAGGTTAGCGATGAATGTGCTTTTAACTATGCTTTGAACTGTCAAGTAACTTTACTTATAGTGCAATTCACCTTGCACAGCAAAATTGACTGTCACTTAAAGTTACCCAATGACATTCTAATATGCAATATTTTGGTAATTACACTTTGAAGTACAGATATGAATATGTAGCCTTGCATTGCAAATCCTTACCTACTTTGAGTATTTTTGTTCGATTGTCTCCTATAAATAATCTTAAATTATAAAGATGTAACAAAATTAGTAATGTAAATATTTAAGACAATACTGTACCTGTAAGAATGATTTGTAAGACTTACATAGGCAGCCATGTTGCATTGATATGTCTACTTAAGAGTTGATACTTAAATGTTATCATTTCTGTTGGATTCTACTGCTTTATCCTACTGCATTTTAATGATATATAGTGTAATAGAGATTTCAATAAAGTTGTATTAGGTGTGTATAATAAATTAGGCTTTTATCATTAGTAGTCATAATTCAATGATCACTCTGTGTATCATTGAAATATGACTACTTTCTCCACCCCATGTTATATCATTGAAAGACTAATTTTGAAGCTCTATAACTTGTAAATAAATTTTATGAGGACAGGTGACTTATATAAAGTTATATAAGCAGATATATTAAAGATCTCAATCAAGTCTTTCTAAAACACTATTTTAAACAATAGTCACTTTGTATTTAACACTCTTTCTCTTCCATACTGGCCCAAAATGTCCCAAACTGCAGGTGGTGAAGGGGAAGGAATAGCATTGATTGGATGAGTCTATTTAAAATCTCAGCCATTTTGAGTTAATGTGATAGTGAAAGGGTTACAGCATTCCAGAAATCTGAATACTTAACAACAACAATGCCAAACATTGGAATTTACCTCAGAAGTTAACAATAATTTGAATAAGAAGCATTATTTCAAACTATTTAATACAATAGATAAGGGGTTCTCAACATGGGGTACGAGGTAAAATTTTTGGGTTACACCATGAGAGCTCAAAAGGTGCTAGATCTAGTAACAAAGTCAGTGTTTTATTTTATTCCCATTGTTATACTATAACTAGAGTTTTATCTATCTATACAAGGGGTACACCAGTTACATACACATTTCCAGGGGGTATGTGAAGCATAAAAAGGTTAGAACCACTGCAATAGATATATATTTAAAAAATTTGATGAAATAATTCTTTCAACATTTTCAATTTTCTCAAGATGTATTGTTGCTGTTAAATATTCCAATTTGCATAACTCTTTTAATACAAAGTGAATATTGTTGAAAATACAGATTTCTACTCGATTAAGATCTTATTCAATCTTCAAGAGTTCTCATAAGACATTTATTTTAGAAGCTTTGAAATTAGTTTTGACTGACATGACATGGAGGGAGTGGTCATAATTCAATGATCACTCAGTGTATTAACATAATTATAAAAGTACACTGACCTCTTGAGACTTGGGTCCCAGGTCAGTAACACCCCTCTTTCTCTATGGTAATTATTCCCATGGTATAAGGAATATAATGAAAAGTTTCAGGATATTGGTTAGAATTATGATTAAATCAAGTCATCTAAATTTACTATCATCATAGGAATGAAAGAAAGTATCAATTTTAGAGACGAGATAACATTCTGATGGTGATACAGATTTGCATTAATTTAGAGATTTACTTAACTATTTAAGAAAAACACATGAATTCAAGAGTGTTATAATTAGAAAAAAATCTGCTACAACTACTACACCACTGATAAGTATATTTCTTTGATGACAGAATTAAGAGTTAATTATATGGAACACTTCAAAGGCATGAAATCCCCTGAAATGGAATGGAGAGTGATAAAAGGGAAAAAAACTTGGGCCATGCATGAGGCCCTATCTTGCCTGGGTGTGGCCACACCCTCTGCATCATTATAGCTACACCCCTGCCTGCAAGCCTTGTATTTCCAGGTTTTACACTATTGGAATTCTATTGTGAAGACATAAAAGGATAATATTATCCACTAAGAGTCCTCATATTTGTTATTATTTTGGAAAGAAAATGGTCAGTAAGTTTGTGGAAGAAAAATCAATAACAGATTAAATCATCATCACAGGTTAATATTACACAACTCTCTTTCCAGTGTATGCCTACAATTTACAAATGCCAGTCACTACTTTTTCTAAAGCAAAAATTTTACTTTAGATCTATTTTCTGTTTAAATTGAAAAAAAAAAACATGTACCGACATTAGAAAAAAAAAGTAGTTACATAGACTTACTTCACTTGTGCCTCTGGAATGATATCATCAACTACAACATAAATCATGGCTCCAGCAGCAAAGGATAAAGCATATGGAAGGAGTGGCTCTGCTAATGTGACAGCAAAACATCCTAATAATCCTGCAAGGGGTTCAACTAATCCACTCATCTGGCCATACCTGGAATAAAATTCATTGTTTCATTTGAGTACCATGAAATATTGATTTTTTTTTATCAAATGACATAAAAATGCTGAAACAATGCAGATTCTTTCTAGATATAGACAAATAACAGTTTATTATAGGGCTACATAACTCTTGCTCAAAAATCAGAAGTCTATAAAACCAGTGCTTGTAGTAGAAATAAATATAAAAACCATAAAAATTACCCCTTAAGCACATTTCTGACAAGACCGTCAGTATAATAGGCCTTAGAAAAGATCTGTGATGAAAGCAAGACCTAACCAGAAAGACAACTCGCGAAACGAACATACTTAGCTAGACTCCCAGGTCCCTTTGACGTGGAGGCTAGGTAGCCACAGGTATCTTGAAGTAAATTATCATTCGTGGATCATAAAGAGAATTAAAGAAATTAGACACTCAAGATAATGTAAGTGATAATTCTGATTTGGGTAATTTATGTGTCTGAGAGTGTGTATAGTATTTTGGAATGAAAATCCACACATTTTGGATCACTCTTAGATAAATAGTGACCAAAAACTCAAATTCATAACATCTTAAAAGTGATATTTTGCAGTTAAATTTAACGAATCTAAAAACTAAAGTTTTAAAATAATGGCCTGTATGCCACATTGGCCAGGAAAAAACGTTTTTGTGGCTCACATAGAATGTGTGAAAAAGCACAAGAGTTTTTTTTTGTTGTTGTTGTTGTTGTTGTTGTTTTGAGATTAAAAATAAGCTAATACATGAGAAACATGAAAAATAAACTAATGCACGAGAAATATGAAACATATATTAATTTATATGTGTGTGGGTGTTTTTCATTTCTGGCCCATGTATAAATTTTGCCCATATCTGGGTCTTCAAGAGACTTAAAATTTATATAATTAAAAACTCTGTTCCAGTAATCTAGGTTGTTTAAACATAACATTACACAGAAAAAATACTTACCAAAAACTTTTCCAACTAGACATACCAGCACCACATAAAGGTAAACTTACAGCTAAACCTTCTGGAAAATTTTGAATACCAATACCAAGAGCAAGGTTCCTACAAATATATATTATACGTTACTACATGTATTAGAAACATTTACATACATAAATTATAGTACAGTCTAAATTATTTAACACATATGGGATCAAGACTGGATCAAAAAATACAAATGTCCATCAAGTCAGAGCCAACTGATAAATGCTTATGGAATAAATATTAATCAAATGTGTTTTATTTTGTAGAGAACTATATGTATAGACAGTAGTGTATTAAGCCGAGGGCAGGGGCATGCACATATATAAGGCTCATGAACCAGATCAGTCCCTCAAAGTACATTTGTCCAGCCCTCCAAGTTAATGCAGATGAGAATTAGTATTTTTACATGATTAGAAACTAGCATTCATTTAAAGCAGTTTACATTCATAGTTTAAACACAGGTTTTATTAGATTGTGTATAAAATGTGGTTTCACTCTTAACCAGTACATACTACCAATCAAATAATGTGAGAGTTCATAAAGGATATACTGACTTTGGTGGTCTGCTTCCCTCGCTCCGTTGGCATCCAGCACGGTCAGGGTCTGATGTGATGACAAAAAGTCGACGAAATCAATTAGGGATGTAAAACTGTAAATAATGTGTGAGCTCATAAGTGCATCTCTACACCACAATACAAGATTTAGTGAACTGCACGGTGAAGAACGAGTGCATGCAGAAAGCCCACCCCCCAATGAAGCATCAATAACAGCCAGTGGGAGAACCAACGACGAACCCAGACTGTGCCGGATGCCAATGGAATGAGGGAAGCAGAAGCCCAAGTCAGTAAATCCTTTATAAACTCTTACATTATTTGATCAATAGTCTGTACAGGTTAAGAGTGAAACCACATTTTATATGCAGTTTACATTAATTTTTACAGAGAAACTGTAGGAAATTATTTGACTTCAATCCAACTCTAATAGTAGCTATGTAAAATGGTGATTAAAGATAGACTAATAACATGCTTAAGTTTGTCATTTATAACAGCTTTGCATCACTTTATCAATATGATGAATTTATCTCCTGGCCTGCATGTTGCCCCCATTATTGAAAAATGGCCTGTCAGTGAATAAGATTGAACATTCCAGGCAAGGGTGCTTTCTTGATATAAGAATATCGGCCATAGGATTGGAAATTTCAAAAATTAACAATCTTCCATCCCAAACATAAGAATTGGTGCAGACTTTGGCATCAAGTCACACTGCACAAAAGTAATATCTCATTTCCTGGGTGAATTTAAAATAGTCTGAATTACCAAAATTGACAGCTGAATAATAATAATAATAATGATGATGGGAGGAGGGGGGGTATCATCATTCAAGAGTGGGCCCAGCCATTCTCAGGTCTTACAAGGTTGCAATCAAGAAGACTTTCAGAAACAGAAAAAAAATAAAAATTCTGATGGGTGTGTAAACTGATCTAAAACAAAAATTTTGATGTCATTATTGTCCTTGTAAGACAGCTGACATGGCAATACAATGGAATTTTACCAATACATATCTATTTGCAGTAATATTTGAAGAAACAATCTTCACATTCACATGTGAGAAGTCCTTTATAATGATCAAGGTGCAAGGATATTTTTGGGCTCACTTAACCTCAAATAAATGATTGTCTTACACTTCATCATATAAAAATCAATTGGATAACTTCTTAAAGTACGAAATATATCAATGAAGGAATGCTTGAGATCTATACACATTGGCTGCAAAGTTTTTCTGGAATGATGTAAATTATACAAATTTTGTTAGGTAATAGTTTAGCCATAAAAATATCCTTCAGGCACAGTACACTACCCTGCTAAAAAGCTTTCAAACCCTTAAATTATCGAAAATTTTAGCAGACACACTGTAATCAAGTCACATACCAGTTGTCTCTTTATACACAATCACAGAACTAAATTATAAAGATTATTCTACATATATACTAGTCACTAGGTATCCAGGAAAAACATAGCTCATTAACAACTGATAGGCTATTGATTGACAGTTATCAACATGGGGAAGTTCAAAGTTAAATAGTCACATCTGTTATGTCTCTTTAATATGGTGTTGCATTCTTTTTAGGTCAGGTTCTTGCACTCTCCAGCAAGAAAAGTCTGGAATGTGTGGTGTTCTTGATGGCTGGTGCTTTCACAGGTGGGGCATGGATAGTTCGGTAGTAAGCTAGGCTCATAATCTGTAGTTCCCAGGTTGAGTTGCAGCTGGGCCAGCATTGTGATTTATCTCCACACATTTTGGCATGATCTACATTATGTGGGTGTCCCCTGTATATATATATATGTGTTCAGAAAAAGAATATTTTTGGGGGCAAAGACAGACTATAAATGGATTATAAGTGAGCATCTTTATGGCTTTTATGAAAAACTGCCATATCTCCCAAGCTCTGGGTAGTGAAGCAAGCCACTGACCAAAGACAATTTAAATTTTAATTAAATTTTCTGTAGAGATAAACATGAAAATAGAATCGAGTTTATTGCAGTGATGAGCAGTAAATGGAGAAACAATGAGAGACTATGAAACTACTTTGACAAGTCTCATTTGTTAGTGACTAATCACCATTAGTCAAGTCATGAATTCTATTACCAATTGTAAATCAACTAAAATCTATGAGAACTGTTAAAGCATCATCTTTGCTGTCCTCCATTGCTTTACCAGTTAATATTCAAACTTTGACACTAATTTATTGTTAATCCTTCATACCTATTATTAAATAAAAATAAATTACCCCTCAAGCAATTTCTTGCAATAGAAGTCTGACAGAAGCCCAGAGAAGATCTGTGAGGGATGCAAAACCTCAGCAGTAACTATTATTACTATTTGTTATTAGTTACTGCTTTACTATGTAAATTCTATTAACCCTTTAATTTAACAGCCCAAAATAGCTGAACTTTTGAAATGTATTCATTCAAATAATGCTATTCCTTTGTCTTTAATACCCTCTACTCTTTTCTGAAAATTCCTGGGTGTTAAACCTTATTCTTACTACAGCTAAATACTATGTGTGTGTGGGTGTATTCTAACATATGTGTTGCAGCTTTCAAAACGTTTTGATTGATTCTTTCCTCCTTACACGTGCTCTAAGAAGTAAAAAATTGCAAAAGTGAAACATGACACTGAGAAATTACTTATTCATTTCATATTAACTTCAAAGAAGCTAAAGATGCAAAAAAAAAGTCTCTATAGTGAGCTTTTAAAAAAAAAAGATCGCTGGCACTCTATTTCCCATGGAAGTTAAGTATTATTTAAAATGAGTGATTTCATGATTTGCCCCCCTTTTTTTTTTACTCTTTAGAACACATGCAGGTGCTATGTGAGAAATTACTGTAATACAGTAATTCCTCATGTAACACCTGCACCTTTTTGCAGAAATATAAATTTTAAGGAAAACATTTTTTTACATTAAGCATTAGTGTGCTAACTACTTGGCTGAGAGTTAAAAATATCTGTTTTCCTATATATAATATATATCCTAACCCTTACAGGGTCACTGAAGTCTACAGACATTTTTTGTACATCACATGAAACTTAGATTTAAAAAAAAAATAAAATTGCCATTTGAAAATTAACTTACGACTTTTAAAAATACGTAATTCCAGCTTGAAAAAGCTAGGCATAAACTGGAAGGAGAGCTGTGTACTAATCCCCAGTGATGATGCACAGAACCAGCCAGGTCTAGCACTTAATGTCCAACCGTGCCATCTCATGGTGCAGGCCGTTAATACCTTTCAAAAGAGATGTTCTCTTTTGGAAAGGAATGGAAGGGTAGGGCTGCCAGCTCAGTGTGGCCTACTGATCTGAACTATGGCCACTTTTTCTTTTTTTCAACCCCACTAGAATGGACTGGTTTATGGATTTGAGCTTGATTATGGATCCTGGACTTGCTGCACTGGTGGGCCTCTGTTTAGGAAGTCTCTGCCATTATTTTTTCCGTTTGCTTGTGGGTCACCAGCCCTAAGTGAACAGAGGCACAGGATACCTTATATCAGCTGGTGGATAATCCTGATCAGAGGCCATCGCAGGTACCTGAACCCTCACTTAACTAGTTGGGCATCGTCAATCCTAATGTGTCTCAGGCAGGCCATATGGCTCTTGAAAAGGTCCACTTGAAAAGGTGGTGCCTGAAGTTCCTACCAGCATCAGTGATTTCAGCCTTTAGCAGAGGAGGGACAGGTCTTTGCCCCATGCCTGCGATCAGGGAGCTGTCTGATATTGTTGGCCCTACCAATCTCAGCAAACAGAGTTTCTTTAAAAATTCTATTAATCATTTTTTCTCTGCAGGTACGTGGAACATGAGGACGTTACATAGAGATTATTCTCTTGATGTCCTCGCACAGGAATTTCAGCATTATTACCTAGATATTCTAGGCTCCCAAGACACCAGATGGACAGGTAAAGGTGAGATACTTAAAAATAACTTTAAATTTCTCTTTTCAGGGAGGGAGGATGGAAAGATACCAAGGCGTAGGTTTGCTTCTCAGCAGACACACTAGTGATGCTCTTCAAGGATATGACTGCATTAATGAAAGATTTCTAACAGTAAAATTTAAAACAAAAATTATAGACTTGAATGTCATCTGTTGTTATGCCCCCACAGAGGACTCTGATGAGAATCAGAAAGATACGTTTTACAGCCAGCTTCAGGATATTTTGAATTCTGTAAAGAAAGGAGATATTTCTCTTGTGCTATGTGATTTCAATGCTAAAGTTGGTACTGACTCAAATCTTTGGGTAGGAGTTTTAGGTCCCTTTGGCATTGGTTGTTCCAATGGCAATGGGGAATGTCTCCTGCCACTAAATAACCTAAATGGTTTGCGAATAACTAACACATACTACAAACACTGGGACATTTATAAATATACATGGGTTTCACTTGATGGGTTGCACAGGAACACGGTAAATTATATTTTAATTAACAGCAAATGGGTTAGTTCAGTTAGGAATACCAAATAATACAGTGGAGCCAAAATTGGGTCTGACCATTACCTGGTCAAAAGTGTTTTGCAACTGAAACTTAAGAAATGTGCTAAGGTTAAAAAAATCAGCTATAACACTGAATGCCTGAAAGATTCATATATAGCCAAAACATGATAAGCTACTTTGTCATTATGATAATCTGTTAGGACACTCTACTAGTACTAACGACGGCATTATAATGAACTTAATAAATGTATAAAGGATCAGTTAACAGCTGATAAGAATCTTTGGGTTTGATAGCTTGGCTGACAAAGCTGAGAAAGCAGTTAGACAACACAACAGCACAGGGTTATACCAGATTATTGATGTTTTATATGGGAAGAAACAGAGGTATATAGGGATTAGGGGATAAACATGGGAAGGTGATTGAAGGTGAGGATTCTGTGATGGCTAATGGGCTGAGCATTTCAGAGAAGTTCTAAATAATGTGATTATTTCTACTCCCATTGTTTGTAATAAGGATAGATGCATTACTGGCTTTAATGATGGCCCTATATCACATTTTGAAATCACTTTGGCTATCTCTAAATTAAAACTGCATAAATCCCCAGGGGTGGACGAAATCACCACTGAAATGCATAGAGCTGGGAACATTTGTGTTGTCACATGGCTGACTGAAATTTTGAATATTTTTTATGATAAAGATGTTCCTAAGGATTTTACTAGTTATTATTGTCCCAATTTTCAAAAAAGGTGATTGCAGTTCTTGCGATAATTACAGAGGAATTAGTTTACTTTCTGTTCCAGGTAAAGTTCTTTGCATAATAATACTCAATAGAATTACGAATTTGGTTGATGGACAACTGTGTGATGAACACTGTGGATTCAGAAGTGGTAAGGGATGTATTGATAAAATATTTTCACTTAGGCAGATCCTTGAGAAATGTTTAGAGTTTCAGAAACCTGTAGTTACTAGTTTTATAATTTCAAAAACGTTTCGACTCTGTTGATCGACATAATTTGCGGTTGATAGTTAGACCATATGAAATACCTAATAAGTTAGTCAGTGTAATGAAAGCTCTCTATAATAACACTGAGTTGTGTGTGAGAGTTGGTACGTCTTTCAGAAATTGGTTTAGCATTGCTAGTGGAGTTAGACAAGGGTGCATTTTGCCTCCTTTTCTCTTTAGTTTGGTTATTGATTATGTTATGCAAAATTCTTTTCAAGGGAAAGATTTTGGCCATAAATGATCTAGAGATTTCAAAATTTCTGATTTAGATTATGCAGATGATTTGGCTCTGTTCACTAAAGATGTTGATGAGATGAATTCTTTCATTAGGACTGTTCATAAGAATGGTAATAGAGTAGATTTGGTGATAAACAGAGAGAAAACTAAAGTGATGAAAATTGGTCAGGCAGATGGTGCTTCAGTTGCTTTGAATGGCTGCACTCTTGAGCAAGTGTCTCAGTTTAATTATCTTGGGAGCTATGTAACAGATACTGGTGATTTGCAGCATGAGATAAATAGAAGAATAGGGATTTCCGCTGGGACTTTTAATAATCTACGGAGAGTGTGGAAAAATAGGCATGTACACCTAAAGACTAAAATTGGGCTGTGTAATAGTTTGGTTCTTTCTAAGGTTAGTTATGGTAGCGAAACATGTGACCCTTTGTAAGTAGGATAACAAGAAAATCTATGCCTATGAATAAAACTGGTGATATTGATATATTTTTATAGCAAGAATGTGAGTAAAGCAAATTGAATATTTAATGAAGAGTATTGTTTTAATCTGGATCATGCAACTCTAAATGATTTGGTGAGAAATTTTTAGAAAACAGGAAAACTGACAAAGTCTTCAGGATCAAGAAAAACAGTAATTAATGTGTACAATCAACAGCAAATAGTGGAAGCCTGAAACGCCGAAAGAAATTATTAAATCGAAAGTCCAAAGAAATTATTGCATAGACTTTCATTGTTATATATCAGTACAACATTTCTTTGGAGAATTACATGGAAGCTACATTTAAACCCCTGCTGTTCACATGAAGTTCATGGTTTGTAAGATGACCCTGACAGACAAAACGAGTTTTGTACCATTATACTCAATCAGTTAAAACAAGCCCAGTTATTCGACAAAATTGCATCACAAAATTTCTTCTGGAACGCAGTATGATATGTTATATCTGAAGTAATATGAAACTGCACTGTGTCCTGATTCGCAAAATGAATTCACTTGGAGTAACAGTTTGGGTGGGATTCTTCCAATGATATTGTAGGACCATTTTTCTTAGAAACAGTAAATGCAGAATATTATTTGTAAATGTTAAGAAACAAAAGTTTTGCTCATTCTTCCCAAATGTGTTCCAAATGATAATGAAGTGTTTTGGCAACAGGATGATGCACATTATCTGAAAGTTGGCAAATTTCTTAACCAACAGTTCCACAATGATGGATTAAAAAATGTGGCCCACTTGAGATGCCAGCAATATTGCTTGATCTCACCCCTATGGATTTCTTTCTTTGCGGTTACATTAAAGAACAAGTGCACAGGACAAACCCAAAGATCTGTTGGATCTCCAAGAGAAAATTGAGGATGGCCCATGCCATTTATGTGCAAAAAGCATGTGGTAGTGTTGAACACCATATGCAACTGAGTTTGCATGTAAGCCACTTGCAATGATAGAAACATTTGGAATCTAACTTGCATTAGTATTACAGAAAAACAACAATAATAATAATCTATACTTCTTCATTTCTTATAAAACTAACCTGAAACAGCTTGTACTTTTAACCTGGAAATAATATTTTTTCCAACTTACCTCGCACTTTCAAAGGTAGCAGATTCTGTTTTGTTTATAGCACCAAACCCTACTCCAACAGCCAATCCCTCTAGAATATACATAAATATTGCATTTTTATTAAACAAGTTTAAGAACATAGATTATCTATGATAACATATTGCAACTGCAGATGCAATGAGTACCTTTTTAAATTTAATGAATGTTATTTCCACAAACACATTCATTTATGAAAGATAATAAATTCACAGTAAAATTACATCACACTGCACACAATAAGTATGGATCAGTCAATCACTGAAAATAACTTACATGCCCAGAAAATTAACACCAGAGAAATGCATGACTGCTTTTAAGGAACAAGTCTGGGACCTCCCATACACAAATACTGACTATCTATGCACTCCTAATGCTAACTATGAAAACATATGCTACCTAATTAAGACTACACTGGAGTGTGACATTCATGAACAATCAGATTTTTATGGTCAGATGAGTAAGGGCCACTGACATACATCATAAAAATCCACTGGTAATCTACTATAATAAAAGGCTAACTCTGTAACTGTGTAATGTAGTTCAGTTGCCAGATTGTCAAAAGAAACTATAAGTTGAAATTAATTTTACAAAATTATAAGAATAGCTTATAATTTTGTCTAGTAGGAGCTAGTCAGTTTATATGCCATAGTAGGTCTGTGAGAATAGTGGGACCTCAGCAGAAAAACAACATGAACACTCATGCCTTAACTGGGGCTTGAACCTAGATCACTTTGATTAGTAGCCAAGCACTATAACCACTCAGTCATGGGATGGCTTGCAATTTCATTATAAGTGAAATGAAATAAAGTGTTATGATAGTTAAATACTACAAAACAATCACTATGAAAGATATTTAACAAGTATTATAGAGTTTACTTCTTAAAAAGTTGGTAATTTTTTTAACCATCTATTCAAACAAGTATCTCTCTGTGAATTCACTAACACATTTATCTGGAATATCTTTCTGTGTCATTATGAAATGATAAAGACTTTGCATCACATTGGCCACTAATAATGCATTAAAACTAAAATAAGAATGAACATATATAACAATAACTTAAATTCGATGAATTATAAAATGCCATGGATTGGAACTCCTTTGAAAGATCTTTTTGCTGGATACTACTGTCACAGCGCAATGTAATCATGAACCCCCAAACTTGGAATCTGATTACATCGATGTAATCAGATTCCAAGTTTGAAAATCCCTTTTTATGCTAGGATAATATGGTAACACTGCTTTAAAGTATTATGTCAGCATGTGTAGAGAGCATCTATGCCATGCAGTAAGATCAGCAAAAATGCATGCCCGATGATATATAATAGCTTACGATTCATAGTTCTCCAATTAATTAGGCAGTGCACAGCATTTAAATCACTCAGTATCGCCAGATACTAAAAACCAAAGCATGTAAAGATGAAGAAATGTATATTATACAAGTTTAGGGAGTACAAATTTTGTTATACTGATCATATTCTTTTAATATATGGATAAATCCTTATTATATTAAACTTATATTTTCATTAAAATGAAATACTTTTACATAGAAATGTAGAGTAAATTGGCTGGGATCAGAAAAAAAAATCGTTATAATGAATATTTCATTACTTTGGCATTCATTATATTGATATTTTACTGTATTTTCATTATATTTAGTCACAGATATTATTATACTCAACCAGCTCAGTACACTAATAGAAGCACAAATTTCAAATTCCTTGGACACAGAGTGACTGATGGCACAGCCACCACCAATGCAGCATGACAGAGACCTTTATCACCAATGAGCAAAAAACAGCAACACCAGACTTGGAAAGGTCCAGCCCAATTCTTGGGAGGAGTGGCATACACTCTGAACTTTTCCTTACAGTACAGCACAAGAGGCTGAACCAAAAAGAAAGTAACAATCATGCTAACATAGATATGATTATTTAACCTTAAACTTCATCATGCTGATAATCATCTAGAAGTCCATTAATATTCATGAGCTGAGTGATGTTTTCCCCTGATACCTCATGACTAGCATTATATCTATAATGTATATAAATTAATTTTATTATTTAAATCTGCACACTGTGTTTTCACCTTTATTAAGGTTTCAACTACACTGCTGGTCATGAAAATCAGAATACAGAAAGAATAGAGTAAGGTCCATGACTTGCATTTAGCACCTACTACTGAAGTAATTCAAATTTCAAGGTCATCAGTTCAGTTGTGTTGGCTACAGGCCAATGAGAACATTCTGGAAAGAGTGTGACTAGACTCTTCCCACAGGTACTTAAAGGGGCAGTAGCCATTTACAGCTTATCAGTTCTTGTGCAGGTGTTGTTAAGATATGCCCACAGACCAGTGTGAGCTCCAAATCTCCAGTGAGCGCGTTCAACAGAGGGTGTAATTGTTGGCACAAGAGAAGGCAATCTTTCATGTGGTGAAATGTAGGAGATAGTGTATTTGCTGTGCATCGAATATGCAGAGAATGGTTCAAAGATGGGCAATGAATACATCAGGAAGGTTCTCATCCACAGCCAACCTACAGGAAGACTGCCATCTTCAGAAGTTGGTTATAACAGATCGCTCTGCCTTATCCCAACAGTGGAGATCAGTAACACACATTTCAATGTCAGCAGTAACATTTCGATGCCATTTATTGCAATTCAAACTGGCCATTGCTAAGAACTGCCTCAAGGTTCAAGATGTTGTAAGAACATGGTGAAATTAGCATTCAATGAGGGGCTTCCTACACCAGGAACTGCCTCTGACACCCCAACACAAAAAATCCAGACTACAGTGATAGCAGTTGTGCAGCAAATGGTGCATTGTCTTCACTGATGAATCCAGCTTCTCTCTGTTCAAGTTGGATAGCAGAAGCTTTGTCTGCATACTGGTTGGTGAGAGGCACCAAGAAGGATATATTTGAGATAAGGCATACAGTACTAATGCATGGGATTATGTTGTGGGGTGTGATCAGTTATGAAAACAAATCCACTCTAGCACGAATCCACACCACCATTACCAGTGCTTGTTACATCCAGAACATTTTACAGCCAATGGCTCTTCTGTATGTTACACTGTCCCATATGCCATATTTCAGCAGGACAATGCAAGACTCTATGCAGCAGCAGCCACTGTTGAATACCTGAGGCAAAACAATGTGCATATTCTTCTGTGACTTGCTAGATCCCCTTATTTATCAACCATCAAAATTGTATGGGATATGGTGAAATGGAGATTGAGCAATAGTAGCACATGTAGATGAACTTTAGGCACTGGTGCATAGTGCTTGGAAGGCTATTCCACAATCCAGCATGAAATATTTGACTCTATGCCTTGCCATGTACAGCAGGTCACATAAGCAAGGAGTGGACAGAGTCCTTATTAAACAGCTTGGTATATAACTCTCCAATTACCTCCATACTGTAATCATTACTAAAATAAAGCTACATTGAACCCCCAAATATGAGTGCATTGGTCCTTATTGGTGTTCTGATTTTCATGACCATCAGTATACACCAAAGTGCCATTGAATTAGGGACAGGAGATGTTATCCAAATTCATTACTGGAAGTCCCACATTTGCACGCATGCGTGGCTGAAACTCTGGCCATATATAGCTGTCAGCTTTTACTTCCCCAAGCATTCGTTGTGAGAAGCATAATGGGAAAGGCACGGGATTTAGATGCATTTGACAAGGACAGATCGTAGGTGCCCGACGAATGGGACACTCGATCTCCAAAATTGTCAATGAACTTGGAATTTTCTCGAACGACAGTTTTAAGAGTGTTCAGGAATATGAAAATTCTGGCAAATAAACAAGCACCCGGACAAACTGCAAAGGATAACCAGCCTCGAATGATCGTGGGCTTCACCGCCTGCCACACATCATATGGACAGATAAGGGCCAGACATTATCTGAAATCACCTCCCATCTGAATGCGGATTCCAGCCAGGAAGTCAGTGCACAGACCATGCACGGCTCACTTCATCGTCTTAGCTTCAGGAGTCACAGACCTACAAGTCTCACTTCTAACAGAATGACACCAGGCTCAACGCCTTGCCTGGGCTAAAGAACATCGAAACTGGACCATCGAAAATTGGCAACAGATAGTCTGGAGTGAAGAATCCTGATTTAAACTTCATCACACAAATGGGAGACTGAGGGTATGGCACCAACCCCATGAAGCCATGGATCCTGCATGTCGGGTCAAAATAGTACAAGCTGGTGGTGGCTCAGTGATGGCCTGGAGTGTCTTCAGTTGGACGTCTGTGGGACCTTTGGTACATGTATCGATGACTCTCAGTGCATACTGGTACGCAGAACTCATGGCCGACCATTTATACCCATTTATGTCCATCATGCATCCCAATGGAGATGGCATCTACCAGCAAGACAACTGCTCATCTCACAGGTCAAGGTTGGCTACTGTATGGTTGCAGGAGCATTCTGCTGACTTTCAAATAATGAATTGACCTCCTAGAAACCCAGATTTAAATCCCATTGAAAATCTTTGGGATAATGTCGAGCAGTGTTTAGGCCTGTGTCCCATCAGCAATGACCTTAAGAGAATTGTGGACAGCTTTGGAGGATGCATGGGTTGCCATACCTGTGGAACATTTATGCAAGCTTACATAGTCCTTGCCTTGTCGTGTGGTGGCCGTTATCAAAGCCAAAGAGGGTCCAACATGTTACTAGGTTGCTATCCCTAATTCAGTGGCACTTCAGTGTATTACACTTGTGTTAAAATTTTAATTATTCCATATTCAAACTAGTTTTGATCTAGCACTTATTATTTAAGGTCAAAACATTATAGTTTAATATAATTTAGTAAAATAGCAAGCCAAATGCTATTCATTTCTTAAAACATTAAGCCTTTCATCTTACCTGGAATATTATGAACTGTAATGGCAATAATCAATAATAAAACTCTTCTCCAACGCATCTCTAGTTGGCTTTGTGAAGCTCTTTGATCAACATCTATATGGCTATTAAAATTTTGTGGGTTTCTCTGTCTTCTATGCATACCATTTGGTAAAGAATAACGATCTGGAAAAAAAATCATAGTTTAGGAAACAAGAGTACAATTGATTTCAGGTACCTTAAAAAATAACACAAAATATTCCAACTTTTCTTAATTCACTATTTTTTTATTTCAATACTTATGACAGAGAAGAATCCTAGAAACTACTCATAGCTTTCAAAGGCTTCTCATACGGTTGGGTTGTTTTACCAAGTGGCACTTTTTTGCACACCATGGGCTAAATGGCCAGGTCACATGGACCCCGAAGGCTCAGAGAAGGTTGGGGGGAGGGGACCCACTGGAACAGCTGTTGGGAGACAGATGGTAGCCTCCCGTCAAGGGGGTCACAGGGTATGGCTCTCCCCCACACGGGGCCACGGCTTAATGTCCCATCCGACGGACGGCGGCCTTTCCAAGCCCATCGGTGTCCCCTACTGACCATGGGCAGGGCGGGGAATTTTGCGGAGATAAATCTCAACGCTGACCCAGCTGGGACTCGAACCTGGGAACTACAGATTACGAGCCGGCTTCTCATACAAAGACAATGCCCTACTAAGGTCAAGTCATGATCACTGCTATAGTTAGAGCTAACACAAACTATATTTGCTGGAAAAGTAGATCACTCCCTAATCACTAGGCAAGCTAATGCTTTTACGGAACAAAAAAAGGTGAAGGTGGAATTTTTGTGTAGCCAAATTTTTGTGTAGAGGACAATTATAATCTAAGGCTTTCATTTGATATATATTGTTATTTGGCCCTTTCATTAGAGGAGACGTGGGGGAGAGGAAAGTTTATTACTTTCTTTTGGAGGATGGAATTTTTATGAAACCAATTTCACTACCAACATCCTAAGCTTTTATTTAATTTAAAACTTGTTAATTTTACCCAGTGGTCAAGTGGTTAGCAATTTGGCTACTGATTTCAAATTTCTAGCATAAATACATTGTTTGCAATATTCATTTAAAATTTCAACTTTTTCCACTATTAAAGACTGCAATATATGTAGCTTTTGGGAGATTCAAAAAGTGCAAATTGTAATATTTCATCATTACTATCCAATACAAAAGGAATTTTTAATTTATCTCTATAAACAAAAAAGTTAGAAGTCTACAGACAGAGAGACAACAGAGTGAAAACATTATCTTTTTTTTCTGAAAACAGGATAAAAAAGGACTAATGGTATAGAAATCCAGGTGAAATATAACAATAAAAAGCAACAGCAATGAGATTATATTGAAGGACAGAATTCAGTAAAATGCAAACATATTCCTTAAAAAAAAAGATGGCTGAGTGCAGGAGAAGACTTAGACAATATATGATGGGAGATAAAATAAATACCACATTAAGTGTTAAAATAAGGACAATCAATTAAAATATTGCTAACCCTTTTTCATACAGGTTGGGTTGTGCCGTCTTCTCCACAAAGGTGGTGTAGCACAAACACCATAATTACTGCTTTATGTTAATATCTTTATTATGCCTTCTAGCATCCAGACTGAAAAATTGGAATGATTCTAAAAGCCCAACTATTCTTTCACAATTAAAAAGACCTTCTTGCTCAAAAATTAATTTGAAATAATTTAAAATTCTCTGTCGTTGAGCAATAAAATTTTAGAGTTTATCCTTCAAACTATTTGCATGTTGAAAGTTCTTAGGAGAAAACTCTCAGAAGCTTTTCGGAGCAAAGACAGCGCTCAGTCTTCAGTGAAGCGATGCTATGTATTGACATTAGGTCTGTTTAGACAAAGAGCTTCTTTCCACATCTCATGAAGGGCGATTCCAGTGTTATATAGTTGTAAGTTGCAGGTTGGGACAGACGAGGTCATTATTTCAATAGCCTCGGGGGAAGTGGATGCATGCGCAAGAAGTGTGGCGTGCTCCCAGTCTATTGCTGCCGTGTGTTGCACTGCTAGCTCAGAGGCGGCCGTCGTTAGCTTCTTTCGGCTGACATCAGTTTGGTGCTCCATGAACCTTTCTTGTAAAGAGCGAATGGTTTTGCCGATGTAGTAGACAACAGAATTATCTGGCAAATGTAGAGGAAATCGGTATACGCCCGATTTTTGAAGTAGGCTATATTTGTCCCTGTCCCTTTTGACTAATTTCATCAAATCTGGAGCTGGGCTGAAAACAATTTTGATATTATGGGCTCTGAGTAATTTGCGGACCGATTCACATAGGACAGGAATGTAAGAAATAGGTCTGGCAAAAGTTGTACGTTCGGGGTCGGTGATTGGGAGGAGAGCTGAATCTCTTCTGTTTTGGTTTCTATATTTACTGATAACATTGTCTATTGCTGTTGAGTTGTAGCCATGGGAAGCAGCGATGGAATGGATGTTTAAAATTTCCTCTTCAAGCAGCTGCTCATTTGAAGACATGACGAAAGCCCTACGTGTGAGGGAACGGAAGGTTGCAATTTTGTACATCCATGGGGCGCATGAGTCCGCACATATGACAGAAGGGACATAGGTAAGCTTCCGGCATACTGATGTCGTTAAGGCTCCTGTGTCATCTTTTTGGATAAAAATATCTAAATAGGGGATGGCACTTCTATATTTCTCCTGCTTCGTAAAGCATATCGTGGGATATATATTGTTGGCAGAGTCAATGAGGCTGTTTAATTGCTTATTAAACATAAAATTAAAAATATATTGTCAACATAGCGACACCAGAAGAAGGGTAAAATTGCTGCCTAGTTGAATAATTTTGTTTCAAGATCTTGAAGGACAATTTCGGATAGGATACCAGAAAGGGGTGAGCCCATGGGGGCCCCTGAGTCCTGCCTGTAGATTTGGTTGCCAAACTGGAAATAGTTGTTTTCAGTGACGAGTTTTAGAGCCTCACGAATGGTGCTGATTTTGGGAAGGGAAAATTTTTGTGTTTCAATAATTTTTGTCTGAAACAACATGACCACATCAAAAACTGGAGTGGATGGGAATAAAGAGACTATGTCAAGTGTGACAAATTTGCTGTCGGGAGGAATGGACAGATCCTTGAGTCTGTTGAGAAATTCCGCTGTCAACTTTATAGAAAATGGGTGATTGGAAATGAAGTTGGATAGAAATTTCGACAAATTCTTTTCAAGAAAGAAAGTTGGAGAAGTTCTTTTGCACACGAGTGGCCGGATGGGATAATTATCTTTGTGCACCTTTGCACTGGGTAAACATTCGCGGTGCTTGGCATTGAGCTCTTCTTAACCTCACCTGTTGTTTTTTAGCCTGCAGACCTTGTTTTTGATGCTACTGGTGGGATCAATATTTAAACTGGTGCAATGGGAGCTATTTATGAAGTCCAAAACTTTGGCATTATAGTCATTCTTGTCCATTATGGCAAACTGGCATGTTTTATTGGCTAAGGTGATAACAATGTCAGGGGTGTTTTGAACCTTTTTTTTAATGCCTGAAAATATTCGGATGAAAAATTCCTATCTGAGTAGGATGGAGAATTTTGTCCGGATTTCATGAATTTGAAGACTTTTTGTCTGATAGCATTAATTTTATGCTCTTCCAAATGTCCGTGCGCATTGCTAATGATATTTTCAATTTTGGATATTATTTCTTTTTTGCTCAATTTTCTATGGAAAGGGCTGAATTTAGGGCCATGTTCTAGAGCAGCCAGTTCATTAAGGGGAAAAATTTTGTTGGACAGATTAACAATAGGAAGGGGTTTAAAAATAGAGCAAAAAGGCTTATCTGAGGTTTGAGTGAGCCACTGGATCTTTTTAACAGGTTTTGGTCTGGTGTCGTTCTTGCGTTTTTCTTCTGTGTAGTGGAGTCTTTCCAGTAGATCCGTAAGCACGAGGGGAGGGCAGCTGTAGCAGAAGTCCTGGTGCACTTGGTAGGCCTCTGTTTCAATTCTTGAAATGTGCCATCTTTTCTCTTGTATTAGCGCAAGGAGAAGCTTGACTTCCGCTATGTGCAACACTCGTTGACATGAGCCAGTGAGGCTGCTGCGTGTTAGACAGATCGACTGTGGGATAACATTGTTGCACCAACAGTTCAGAAGAAACCACAATTGTTCCAGATTCACAAGTTTTATCCATAAAGACCGTAACGTTTTCCAATGTTGGTAGTAGGTCATTTCGCAGAGATGGACTTTAAGTATACAATTAAAAAGATCTTCTTGCTCAAAAATTAATTTGAAATAATTTAAAATTCTCTGTCATTGAGCAATAAAATTTTATAGTTTATCCTTCAAACTATTTGCATGTTGAAAGTTCTTAGGAGAAAACTCTCAGAAGCTTTTCGGAGCAAAGACAGTGCTCCGTCTTCAGTGAAGTGATGCTATGTATTGACGTTAGGTTTGTTTAGACAAAGAGCATCTTTCCACATCTCGTGAAGGGCGATTCCTGTATTCGGTTGCAGGTGGGGACGGACGAGGTCATTATTTCAATAGCCTCGCGGACTATGGCTCCGTAGAAAGTGGATGCATGCGCAAGAAGTGTGGCGTGCTCCCAGTCTATTGTTGCCGTGTGTTGCACTGCTAGCTCAGAGGCAGCCATCATTAGCTTCTTTTGGCTGACATCAGTTTGGTGCTTCACGAACCTTTCTTGTAAAGAGCGAATGGTTTTGCTGATGTAGTACACAATGGAATTATCCGCAAATTATCCTGCAACCGAGACACTGGAATTGCCCTTCACGACACGTGGAAAGAAGCTCTTTATCTAAACAGACCTAACGTCAATACATAGCATCACTTCACTGAAGACTGAGCGCTGTCTTTGCTCCGAAAAGCTTCTGAGAGTTTTCTCCTAAGAACTTTCAACATGCAAATAGTTTGAAGGATAAACTCTAAAATTTTATTGCTCAACGACAGAGAATTTTCAATTATTTCATATATTCTTTCATTATGCTCAACCAGAAAAAATTAACTTTAGAACTTGTTTTATCAAGTAACTAATAAACAAAATAGAATATGTTATATCAAAATAAACAGCATTTAAGTTTGAATTTGAATGTTTTAAAAATCAAACTAAGAAATAGAGAAATTTAAATAAGATTGCTTTAGAATGATATAGTAAAAGAAGAGGATCTGCCAATGCAATTAAGGATTTATTCTGAGAAACCAGTTAACATTAATATGATAAGATTAGAAGTCCATTGATTCAAGGCTGTCATTGACATTTTTATCATCATTAATGGCAGCATCTGAACATGTTTTATTTTTGCCAAACAAGCTGTGAAATATCACCTACTGTGTTTGGTGGATGTACCATTACGGCTTTTGAGTTATTTGGGTGTCTAATATGTTTCATCTCGTAGCATTTCAATACCTTTTACTTGCACTGGAAATGGTAGCCAAAAAATGTTTCTGGATATTTTTGTTCATAAGAGGGCATATAGAATCACATATCTTGCTTAGTGGAAGTGATATATAACTCTTAAATATACCTATGTGCTGGATCCTTTATCCAAATTAATTAAAAAATCTACTATGTGCATAAATATGTTATTTTATTGAACTGTGGTGGGTCAACCAGACTTGAGTCCCCCAAACTTCTTGTGTGAACAATGATGCAGTTGGCTACTGGAGGACATCCAGTTTACTATAATAAAAAAAACTTTTCCCACATTTTAAACATTTGCAATTTATGAAGTTAAAGAAGCTGATATGAATGATCCACACTTCCCATCTGGACTTTGTAGACTAAGAACATTTGGATTTCAAGATACAATAGTTCCACTTTCACACTTTTTTCTTCTTTGCTGGGCTCATATTTTAGCATTATCAAATGAATAAAGCAATGTTTCTTAACCTTTTCATGCTCGCAACACCCCAACAACAGTCAAAAAAAAATATGGTGGCACCCCAGTAGTTAAAATTTCAAAACCATTATTGTTAAATCTGGGTTTCATACAAAATCTCTTAATTATCACATTATTTCTAGTTTTCTTCTGAATGATGTAGGATTTACATTGTGAAAATACTTTCACAGGCAGCACCCTGCGAAAAATGCCATGGCATCCAGTTGACAATCAGTGGAATAAGCACGATAGCATTTATCATGCCACTTTATAACTGAAAGGGAATCTCTTCTGAAATCACATCCTTTTCAAATCTCTCATAGATTTAGGTATCTATGATAGCCAAACAGTACCTGGCACTGCATGGGTCTCACTTTTAATCTGTATATTCAGATTTTAGCTGTGCTAAAGGTTAGTTTTGCACTTACACTTTAACACAGTTTCAACACGAAGAATTGCCTGGTGTTGCTCAATTCATTGCTGACATCAGAGTACACTCTCATAAGCCCATGGCTTCATCACAAACTATCAAGATTTATATTTCTGACAGATTTTGATATGCTGTGGTTATCGTGATGCTTGACTGAATAGTCCCAAATTTTGCACAAAAGTTCCCACTGTGGGACCCCATGTTGGGTTAAAAGATCAGGTTGGGTTGTTTTACCTCTGAGCAGCACTTTTTTGCACACTATGGGCTAAATGGCCAGGTCACAAGGACCCTGAAGGTTCAGAGAAAATTGGGGGAGGAGACCCACTGGAACAGCTGTTGGGAGACAGATGGTAGCCTCCCATCAAGGCCATCCAGCGTGTTCTTTAACATGCACAGGGTATGGCTCTCCCGCACATGGGGCCATGGCTTAACATCCCATCCAACAGACGGCGGCCTTTCCAAGCCCATCGGTGTCCCCTATTAACCGTGGGCAGGGCGGGGAATTTTGCAGAGATAAATCTCAACGCTGACCCAGCTGGGACTTGACCCTGGGAACTACAGATTACAAGCCTGGAGCGCTACCGACTGAGCCACCCCCGCCCCTAAAAGATCAGGTTCCTACTTGCAACGGAATGCCTTAAAATAAAAACTCCTTTGTGAATGTGTGGATCTGGCAATAACGGATTTAACCCTTTGCACTCAAAGGTTTTTTTTGCTATAGGGAAGTAGCAACTTGAAGTTTTTTGCTAAAAAGTTGATGAAATTTTTTACAACTAACATAAAAATAAATCATACATAAACAACATAAAATCAAACTCATCTTCACTGCTACTAATTTCATCATTTGGCTCCATTTTTAAAACCACTAAAAACAGACTAAGTTTAAAAAAATAATTTTAATTAAACACAATGCTGTACTGTGAAGTGCACATAGACAATAGATTTACACATTTAAAATGTAAAGAGGAAAGATATCTATTTATAAAACAGTTATTGTCACCTCTCAGTCACCATTCGAGTTGCTGCATTAAACCATGTGGCAACTGAGAGTCGCCTCTTGAGTGCAAAGGGTTAAACATTGTTATGACTCTATGATGGGCCAACCAGATTTAAACAGTTAAGGAGCAGTGAATGGCAACAATAAATTTGGCAGCACTTACCGTTTCCCCATAGGAACAGCATGGTAAAATTTCTGCTTCCAGTAAGCCCCCTTTTGGAATTTTGACTTGAAATCTAGCACTGCAACTTCAACAACAACCAGGAACACTGAAAATTTGAAATGTCTACCACGATTTTTCAGTGAGTTATGGTTGCCACAGACAGATAGACATCTTCTTTTATTATTATAGAAGATGCCACTCTCATTCTCCATTACAGTACGGGGCGGGGGTGGCTCAGTCAGTAGCGCGCCAGGCTCGTAATCTGTAGTTCCCAGGTTCGAGTCTCAGCTGGGTCAGCGTTGAGATTTATTTCCGCAAAATTCCCCGCCCTGCCCACGGTCAGTAGGGGACACCGATGGGCTTGGAAATGCCGCCGTCCGTCAGATGGGATGTTAAGCCGTGGTCCCGTGTGTGGGAGAGCCATACCCTGTGCACGTTAAAGAACACGCTGGATGGCCTTAACGGGAGGCTACCATCTGTCTCCCAACAGCTGTTCCAGTGGGTCCCCTCCCCCAACCTTCTCTGAGCCTTTGGGGTCTATGTGACCTGGCCATTTAGCCCATGGTGTGCAAAAAAGTGCCGCTCAGAGGTAAAACAACCCAACCCATTACAGTACTTGTAGAATTTATTTTTTTGCAGTCTAAAAATACTTGATCAATTTTCATCACTTTAGTTTTCTCTCAATTATCACCAAATATACTCTTACTAGTCACATCAGCTGCCCTAATAAAAGAGTTCATCTCATCAACACCAGTTGTGGAAAGTACCAATCATCAGCATAATCCCTACATCTCTATACCAATTAAGGCTCCAATCTCCCCCTTGCAATGAATTCCTCATAAGGTAATCAACAAATAGAAAAGAAGACAAAATATAGCTTTGATTAACTCCAGTAGTACTATTAGTATATATTATATATTCTAACCAATGGCTATAAGCCTTACCAACTTCCATATAAATCAGTGATATTACAGAGAACTATCATGTTAACTAATCAGGTATGACATATAATCAACCACATATTATGTCAACCAACAGTTAAAAGCCTTTCTGAAATCTAAAAAGCTAGTAACCATAGGTTTTTGAAACTCTGAATATTTCTCAAGAATCTGCCTAAGTGAAATATATGATCTATGCAGCCCCTACCACTTCTGAATCTACACTGTTGATCACGAAGTTGTCTATGAACCAATATTTTAATTCTATTAACCCTTACAGTGTTGGGTTTCTGAAACTGAACTCACTGTGGTGGCTGGATTTATTTTAAAGTATTTTCAGAAAATAAAATAAATAACTTTAGAACCTCATTCTGAAGTAAGTAATGAACAGAAATATGTCATGTTATATACCAACAGAAAGAGCATTTAATTTTGCTTAAAACGGCAAAAATTCAAAGATAAAAAAGGTATGTTAAATTTTTTAAACATTTTTTAAAAATATTGCAAAATTTTACTGTATTTTACTGATTTTATCTTTTGTAAAATTTCTAAAATACATACATTTTTCCCCGTTTTTTCTATATTATTTTATTATTCTAATATAAACAATTCATAACATTATTCTAATATAAACAATTCATAACATTATTCTAATATAAACAATTCATAACATTTTGATTATTTCTTAAATCTTTCAATCATTTCGTTTTTTCTAAATTATTTAGTCATTTATGCATATAATGCATAATGCACATTTTTAGGCTTTTGACAACCAGCAATGTAATGAAATAACATCTAATGTATGAGTATCTATAAAGGAATGGTTGCTTGTAATACTAATAACATCAGCTACCAAAGAAGACATCAAAACATCTTAACAGATGTAACAATGTCTAAATATGGACTAAAGAAACATCATGGTGATCTATTATAACATCAAATGAAGCTGAAAAAGCAAGTAGATGTACCAACCTCCAACGAATTGATAACTATACCATAATGTTAATTAGCCTATATACTTTGTAGACTGTGTAAAGATATTTTTAGAATAGATTTAACAAATTGAGATCTTATCTTTAGAAGTACCATAACATCTATAGCAATTACTGTTTACTAATACAGTCTGTAATAGCAATTGCACTCCTCATAACTTATGATGAAATAAGCTTTAAACTACATATTTAATGTACAGCAAATATAGTGTTTTATTTTATATATATATATATTACATTAGCTGTGTTGACTATTATTTATTAATAATTATAATAATATTATTTTATTATTAATTATAATAATAGCTCTAGAAAAATCCTTAAGAACACTTTTATTGATAAAAAATATTCACAATTTCAGTTATCCATGTGACAACACACATTTGCCAGATCTAAGTATTTCAGTATTAATATCCTCTACCTACAACTACTTAGAATACAGTGAGGATTAGAAATTCCTTAACTGAAGCTTTGTATTAGTGACAGAAGATTCCATATACAGGGTGTCCCTGAATGTCCCAGGAATGTCCCAAAAGTGAGGGAATGGTAGTACACACTGAACCCACCATATTCATCATAGAATATGCAGCCGCAAATGCAGCCCAGTGCCTGTAGGGGGGCGCAGACAAGGCGGCATGGCTTAAAAGTGCTGGATGGGCCAAACCCCAGCATTCTCAGTCACCGATATGCGTGACAAGCCCGGTGTTTACGAGCAGGTATGCCAATCACTACTTCACCGTTGTGCCACCTGTATCAATGTTGGTGGGCAGGCATTTGAGCATTTCTTGTAATAATAAATAATAAATAAATACCCCCTCAAGCAGCTGCTTGCCACAGAGGTCTGACAGGAGCCTGTCAGTTTATATGCCATAGTAGAAGGTCTGAGAAGATGGCTAGACCTCAGCAGAAAAACTACATGTAATGATCTACAATAAATGTCACTCTGGAAACCTCTGTGTCCGTCCTTCATTTCCCGGTTCCTCACTACATTTGTGGCCACATATTCTATGACGAATATTGGTGGGTTCGGTATGTACTACCATCCCCTCACAGCCATAAATTCAGGGACACCCTGTATAATGACAATTGCTTAAACCTATGCACCTTGTATAAATTATTGTAATGTTATACTTGGCATTTTAAAATACTTAAGTGTTACTTACTTTGGTCAATATGATACACTGTGCTTCTGAAGTCATCCTTTTTTACACTGACTCCATTCATCTTAAGATGAGTTTCTGTAATTGGAATTGTAACAAGTTTTGGGGCTGATATTGCCTATACAATAGAAAAACAAAAAAACATGAAATACACAAAGACTTTATACATTTCTTCTCATATGCTAATTATTCTAAATAATAGTAATCATTATAATGAACCATTATACATACTTCAATACAAAATATTAAAATATGAAACAAAAATATAAATACAAAAAATTTAAAATAAAATAAATAAATAAATAAATACCCCCTCAAGCAGCTGCTTGCCACAGAGGTCTGACAGGAGCCTGTCAGTTTATATGCCATAGTAGGAGATCTGAGAGGATGGCAGGACCTCAGCAGAAAAACAACACACACACAACCATGCCTTACCTGGGGCTCGAACCCAGGTCCCTTAGATCATCATGCCAAGTGTGCTAACCACTCAGCCATGGGACTAAAAATAAAGAATACTCATTATTAAAAAAAAAAAATCAAGCAACTGCTTGCCATAGAACAGTAGTTCTCAACCTTTTATGCTTCATGTACCCCATGAAATGTGTATGTAACTGGCATACCCCCTGTATAGATAGATAAAATTATAGTTAATTATAACAATGGGAATAAAATGAAACATATATCGATAAACACAAAAAAATGACGTTTTTGCACAGCAGTGTTGCCAACTTGGCGACTTTGTTACTAGATCTAGCGACTTTTGAGCTCTCACAGCGTACCCTACGTTGAGAATCCCTGCCATAGAGGTCTGATAGAAGCTTATCAGTCTAATATGCTATAAAGAAGATCTGTGAAGAAGGAGAAAGACAACAGAAGAAAGAAAACCTTCATGCCTTATCTGGAGCTCAAACCAAGGTCCTTTTGATCTATAGCCAAGCACACTAACCACTGTATCAACCTCTGTATCTAATGGCTCTAAAGATTCTTAATAATAACTTTCTTATTCATAGACAGTATTAATAATGAATTTTTTTGGAGAATGAAAACAAAGGTTTTATCATATATGTAATACTTTATGTATAATATTTTATCATAAAGGTAGAGGGAATTTCCCTTTAATGATAATAATTATTAATCCAAAGTTTGCATTATCAAAAATCAATAAATCAAAATGTTTATCATTAAGTTAAAGTTCATTAATCAAAAATTAATTATAGCAATTACAAGGTATTTAATCACTATTATGCTGTTGAAGTATGATAATGTCAATCAGTACAGAAGAAAAATTGTCTTGAGCCAGGTAGGGGGTTGAGCCATGGGATCTGAACCCATGACCTGTCAATAACATGTCAGGTGGTTTGGCTGCTGATGCAATCTCTCCTCTGCTTTAGATGTTAAGCCCATACCATAAGTGGGTCACACAGAGATGTCTTAACCACATTTGAAGACACCATTCACAGAGCTCTTCTGTGCATGTACACAACTTATCTGGTGTGACTTCCACTGGCATTAGTTTTAGCCTATCTCTGTACCTACTGCCCGCGGTCAATAGGGGACACTGTTGGGCTTGGAAAGGCCACTGTCCGTCAGATGGGACGTTAAGCAGTGGCCTCATGTGTGGGAGAGCCATACCCTGTAGAATATGCTAAAGAATATGCTGGATCGCCTTGAAGGGAGGCTACCATCTGTCTCCCAACAGCTGTTCCAGTGGGTCCTCTCCCCCCAACTTTCTCTGAGACTTCGGGGTCTATGCGACCTGGCCATTTAGCCCATGGTGTGCAAAAAGTGTTGCTCAGGGGTAAAATAACCCAACCCAACTCTGTACCTACTGACATCATCGTACTCCAATGATGTAATAGAGTATTAAATACCTTGCAAATGTACAATGTTGCAGATTAAAAATGTATCTGAAGAATACATACCAACAAATCCTGTGGCTGGTCTTAACTGCACAGAAGAGCTCTATAAATAGTGTCTTCAAATGTGGTTAAAACAGCACCTATGTGACCAGAGCACCTGACATGTTACAAGGAGATCTTTGGTTCAGATCCCACCTGGCTCAAGACAATTTTTCCTCTGTATCTATTGATATCATACTTCAACAGTGCAATAGTAGTTAAATACCTTGTAATTGTACAGTGTTGTGTATTAAAAATGTACACTGGTTTCCATAAATTAAGGAAAACTCAGAAAACTTATGATGAACAAAAAACTATACGAATAATTTTAATGAAATTTGATGAAAACATGAATTACAATGCTAGTTTCAGAACAGCATAAAATATTTTACACTAGAAACATTTTTCATAAAAAAATAACACTTACAGGAACTCCAAAAATGAAGTGTTAGAATGCAATGCACAAAGTTCTTTAACAAGGAGTGTGGTCACCCCTTACAGTGATGCAGGTACAACAGCAATGTTCCATGCTGTTTATAATGTTGTGAATCAGCTAAGTATGGAATAACGACCATTGTTCCTTTAAAGCAGTAACAAGCTCCCCCTTTGTTTCAGGTGGCAGTTGAGGGCAGCAACATGTCTCACCTAGAGTATCCCATACATGCTCAATCAGATTTAGGTTGGGAGATCAAGCTGACCACTCCACATGCAAAATGGTCTCCTCTTGAAGATACTATTGCACTAGTTGAGCCTGTATAGATGAGAATTAACATCTGGTAAGACGAATGTTTCACCTATTGCACCAGTGTAAGGACATACATAAGGGTCCAGGATGTCATCTTTATACCTCTGAGCATTGAAGTTTCCACTTGTCACCACATAGAGGTCTGTGCATTCACCTAAGAAAATGCCACCCCAAACACACATGCTACCTCTGCCATAACTGTCTCTTTGATGGATGTTACTGGGATTATAGCAGGTACCTCATTCTCTCCATATCAAGTGATGTCCGGAATCACTCTGCAAGCAATATCTGGATTCATCTGTGAAGAGTACTGACCTCCTTTGCTCTTCTGTCCAGTTAACATGCTTGTATCCCCAATTCAACCGGTCTCTCCTATGACATGATGTTAGGGGCATACAAATTACTGGCCTTCTAGCATACAGACCTCCATCATGAAGCCTGCTACACACAATAGAAGCTGATACAACCCTCCTAGTGGCTGCTGCAAGAGAGGATCGTAACTGAGAGGGAGTAGGCATCCTGCTTCTTCATGCTGTTAATTGCAGATATTGGTCTTGTACTTGTTGTTGTACTATATTGTTGTTGTATGGATATAACTCTAGCCCTTCCTCGGCTAAACTCCGAGACATGGAATCCGTGCTAAGGAAATGATTCCACAGTCTTTGGACCACAGAAGAACTCGCATTCAGCCATCGTCCCACATCTGACTGACTTTAGTTTGCTTCCAGCCGGTCAATAGCTCTCCATCGCAGTTCATTAGGCAAATGATGTCTCTAGGTTATTCCTACAAAATGGCTATTTCGAATTTCTTTACTCACATTTACAACACAAAATAATAACTCACTCCAAAACACCCATTTTTATGCCACTATCCAATTATGCAAATTGACACAACTAGACTAATTTGCCTATGATATGCTCACTTGGCATTACTTTACTGGTTATATGAACAAGTTTGATGAGGATCACACAATATTTTGGCAAATTATCATGATTTTTCTCATTTTTTTCTTAATTTATGGAAACCAGTGTATAATGATAACAATTATCATTAAGTTCATTAATCAAAAGTTATCATTAAGTTCGTTAATCAAAAGTTATCATTAAGGTAAAAAGAATTACCCTTACCTTAATGATTATGAAAATTTCTTGTGCCTTTATTTTCATAAGAAAATCATTATTAATACTGCCTATAAATATGAAATAGTTATTATTAAGAATCTTTACAACCAGTTACCATCCTGATAGCCAAGTGGTTAATGTACTTGACTGCTGATCAAAGGGACCTTGGGTTTTATTCCCAGATTAGGCATTGAATGTTTTCTTCTTTCTATTGTGTTTGAGATAAAACTTTTGCAAATAAGCTTTTAAATTAAATAGATATATACATATAACTACACACAATATATCATTGGAGGCTTGTCCTAAGAAGCACATGTGCATATAAATTCCTTGAAATAATTAGAAAACTAAAAATTAGATAATGATACTCTCACACAATCAAATATTGCATATTTATTTTTTCAATTTATATAACACAAGAGCAATGAAGTATTTTTCACCCCTCCAAAGGGCAATAGAAACAGAAACTCCAGCATGTCAGTGCACAGCAGAAGCAAGTACCAACATTTAAGTTCAGCTTATTTTACAAGAGGCATCACCTATCAAAGGGCTGCCTATAGTGATTTAACATAAGATATGTGCACAATTATGCTGTGCATAGAGCTCTAGTGTGGATATGCCAAGATAAAACAATTGTTAATTGGATGTGTCAATATGAGGGTGTGACCAAAACCTGTTCTCAAAGTGATTCGATATGGAGGAGAATTTGATTGTTAATTCCACTTTGAAAGCAAAATCGATTGGAAACCAACAGTTTGTTTGAAATTTTCATTTTCTCTGTGTTGAGATACTATTAGCATTCAAATAGTAAAAGAAAATGGTAATTACTAAGAGTTCAGTTATTTATAATTGTTCTTATTCTTTTTAATAAGTCAATATTATTATATTATGAAAAAAAATCACTGTTAAAGTATCATAGGAAATATTTAGATATATTTCGTACTAATAAGTTAAACATTGAAAATGTAAGAAAGTTTTGCTGTAGTTTCATTTTTGATTCAGTTCAATACCAAATGTTACTGAGGTGTTGTTGTTTTTTCCAGTAAATTTTTGCTTTACCTACTTCTTTTTCACAAATTTCAATGTAGAATCACTTACTAAATTAATTAGCAAAAAAATATTTAGTAATAAAAATATTTTAAGCTTTTGATTCTGTATGCTTGTGCAGTATCTTGGGTATTCATGTGGTTCAATTTTGTAAGTAATGATGAAGTTAGGCAAAGGAGTTGGCAACCTCCTTTAAGCAGCATATTTGCAGAGAGAGACTCCATTGGTTTGGCCATGTTGCCTATGTGGATAATTATAGATTAGCAAATAGTGTTATGAACAGTGTGCCTAAATGCCTCAGAGAAAGGGGGAGACTTAGGATGCTGTGGACAGACAATGTCAAACAGGACCTTGTTAGAATTGGTGTGCAGTAGCCAGATGCAGCACAGAATAGATATGCTTGGAGAATTAAATTGCACAATCCGGCTGGACCTCCATTGCCCATGGCTGCTTGAGGATGATGACAATGAATATTAAAAGTTTTAAAGGAAGCATACACTGCATTTATTATGCTTAGTTACCAGGCACAAAATGTTGTTGCATTTAGGACAATATAACACAATTTCACTATAAAATTCATAAATTATTTCATTATTACTACTTCCTTCTATGTATCTAACAAATGAAATGCACCTCTACAATTTGTTTTCAATAATTAGCAAAACCACCCTTAAATAAACTAGAATTTTAAATAATTATTAATATCAACAATTAATTAGCATTTTAAGTAACTAGTAATTGCACCTATACAATTATTTTTTTTATAATGGGGACAAAATTTCATCCCTTCTATCTTCTTCAGTCTGGATTGTGAACCCCCACTAACAAAACACAGGTTTGATTATATATCAATGTAAAAATCCAGTTCAAAATAATTGTAGATCAGACTTATCATTTAGAAAAGAAAATTATCCCTCAAATAATATCTCTCTTCATAGTAAATATTTTTTGTGAGCTGAAAATGAACTTTCTGAGAACCAAATGTGGCTTTGTGAGCCACTTTTGCCCATCCCTTCTCTATAGATTAAAATTAAATCAACTTCTAAATAAAAAGCTTTTAAACAATTGCTGTATGAGGTATTAGAAATATCAAACTTACTGAGATTGGCAGATAAATATCTGCAAGAAAAACGAAGAGAGCTCCAAGGAAAAAGCCAAAACCAACAGGCAGGAACACAAACTCTCCATCTGTTCCATATTTACTTGAACTTTCAGCAATCTCAATAGCAGGTTTCAGAAGAGACCAATATGAAGCAGCAATCATTACCTATACATAAATTCTTATTAAAATATTAAAAAAAGAAAAATGCAGCATCAATAATATTTAGAAACATTATGCATACAAAAATTATACATAATACTTTTTACAAACATTTCGTTTATAACTTTATCAGCAGTCTGAAATTAAGAATCAATCAATATTAAAGGCACAGATTACCTATTAAAATGAAACAAGATATATTTTGCTGAAAAAATTAGTTCCACACTGAGTGGGGCTCAAACCCATATCTCCTAAAAACATGTCAGACAATTGTCAATGACAATCCCAGCCACTGACAATTGTCAGTACTGGTTTGTAGTCACAACTGGCAGAAAAATTACCCAGCCACTGACAATTGTCAGTGGCTGGGTAATTTTTCTGCCAGTTGTGACTACAAAACTTACCAATTTTGTCACTCATGGTGCCTTCTATGATCAGGAAATGGGCAACCTTTTCAACACTGTCATGAATGACAGTGAAATTAGACAGTCACTCATGCTAATAAGGTTATTAATGAAAGAACCAGGACCATCAATATTGCTTAATTCTTGCATTAATTAGCATGAGTGACTAATTTCACCATCATTCATTTGTGGCAATGCTGAAAAATTTGTTGTTTCCTTATCGTAAATGGCACCATGAGCAACAAAATAGGGTAGGTTTATAGTCAAAACCAAGTATAGAAGAACAGGAGGCGCCCTTTGAATGAATTCATGAAGCATTTGTGCATGGTTGATGGCCATTTGTTTTGATTTGTTTGTGCCCATTGCCAGAGCCTGGCCAACAAATTTATATGGAATTTGTGCACTAAGGAAATTTGATTTTTTAAGAATAGTTAATTGTGTGTCTAACAAATCCAAATTTAAGAATAGTTAATAGTGTGTCTAATCACCCAGAAAGATACAAGGAATCAATATACAATATGTGAATAAATGTAACCCAGAAAGATACAAGGATAATTATACAATATGTGAATAAATGTTTAATCAATTTCATTTATTTAAAATAATCATTCATTTATACAAGTTAATGCATTATTGTGAAATCAGTTTTGGAAATTTAAAGGCGATTTTCAGTGTTGCCAAGTTTAATTTTAATTGAAATCCAAAGTGAATGCACAGTATTCCCTGTTAAGAAACAAGAAAAACTTAAAAGGTCATATTCTGAAAATATTCGTTGTCCGACGCGTGGTGCAATGGTAGCGCGCTCTGGCATGAATCTGGAGAGATGCGGGTTCGATTCCCGCCGTGGCGGCGATGAATTTTTTTCAGAATCTATTAATTTAATTTTAATGCTATGAAAAGTAAAGAATCATGTAGTTAAAATTGTTTGCATTTCAACTAACATGATGTTTCATTAAAGGAGCTTCGATAATTCTAAGTATGAATTACTGATGTCCATGTCACCATTCAGTCTGCCAAGTGGCACGGTAGGATTGGGTATCAGATGTTCTTTGGTCATAGCATGCTGTGCTTCGTGTGCGACAAGGGTACTGGTCGTCTGAACTCAAGACTGCATCAAACAAGACTGAGTCAAACAGTTATAAAAGTTTTTTTTTTCTTCATTAAAACAACTTTCTTTTTTTGCAATTATGACAAGAATTTGTAAGAGTAATATTAGAACTTTAGATTCTACTCAAATATAAATAGTATATTTTATTTTTATTTTTAAAAACATTCAAGTCTAATATGAACTCTGGGTGCAAGGAGGCCTATATTGGTTCCTGTCAACTCCATGATCGATACTCCACAAACCAGTAGCAGATGCCGGTAGTATTCATCATGAACAGCAAGAGTTGTGGCAGCATAACTGAATATTATGGGATATTTCATATCTGGTCACAAAATAAACACAGAATCATTTTAAAATAATGGGAATTAAATATGAAAATAAAATTGTTATAAGTTCTTTCCAAATATCACTGGGCAACAAATTTTCATAAAAGTCATGCCTCTGAGATAAAAGTAGCCATTTCTTAAAGATTTCAAGGTGATGAACATGAATATGACAAAGAAAATGCAAAATTGGCTATGATTTCTGAGAAATCTGCAATAGTTTCTTATAAAATAGAGTAATACATACACGACTTGTATCGGTAAAACTCCGCTTCTACTTCTGACATCACTTTGCCCGTCACTTGTACAGCTGCTCAGGATCATCTCTGGCGAGTGTCCAACAGTAGTCAGCCAACACTGAAATGGACCAGTTTCCCTGGTATTGTTTCTCCATCGTTGCAATGTCCTGGTGAAAACGTTCACATTGCTCATCACTAACCATGCCACAGCTGTCAGGGAAGAAATCTAAGTGGGAATGGAGAAAGTAGATCTTTAAGGACACATTGCAGCCAAGTTTGTGATACAGAGACAACATGTCTTTAATCAGTTTCTTGTAATTGTCTGCCTAACATTCCCGAGGAATTTAATTGACACCAGAAAAAATGCATCACAAGCCTTTATCTTGTCACCCTGAAGCAGGTTGTCGAACATCTGGTCTCTGAACAGCTCGCGGATCTGAGGACTGGCTCGCGGATCTGAGTTCTGTCGCGGAACAGCTCGCGGATCTGAGGACAAAAAATTCCCTCTTTAATTTTTGCTTTGCTGAGTCAAGGGAATTTGTCAGCCAAGTACTTGAAAGCTGATGCAGTCTGGTCCATGGCTTTTACGAAGTTTTTCATCACACCAAGTTTGATGCGTAGGGACGGTAGCAGTATTTTGTGCATTTCTGCCAGTGCTGGGTGCTCCACATTCTTCTCTCCAATCTTCAGAGATTTCCTCTAAGGCCAATTTCCCTTTACATAGTGTAAAGTCTTTGCTCAGCTGTCCCATTCACATAAAAAACAGCAGTACTTCGTATATCCCAGCTGCAGACCCATCAACAGAGGCACTACCTTCAAGTCACAACAGAGAAGCCAGCCATACTTGCTGTATTGAAGACAGTTCAACAGCTGTTTTTAGGTTGTCATAGGTTTCTTTCATGTAGACAGCGTGTCCAACCGGAATGGATGGAAATTGATTTCCATTATGCAGCAACATCCCTTTGAGACTCAATTTCCAGAAGTCTATGAATAGTTGTCATTCTTGAGGGTCATGTTTGATTCCAAGGGCATTCATCAGGCCATCTACATCAGAGTAGAACACCAGGTCATCTTCCTTTCTGAAGTAAGGTGCAAACTGCTCATGACAAGTTCGAAACAAAGTCACTCAGACATTTTCCTTGAGAAGATTCCATTGTTTAAGTCTTGATCCAAGTAACTCTGCTTAGGCCTTGGACAGCTCCAGAGTGCAAAGAAGATCATTTCTTCTTCGATGAGAATGTGTGGCACAGATGACACACCGTGGCAGACATATGGATCATCATTAGACACCAAAGGCTGCGGAGAACCTGACATTGGTTTGCCTTCCTCCTCATCGTCTGAATTGATGGAAAATCTTTTGGAGGTTTGGGAATGGGAAAGGCCTTTACAGTACAGAACTGGTTGGAGAGCACATTGCATATTCAGGTACACTATTGTCCATTTCTTCCTTGTGATGCCTCCAGAAACAGATGGAACCATACAGAAGTAGCAGTCATTTGCACGATTGCTTGGCTCTCTCCAAACCATAGGAACAGCAAACGGTATAGTCACTTTTTTGCCTTTCAACCACTTTGGAAGATTTTTTGAACACATACTGCAGCATATGCATGGGGCCAGGCCTTGTCCCTGATCTTGCATACAAAATAAAATTCTTACGCCACTTTCACTATTGGAGTAATGGCCCTTTTCTGGCTTGCAAATGTCACTTCCCCGCCAATATAAAAAAATGTATATACACTATTAACACAGTTATGAGGCATCACTACTATGGATTAAAACTGCAAGGATCACTTGTGTTGTACTTATGACTCAGGGGTAAATGGGAGTCGCTGAAAAGACTTGCTCACCCTAAGAGACATCACTTACAACTAACAATTGCATCATCTTTTGGCCGCGATGTCATGACTCAATTACATTGCATCAGACGATACAATATCTCTTGGGTTTGTGTGTATGGTGGGCTGATGAAATACAACACAATATGTTACAATTTGGAGTTTAAAATACAGCGTTGCAAAATGGTTACCTATGTAAATGAGGTCTGAGTCGTTTATACATGACCATCTCTGTCTTTCCTAAACAAAAGCCAATTGACAAATTTTATTGTCATTTCTGTGTTCAGCACCTCAAAATTTGTAAAGATTGGCTATTTTCATTTCAAACCCTTTTTGTGTGTTGCCGTGTATTTATCAAACATTTTATGCTGTAGAATTTTTTAAATCATTTTCTGCTGTAGCTTTCAATAGTTGTTTTTCTCTGCAATGAAAATTTTATGCTTTCTAAGTGTATTTTATATATCTATATCATTTTTACATATTATTTCATTTTACCATTATCATAATCAGTTAATAATATTTCAACAAGAGTATTTTTTCATCATGTAAAGTAAATAAACTACCTTGATGTCTAACACATACTTGGCACAGTGTTTATGGACACAAATATATGGCTGTTGTATGCATCACCCATTGTTAATGCAAAATTCGTTTAGGGCCTCTCACCCAGTTGCCCAAATTCAAAGACTGCATTGAAGAAGACTGTGTCAAACAGCTATAAAAGTATATATTTTCTCTCTCAAAAAAAAAAAACTTTTTTTTTTACAGTTAGATGAGAATTTGTAAGAGTAATATTAGAACTTTAGATTCTACTCAAATATAAATAGTCTATTTTTATATTTAAAAACATTCAAGTCTAATATGCACTCTGGGTGCAGGGAGGCCGATTTTGGTTCCTCTCAATTCTGTGATCGATACTCCATACATGTTCGTAGAAGCTGATGGTATTTGGCACAAACAGCGAGAGTTGCAGCAACATAACTGAAGGCTACGGGATATTTCATATCTAGCCAAACAATAAGGATAGAATCATTCTAAAATAACATGAATTAAATAAGAAAATTACTTTGCTAAATACGTTTTTACCAATCAATTCTTCCAGCATTTTATGCAGTAGAAATTTTTTTAAATCTTTTCTTCTATAACTTTTAAAAATTTCGTTTTTTTTCTTTGCAATGAAATATTTTATGCTTTCTACACATATTTTATATATATATATAATTTTTTACATATTATTTAATTTGACCATAATCATAATCAGTTAATAATATTTCAACTAGAGTATTTTTTCATTATGTAAATTAATTAAATAAACTAACTTGATTCTGACACATACTTGGCACAGTGTTTATGGGCACAAACACATGGCCCTCCTATGCTTCACTTGTTGTTAAGGCGAAATTCGTTTGAGGCCTCTCCCCTCATTTTTATACTCCTTGGTCACAACTGGCTGAAAAATGTCTTATTCACTGAGAGTTTAGTGGTTAAAACACCTGACATGTTTTCAGGAGATATTGGTTTAAGTCCCACTCAGGATAAAACTTTTCTTCTACAAGTCATTTCTTTATTTCTGAAATTAATACTTTCTTTCCACATTAATATTTAGTTATTTGTACTAAGTAGTATTAAAGTGTTCTTGGAGGTAAGGATAATAAAGTGCAAAAGGATAATTATTTGTCCAAGAACATTAGGACAAATAATTTAGTTTAGGACAATCATAAATATATATGTGATAAAGTATCTAGTATCAGTATGTGATAAAATAATTTAGTTCTTGGCATGGTGAAAAGATGCCTTTATAGCCAATAATATGGCTATGAGCATAAGGTGATATATGCAGATCACCAGTTTGGTATATCCAGAGTAATTAGTAATTTGATATGATTAACACAAGCATTAAGTTAATTATACATGATACATAGTATTGATTAAAAATAGAACTTAGCAAAAACAGTCAGTATTTTGCACCAATACATTTAACAAACATTTAAAATTATTTAATTAGTAGTTTCAATTCTTACTATTTAATCAACAACACTGATTGGAAATTATTAATACTCAATGTACTTGTTTGCATACTTACACCAGCGGCAAAACCCAGACTTCCATCAAGTATTTTTCGCTGTAAAAAAAATATTCTATAAGTACCCAAAAGCCAATTAAAAATTTTTAATGCAATGTAAAAAGTAATATATTGTTCTGAAGTAAGAGGCATTATTCCTTCACTTTACAACTTCAAAAAATAATTATTCAAAACCAGATAATACCAAATAGAAAATAAAATCTTATTCACATGCTGTTAAAGTACCATACAGTAACTCGTAATCCTTACAACACAGTCCTAACAATATCAGGCAGCAGAGCTAACTCTTTTTTCAGCAAAAAGAAATATTGCAACATTAGAACTTGATCCTAAAGTAAACAACAAACAAGTCACATTATATATCAATGTGCATTTACTTCTCAACAAATACTAACATTAAAACAAAAATCAACTTTTAAAGGTTTATTTTAAAGCTTAACTTCAATTTTTTAAAAGCACTGGTATATGTGCTGTTTATGGTTCTCAGCCAAAGCTAGTGCTGTTCAGGGAAATGTGTTGAGAAACAATGTCTGATTGGAAAATGTAATGTCAGACAAATAGAGAGATGCTGGTGGCCTACAATACTAGGATTTGTCTTGTTGGGATGGGTAATGAAGTAATATTGCACATCATATTCCAAGTCTTGTAATTTGAAGTGAATGCACCAAGATTTGGTCACAATTGCAGTAAGAGTGGTAGGAGGTGGTTATTGGATTGAAGAGAAGGTGCTCTGGTCCCTTTTTTCAAGTTTGTGTTTTGTAGCTTTAAGTTTGTTTTGATTTAATTGTGAATTTTTGTTTTGAGTTTGTGTTGGTGTTTTTAGCAAAGGAATTTGAAGGGCCCTCCTTATTACAAACATGTGAAAATTGGGTAGCTAATGAGTTATTTTGAGTAGTTAGGATCAAAAATTAACATAGTAGTTGTATTAGAAGTGTTGTAGAGAGTGTTAGATAAACATGTAATATTCTGTTAAAAGTACATACTACTTAAAACAGTTTTTTTTTTTCATTTTCATGAAACATGTATACAGGGTGTTTTAAAACTCTCTGTACAAATTTAAATGGGAGATAGAGAACACCAAGACAAACCTTTTTCATCTATGAATGTATGTCTGCTGACGTAACCCTTTAGTACTAGAGGGCTCTATTTGGCAGCACTGCAATTGGCTAGAGGGGCGAAGTGGAAATGTGTATAGGAATGGGATGTGGGACTTGTGTTTGCCATTGACATTCGTAAATCAGACACATTACGTATAACATGGATACGTAATATGATGGGATACTACTGAGATGGCTGACATGCATCTGGTGTATGGGGCTGCCAATGGAAGAGCTGCTGTGATGTTGTACCGATAGCACTTCCCAAACAGATGTGTGTCAAACTACCACACATTTGAGCATTTGCACTGGCAACTGCGAGAAGCTGGAACCATGCAAACTTGCATGACATTGGTAAGGAGATAATCATGTGCGCTCCTAACATGGAAGAAGAGATCCTACAGTGGATTGAGGCCAATCCAGGCACAAGCACGAGCTGTTGCATGTAGCCTTGGTATGAACCATGCACTCATGTAGAGAGTGTGTTGCAAGAGCAGCAATTACATCTGTTTCAATATCAGAGAGTCCAGATATTGCAACCTCAGGATTACCCTCTTTGTGTGGAATTCGTGTGCTGGTTTCTGCAGCAGACCACAGTGCAACCTGATTTTCCGGCTCATATACTCTTCTCAGATGAGGCCTCTTTCACACGTGTGGGTGTGTTTAATATGCAGAATTCTCACGTTTGGGTGCACGAAAATCCACATGCCACAATAGCATATAGTCATCAACAATGGTCTGCCATCAATGTTTGGGCAGGTATCGTCCATGACATTTTGATTGGGCCATACCTGCTTCCTCCTCGACTCAACAGGCAGATTTATTGGGTATTCCTTGAAGAAACGTTGCCGAGACTGCTGGAAGATGCTCCTGTGGTTATTTGCAGATGAATGTGGTTTTAACATGATGGGGCACCAGCACACTTCAGCACTGATGTGGGGGATTATCTGAATGCCACTTTTGGGGGCCAATGGATAGGCTGGGGTGGACTGTCGCCTGACAACCAAGATTGCCTGATTTAATATATATATCGATTTCTTCCTCTGGGGACACAGAGAACCTCATGTAGAAGACTCCCATTGACTCAGATGAAGATCTCGTCACAAGAATCGCTGTCACCACTGCAACTGTTTGTGAAATTCCAGGAATTGTTCAACATGTATGGCAATAAATGCTTCGATGCTGTCATGCATGCATTGCTGTTGCTGGTCGCATCTTTGAGCACCTTCTTTAAATAAACATGTTGTTCACACTTGTTTCCATTCATTTGTGTACCAGCTCCACTGATATTTCTGTCAGCGTCCTCTAACACCAAAGGGTTATGTCAGTGGACATATATTCATAGACGAAAAAGGTTTGTCTTGGTGTTCCCTATCTCCCATTGAAATTTGTGCAGAGAGTTATGAAACACTCTGTAGAATAAAAATTGCTAAAAAAGAGTCACTCCCATTAAGGTCCTGGTAAGGCTACATTGATATTTAAGGCCATGACAGTGACACAGAGAGATTCTTTTTATAAACTTTATTTTAATATTATTCCACATAGTTTTAGGATATATCAAGCAAATAAAGACTGAATATTCACAGCAAGCCACTAAATGTTTACTACTATAATTTTTAGTAAAGGAAGCACCTATAGTGTAATCATGAATATTTGATTGTTTCAATAAGTTCCTAATTCTATCATCTCTATAATTTACTTCATTTTAATGTACCTCAAAATTTTGCACATTTATTTCACATTCTACTTTTAAAAAAAATATGCATTTAACCCTTAACCTGCTGTCTTTGTAGAACAGAATTCGGTCTGGTGGCCAGGTTAATTTTGAGGTGCTTTCAAGAGATAAAAAGAACAACTTTCAAACCTTATCCTGAAATAACTAATAGACATAATTGGTTGCATCCAATACCAAAGAGCATTTAATTGTGAATTTTTAGAAAATAAAATATTCGGGAAAAACAGCTAACATTATAATTCTAATAGTGCTTCTTTAACATAAATTTTGGTCCGCAAGTAAAAACCTCACATGACCATAAATAAGGTAACCTGCAGTTTCAGATTTTGAAGATGTGCAAAATCTTTTAACTTATACAAGTATCTACATTTCATGAGACTGTCATGTTACATGAAAGTGTTAATAGCACAGAATATTACAATCAGATCAGCAGAAGCTTGTTATTGGTGCAGTGAACAAATTTTATCCAATACGTCAGGAATATTCTGACAAGTCCAATATAACAACAGGCAAGCTGCTAATACAAAAAAAGTGCAGGATTAGTTTTGTTGTGTGTGTGATTATTTTTTGTGAGTGTTCCCTGAAGAATTTTTAATACTTGAATAACTTTTTGCTCTGTACACCAATTTCAACATTCCATAGCTCTTTGAATGTGGAAAAATAATATTTCTTATTCAATAAAAAATAAATTTCCCCTCAAGCTCTTTGGCCTGTCTTGTGAGCAGTTTGTTCCACTTTTCAGCTTTGAAAATATTGTCACTACATGGAACAAATGCATTTTCAATGAACTTTCTTTACTAAGTAATTTTGTTGCACTTTAAGTAGGCCCACTGTAATTCAAATATTTTCTTGATCACTTTAAAATTACTTTTGTTTATGATTTCTATTCCACTTCTTTTTTTATAGAAACTTAAAAGTAATAATGCCGTCCCATGGCCGAGTGGTTAGCGCGCTTGGCTACTGATCTAAGGGACCTGGGTTCGAGCCCCGGGTAAGGCATGGCTGTTTGTATCGTTTTTCTGCTGAGGTCCTGCCATCCTCTCAGACCTTCTACTCTGGCATATAAACTGACAGGCTCCTGTTCAGACCTCTGTGGCAAGCAGCTGCTTGAGGGGGTATTTATTTATTTATTTATTTATAAAAGTAATGTGTGTGTGTGTGTGTGTGTTTTTCTTTTAATACACAACTCTAACATATTCTTGAATATGTTCATGTTTCAAAATAATTTTAAAATGTTTGCTCTTAAGTGGGGATAAAAGAAATTTTTTCTTAAAAAAATAGACAAGATTCATCATTTTCCCTTGTAAATCCTCCAATATTCTTCTGGAACAAATATTCAATAATTGGTGAATCCCAGAGAATCTTTGGCAGTTGAGAATATTATGTATATTTTATTAAGTCCCAAATTCCAAATATGCCTAATAGCAATTTTTTGGGTCCCAAAATAAACAAAATATGACTTTCTTTATTCTTCTGATATTGTGTAGTCTATTCATCCACACGTACAACAATAATTTTCATTTCACTGATAACATACATAATTTGATGGCTTAACAGCAGAAAACAAAGAATTACTGTCTTCTGCAATTATAAAGATATCCAACCATGTATATTATTATAAAGACATATGGAAAACAAATCTTCAAACAATTTAAAAATCCACATTAACACCAATGCCTTTTTCCAGGATTCTAAACAACAAGAATTAAAATCAGTAGCAGTCCCATGGCCAAGAGGTTAGCATGCTTGGCTACTGATCAAAGGGATCTGGTTCAAGCCCAAGGTAAGGCATGGATGTCAGTATCGTTTCTCTGCTGAGGTCCCACCATTATCACAGGCCTTCTACTATGGCATATAAACTGACAGGCTCCTGTCAGACGTTTCAGGCAAGCAGCTGCTTGAGGGAATATTTATTTATAAATGGATTATTCGAATCATTTTCAACACTATATTATACTGCATGAATGAGAGGGATATTGTCTGTCCTAAATGATCAAAAAAATAAATACCCCCTCAAGTGGCTGCTTGCCACAGAGATCTGACAGGAGCCTGTCAGTTTATATACCATAGTGGAAGGCCTGAGAAGGTGGCAGGATCTCAACAGAAAAACAACACATACATCCATGCCTTACCCGGGGCTCGAATCCAGGTCCCTTAGATCAATAGCCAAGCGAGCTAACACTCAGCCATACCAGTAATTATTTAATTTACAGTGCTTTTATTTTGATGGCCACTATGGATACAGTACTCTGTTTGTTCCAACATTTGACATTTTTTTATTTTACCTTATATATATATATATATTTTTTTTTTCATGGTACATCATACATCTTGTTTTATTCCTTTTGTATTTTTTTTAATATGTAACTGATGAAAAAATTGTATAAACTATTTTATATAAGTACACAGCATTTAATGTATTAAGGTTCTTCCTGGTTGTAAAGCATTGTTATTTAACTTTAAAAAATAAAATAAATACTCCCTCAAGCAGCTGCTTGGCACAGAGGTCTGACAGGAGCCTGTCAGTTTATATGCCATAAGAGAAGGTCTGAGAGGATGGCAGGACCTCAGCAGAAAACAACACGAACATCCATGCCTTACCCAGGGCTCGAACCCAGGTCCCGTAGATCAGTAGCTATTTAACTTTAACAAAAAAAAAAAAACTGTTGAACTAAATTTAAATATTCAGTTTACTTAATATAGTTTTTATGTAAGCTTTGAGGTAATAAGATTTTTTTTACAGTGGCTGAGTAGTTAGCTTGTAGCTACTTATCAAAGGGACCTTGGTTCTAACCCTGGGTAAGGCATGAATATTTGTCTTTCTGCTGAAGTTTCACCTACATCACAGACCATTTCTATGGCTTATAAATTACCAGACTTCTGTCAGATCACTGTGGCAAGCAGCTGTTTGTGGGGCATTTTTTTTTATTAGTTATATGCAAAACACATACCATATATATCGTATTAAACGTTGGGTCTTAAATAGTAACCTATGCTTGGATTGTAACCTGGTAATAGAACAGAATATAAAAATGTTTGGGTAAATACATCAATAAAAATTTCCATTCAGACAGGGATTACATATGTTTATTTAGATGTGCAAATACCCTTTTTGTAAAAGCATATTTGAACATAAAGACATTTGATTTATGGAAAAGATTTCTAAAATTTTTATTAAAAAAACAAAGAATTTATGCTTTTTTACACAATGACATTTATAAATTAACTGATAAAATTCTGCAGAATACTCATGCAGGTCTCAGCTAGTTTTAATTTAATTTGCAGCATGAGCTTTTATACAACTCCTACCAAAATATTGGAGAATTTCCATGTTAAGTCAATGGAAATGAAACTTCAAAGCTCTAACTTCTAAAATATGCATCTAATGGAGAAATGTGAAAATAAAAAAAAAATACCCCCTCAAGCAGCTGCTTGCCACAGAGGACTGACAGGAGCCTGTCAATTTAACTGAAGAAAAATTAGAGATCATAATCAGATCTATTTAAATCTATATTTTCAACAATATTTATTCGAGCCCCGGGTAAGGCATGGATGTTTGTGTTGTTTTTCTACTGAGGTCCTGCCATCCTCTCAGATCTTCAACTATGGCATATAAACTGACAGGCTCCTGTTAGACCTCTGTGGCAAGCAGCTGCTTGAGGGGGTATTTATTTTTATTTTTTATTATTCAATATTTAAAGTTATGGATGCTGGAATATTTAACAACAGTAATGCATCAGAAGATTACCTCAGAAATTAGACAAAATTTAATATTGTTTCATACCATTTAATAAAATATACAGTTTAGAACTTTACATAATGATTATTTCAATATTAGACAAATACGAATTTTTGTAAAGCAAGATAATTTATTGCTTCATAGCCTTAAATACTGAATGAATATTGTTGAAAATTGAGAAATAAAGAGAGTTATGATCTCTAATTTACATTTCTGCAATTTTATAAAAAATCATAATTGTCCAATATTAAAGTAAATATTATATAAAACATCTAAAATATGCATTTTATCTAATAGTCTGAAACAATACATAAGTTTTAATTAACTTCTGAGGTAAGTCCCATGACTCATTACTGTTGTCAAATATTCTAGCTTCCATAACTATTGAAATACTGAAAGAATGATGTTGAAAATCATGATTTAAATAGATTTGACCATGATCTTTATTTTCAGTCACATTTCTCCCTTAAATACACATTTTAGAAGTTATAGTGCTTCGAAGTTAGATTTGCATTGACATAACATGGGCTCAAATTGTAGCTGGATAGACAAATTATGGCCCGGGCTACTATTCACTTTAATTCACGGGTGGCAACCCGTGAACAACCGACTTAAGAGAAGAGCTACTAGTAAAAAAAAATACATTCTTAAAAAGCTGCGGAAAATATTCTGTACTTAAAAATGAAAACATAGTTGCAGTGAAAAAAAATGTATTTTTTAATTATTACTGAATTGAAAATATCGTTGTTATGCATGTAAAAATGCTTGGTAAAAAAATTTGGAAGTGAGCTCGATTCAGCATATTCATGATTTTTAACGAGCGCCGTTTGGCAGAACCTGCTTTCACTGTTTATACAAGTGATGAAACAAACTAAACGTTAATGCAATAACCAAATGTTTTGAAAACCATTTAAAATTTACCTGTTTCGATGAGAAAAAGAATACTAAAGCAGCTCCAGCACCTGTTAGGCCCCAGGTGAAGAGAGTCCCTAGAAATGCTTGAGTAATTGCTGAATACCCACGAATCATACTTAACACTCATTTGTGATGCTTCCAAGAGAACGTAATCTCATGTTTTCCCATGCGACACAAGCAAATAGACAAACTACTCCAAATGTTAGACATCTACCTTATCATATGTCGTCACGTACATTAATATACATCATCACAAACCACAGACAGATGTCGTGAAACACAATACGGTTACAGGTTACAGTTCATTACCTAATATATAGTTGAAGGTGTGAGGGGATTGAGCCACTTCGGAGTAATTCCCAAAATAGATCTCAGAACAATTAAAAATTTGAAATTCGACAGAACTTTTATCGTCAAATAAAGATTACTATTCCTTTAGCGATGTCGTGTTCAACTTAGCAAATAAACTCACTCAGGTCCGAATATAGGGGGAGGGAGTGAAAGGGACCATTGAGGAGGAAGGACCAGGGCCCATGGAGATGTGAAGAACGGGAGGCTGAAGTGCCACGCTCCTTTATGTCATCAACAAAGATTTGTTGTGGTTAGAGCTGTTCTGCATTTTAGATATAAATCACATTATGTCTCTTATAGAACAAGAAATAGCATTTCCGTTGATATTAATTATTACTATGTCATCTGCATATAAGAAAACTGAACTATTGAAGTTAATGTTACATAAATCATTAATGTATACCAGAAATAAGAGTGGGCCTATTATAGATCTTTGTGGAACTCCATAATAGTCTACACCTTTCGAACTGTACACAGCGTTTATTTTTGTAACACTGTGTAACATATCTGTTATATTACATGTAATAATATAACTGTTACTTATAGTATAATATATATGTTATATTACAAGTAATAATATATCTGTTATTAAATTTTTAAACTACCTCTTATCCATTAGTTTTCAAGTTTTTCTAATAAGAGATCATTATAACCAAATATCTTATAGTATCAAATGCTTTCTGCAAGTCTAAAAACATAGCTATTCTGTAAGTCTAAAAGTATGCACCAATCCCCTGTGAGGATGCTTAGAACCGGCCAGGCCTAGCACCTAATGTCCGACCCTGCTTTCTCGTGGTACAGACCGTTAGTACCTTTCAAAAGAGATACTCTCTTGTGGAAGTGAACGGAAGTGGAGGGCTGCCAGATTAATGTGGCCTACTGATCTGGACAACTATGTCTACTTTTGTTTTTTTTTTCTACCCTGCTAAGGAGTGGTCAATCACACATGATCCCGGTGCTGACCATATATACCAGCCAGAACGGAATTATGGCTTTGAGCTTGATTATGGATCCCGATATTGCTGCCCTGGTGGGCTTCTGTGGAGGGAAAATCTTCCGCTGTGTTTTCTCTTTGTTTGTGTTGACAGCCCCAAGTGAATAGATTCACAGGATATGTTTATCAGCTGGTGGATAATCCTGAGCAGAAGTCATCGCATGCACCTGAACTCTTTGCTTCTATTGGCATCATCAAATTCTACATTGGAGGAAATTTTCCGGTGTAGATGGCTTCAGCCTTTAGTGGTGGGGGAACGGGTCTTTGCCCCATGTCTGCGATTAGGGGGCTGTTTGATATTGTCGGCATTACCTCTCTAAATAAATATAGTGTCTTTAAACATCCCACTAACCATTTTCTCTCCATAGGTAGTTGGAATGTAAGGACTCTGCACAGAGCTTTTTCTCTTGATGCCCTCACACAAGAATTCCACCATTATAATTTAAATATTCTCGGCTTGCAAGAGACCAGATAAAGGTCAGATTCTTAAATATAATCTTAAATTTCTCTTTTCAGGGAGGGACGACAATAAGCATCACCAAGGCGTGAGTCTGCTTCTCAGCAGACATGCTAGTGATGCTCTTCTACGATATGAGTGCATTAATGAAAGGTTTCTTACAGAAAAATTTCAGACAAGCGTTAAAACGTTTTCTGCTGT